>CM018077.1:164308944-164604045 GCA_008658365.1 Alca torda
ATTCCTATTTTCATAAGGACTTTAATCACCCTTTTAATCAGCGCTAATTCCTGCCAGGAATTAGCCTTTGTGCCAGGGCGGGCAGCGTTTGGGGAGCGGGATCCACAGCGAGGAGGAGAAACGAGTGTGAAAAAATCTGCTTTCTCCTAGAGAACACGGAGAAATCCCTGTCCCAGAAGGAGTGGGAAGAGAAGCTGCTGCTGGTGAGGATCCCTGCGCCGGGGAGGCGACGGGGCGGTGGGAGGGCAAGCGGCAACCACCTCCTTGGGCTTGCCAGGGCTTGGCTGGGCTTGCCAGGGTGTCACAGGCAGGGGGGCAGCGTGGGCTGGGTCTCGCCTTCGCCCCCCCACCCCAACCCCGGAGCGTGGCGGCGGAGACGGCCACTCGATGCCACGCTGCCGGGTCTTGTCGCTTCGGAAGCGGAGCCGCAGGTCAGCGCGGAGGGTGACCCGCGGTTATAGAATCATAGAATCATAGAACCATAGGGTTGGAAGGGACCTCTGGAGATCATCTAGTCCAACCCCCTCTGCCACAGCAGGGTCACCCGGAGCAGGTTGGATGCGTCCGGGCGGGTTTGGGATGTCTCCGGAGACGGAGACTCCCCCACCTCTCTGGGCAGCCTGTGCCAGGGCTCTGCCACCCTCAGGGTAAAGAAGTTCCTCCTCGTGTTGGGATGGAACTTCCCATGGTCAAGTTTGTGCCCGTTACCCTTGTCCTGTCCCCGGGCACCACTGAGAAGAGCCTGGCCCCGTCCTCCTGACACCCCCCCTTGGAGTATTTATAAGCGTTGATAAGGTCCCCCCTCAGCCGTCTTTTTTCCAGACTGAAGAGCCCCAAATCCCTCAGCCTTTCCTCATAGGAGAGGTGTTCCATCCCCTCACCATCTTGGTGGCCCTTTGCTGTCCCCTCTCCAGCAGTTCCCTGTCCCTCTGGAACTGGGGAGCCCAGAACTGGACCCAGCTCTCCAGGTGTGGCCTCCCCAGGGCAGAGCAGAGGGGGGGGATGAACCTCCCCCCACCTGCCGGCCACGCTCTTCCTGACGCCCCCCAGGATGCCATTGGCCTTCTTGGCCACAAGGTCCCATCGCTGGCTCATGGCCACCCTGTTGTCCCCCAGGACTCCCAGGTCTCTCCCCACCGAGCTGCTCTCCAGCAGGTCACCCCCAACCTGTCCTGGTGTGGGGGGTTGTTCCTCCCCGGGGGCAGCACCCTACGCTTGCCCTCGTTGAATTCCATAAGGTTTCTCTCCGCCCGGATCTCCAGCCTGTCCCGGTCTCTCCGGATGGTGGCACGGCCTCCCGGGGTGTCAGCCCCCCCCAGCTTTGTGTCAAACGTGCCGAGGGGACGCTCTGTCCCCTCATCCAGGTCATCGATGGACACATTGGAGAGGACGGGACCCAGTGCTGGCCCCTGGGGAACACCACTCCTCACTTTTTCCTGCAGGGAACGCTAAAAACGAGCTTTCGGGCTTGCTGGCGGGTCAGGGAACAGCGGTCCCCGGGGGAGCGTCTCCCCGCTTAATTGGCGAGCCTTAAAATAGGGTGCGGAGAAGGGATTAAAAACCGGGCAGGGCTCATCCCGCTCCTCTGATGGTGGCGGTGGTGGTGCTTGGGTGCCGTTTTTCTTGGAAGAGAGGAAAACGGCACATTTCTGGAGGCGGGGAATGGCTGGGTGCTGGCAGGATCCGCTCTGGGGGGGTGGGGGCAGCTGCCTTCGGAAGGGCCGAGCAGTGTCCCATGGGGGTGGTCCGTGGTGGCGAGGGAGAGGCGAGGGGCCGGGTAGGTCTGACACAAGCCCCCCCCTCCTCCATGTTTGATTTATCGCACTGCTCTCGCCCTTCCCGGCGGAGGCTCCCGGCTTAGCCAGCGGCGGGTTTGTTCCGACGGCTCTTCCCCCTCCACAGTTCCTCCGGGAGACGCTGGCGGCCGTGGCTGACAACACCTGGATTTGCCATTTCGTCACCGAGATGTGCCGGCAGCTGAACAGCTACAACGGCTTCCCGTTGGAGAAGGTGATGGTGCCCCGGAGCTTGGGGGGGGATATCGAGGGGGGTGGCACTACCCCTCCTGCCGCCACGCCTGGGCAGGGCTGATCCAGCCCTCGGATGCTTTCCGAAAGAATCGTTCTGCCAACAGCTTGGCGCTGGGAAAAGGGGGTTAGGAGGGGAGTGAGGAGGCTGGGCAGGCTTGGAAATGGAAAACTTCTCAGTCCGCAGCCGAATCGCCGGCGCGAGAGGTCCCGGCCAGGCTCTGCTGCTCTGCCTGGTGCCGGTGAGACCCAGCTCCCGGCCTCTGGAGCTCGCAGGACATCTGGGAAGGGGCTGAGCGAGAAACCAGCTGAACCAGGCAAAGAACTCTCTGCTGTAGAAGGGAAGGGACCAATAACGTCCAGCTCTGGAGTCCTCAGCGCAGGAGAGACACGGAGCTGTGGGAGCGGGGCCGGAGGAGGCCCCGGAGATGCCGGGAGGGCTGGAGCCCCTCTGCTGGGAGGACGGGCTGAGAGAGCTGGGGGGGTTCAGCCTGGAGAAGAGAAGGCTCCGGGGAGACCTTCCAGCCCCTTCCAGGCCCTCAAGGGGCTCCAGGAAAGCTGGGGAGGGACTCTGGAGCAGGGAGGGGAGCCATGGGACGAGGGGGAAGGGTTTTAAGCTAAAAGAGGGGAAGATTTAGATGAGATATTGGGAAGAAATTCTTTGCTGTGAGGGTGGTGAGCCCCTGGCCCAGGTTGCCCAGAGAGGTGGTGGATGCTCCATCCCTGGAAACATTCCAGGCCAGGTTGGCCGGGGCTTGGAGCAACCTGGGCTGGTGGGAGGTGTCCCTGCCCATTGGACTCGCTGGCCTTTAAGGTCCCTTCCCACCCAAACCATTCCGTGATTCTGTTACTCAGCCTGGAGAAGAGAAGGCTCCGGGGAGACCTTCCAGCCCCTGCCAGTCCCTCAAGGGGCTCCAGGAAAGCTGGGGAGGGACTCTGGAGCAGGGAGGGGAGCCATGGGACGAGGGGGAAGGGTTTTAAACCAAAAGAGGGGAGATTTAGATTAAAAATAAGGAAGAAATTTTCCATTATGAAGGTGGTGAGCCCCTGGCCCAGGTTGCCCAGAGAAGCTGCGGCTGCCCCATCCCTGGAGGGGTGCAAGGCCAGGTTGGACGGGGCTCGGAGCAACCTGGGCTGGTTGAAGATGTCCCAGCCCAGGGCATGGGGGTGGGACTCGATGGCCTTTGAAGGTCCCTTCCCACCCAAACCATTCCCTGATTCTATGAAATAAGCCGTAAGACTTCTGTCCCGCTGCACCCTGGTGCTCCCATTGTCCCGGCTGCTTACGGCCGGGCTCCGTCCTGCCCTTTTGGTTTAGGCCACGCGGAGTCATCTGTGCGTGAGGGAGCTCAGTCTGCGTCCGAGGGCTCGGCGGGGTTTCACGGCTCTCTCTTTCCTCTTAACGCTCCTCTCGCTCTTCCAGAATTTCCTGTATAAATGCATCGGGACGACGCTGGGGGCGTGCACCAGCAAAGACCTCGTGCAAAAGCAGCTCCAGGAGCTCCTGGAAACAGCCAGATACCACGAGGAGGCAGAAAGGGAGGTAAGGAGGAGTTAACGCCGAACGTGGGTCGTCCTGATGGACCAGGAGGGTTCTACCACGCTGACGTCTCTTTTCCGACCCCACCGTGCCTGGCCTGGGCTCGTACCTCCTGGAGAATGGCTTGTAGGGTTGGTTGCAGCGTCGGGGTGAATGGGCCCAGAAAAGTGGAGCCTGCGGGAGGGCTCTGAAGCTGGGTGAGATGCAGGAGGTGCCTCGGGGACGCTGTCTCAAGTGACGCGTGGAGCCAGACGGGGACATGGTGCTGTTTGCCAGCCCTCGGCGTGCTGGCCGAGCTGCTTCCTCGGGGAAATCATCGAATCACGGAACGGTTTGGCTGGGAAGGGACCTTAAAGGCCATCGAGTCCAATGGGCAGGGACACTTCCCACTAGACCAGGTGGCTCCGAGCCCCGTCCAACCTGGCCTTGAACCCCTCCAGGGATGGGGCAGCCACAGCTTCTCTGGGCAACCTGGGCCAGGGGCTCACCACCTTCATCATGGAGAATTTCTGCCTTATTTTTCATCTAAATCTCCCCTCTTTTGGTTTAAAACCCTTCCCCCTCGTCCCGTGGCTCCCCTCCCTGCTCCAGAGTCCCTCCCCAGCTTTCCCGGAGCCCCTTGAGGGACTGGAAGGGGCTGGAAGGTCTCCCCGGAGCCTTCTCTTCTCCAGGCTGAGTAACAGAATCACGGAATGGTTTGGGTGGGAAGGGACCTTAAAGGCCATCGAGTGCAATGGGCAGGGACACCTCCCACCAGCCCAGGTTGCTCTGAGCCCCGTCCAACCCGGCCTTGAACCCCTCCAGGGATGGGGCAGCCACAGCTTCTCTGGGCAACCTGGGCCAGGGGCTCACCCCCCTCAGAAAAAACAATTTTCTTCCTTAGATCTTGTCTGAATCTTCCCTCTTTTAGTTTAAAACCGTCACCCCTCGGCCTATCGCTCCAGACCCTGCTAAAAACCTCCTCCGCTCCCGGACGCTTCGCGGCGTTTTCTTCCCCGCCAAGCTCAGACCCCGGAGCTGAGAGGTTGGGGTCGAGCTCTTCTTCCCGCTCATCCCGGCCACGCTCGCGCTCCGTCTCCGGCTTCTCACGCTCCCCGGCTTCCCTTTGGATTTATCCGAGCTGCTCTGCCCGGCTCCGTCTCGCCGCCTTTTAAGTGCGGCGCAAACGCCGGCTAATGGCGCCTGGCTTCGCTCCAGCTTTTACGCCGCTCCGTCAAGGGCTGCTCTTGAATAAACTGTTCATGGGAGTTCCAGCCCGGCTCGCTCGCCCTTCCGGAGCTTTAACGGAAAAGCGGGAGCCGCTCAAGCCTGCTTTGCTCTCGCTTCCAGCCGCAGCGCTCGGCCCGGGCTTCCCGTCTCCCGCGGAGCGGCTGACACCTGCCCGCTGGGAAGCGCGGCCGGCTCTGCTCCTCTGGTGTCACATCCTTTGCTCCTCTGGTGTCACATCCTCGTCACCCCGCAGGAGGACAAGCCTGATTGTGCCCGATATCCCCTGGAGGCGTCCCCTGCTCCGGGAGAGGGGAGCGCGGTGGCTGCCGGGGGCTGTTCCCAGCTGGGCCCGGCTCAGGTGCCGGGGAATTAAAGCAATAAACAGGCTCTCTGGAAGCGTCAGCTGGGGCTGGTGAATTAATAGCTTTCTGCTCAATGTGTTTTCTCTTCTTCCTCCAGGGACTCGCTTCCTGCTTCGGGATATGCGCCATAAATCACCTGGAGGAAAGCCTGGCCAAGCTGGAAGATTTCGTTAGGTCCGACGTCTTCAAGAAATCCGTGGGGCTGTTCAGTATCTTCAAGGTAAGAGCCAAAGGGGTCCCCCCACCACCACCCAGCCGGCAGCAAGAGGCCGGCGCGGGCTCCGTCGGATCCCGCCTACGCCGGAGCGCTCCTCGGGAAAGGAGTTAATACCCTGCGCCCTCTCCAGGGATGCTCTTGGCGTCGGAGGCTGCTCGGCGTTAGCTCCCAGCTCCCAGCCGTGCGCTGATTCCCGTCCCGGGGAAGCTGCTGCCTTGTTGGGTGGGCTCCAGGAAGCTCAAACTCGGCTTCCGCCCTCCCCGTCGGGGGTCCCCGACCTGACGTAGAGCGTGGTTCGGCTCTCGCCCACCTCGGTGCGAGCCCCGAGCGGCTCCCGCAGCGTCCCCCCCCCCCTCCCTGCCCCCCAAGGAGAGCCCAGGGGGGGTGTTTCGTACCCCCAGCGCTGGCAGCAAAAGCTTTTCCTCTGATTTTCCGCCCCAGGAGGACGTTTTGATGCCCAGTCTCTGGAGACGGATGGGGCAGGGGGGTGTTTGACAGGATTAGCGCTGCGTGGGCATGGAAGAGAGCTTGGATGCCCTCCCCGGCCCCGAGCTCGGGAGCTGGCGGGGGGGAGCCCTTGTCCCTGCCCCTGGGGCCGTGGGACGGAGCAGGTGAAGCTTTTCGGCAGCGCTGGTTGACGGGCCGCTGGTTTCCAGCAGGGTAGTTAACCGGCAGTTAACCTGGTTAACTCGGCCAGGCTCAGGCGCACCCCCGACGGGTGACGCTCGGTGACAATGTGGGGCTGGTGCCTCCGCCAGGGACCCCTGGAGTCCGCCGGGCTCCGTCGGGGCTCCGGAGGTCGCACCCCCCACCGAAAGGACGGGGAAACGAAGGTCCAAAACCCACTCCAGAGGGAGCCTGTCTTGAAGGGGGCGCCTTGGGCTGCGCGGGCGGACCCTGCAGGAACCACCTCCTCGTGAGACCCCACCGTTCCCCCCCCCCACCACCCCCCCAGCCCCCGTTAACGTTCTCGTCTGCTCCGGCAGGACCGTAGCGACAACGAAGTGGAGAAAATAAAGAGCACCCTCATCCTCTGCTACGGATACGTAGCTGCGTACGCGCCCAAGGAGCTGGTGCTCTCCAGGATCGAAGCAGACATCCTGAAGAACATCTTCCAGTATTTTAACACTAAGGTGAGCTGCTGGGATGCTCCGGGAAGGGGAGAGCACACCCGGGCGAGCTGGAAGAGCCAGGCTGTTTCGGATGGGTCCCGCTTGGGACCTGCCGGCAGCTCCTGGGAGAAGGTCGCTCCCCGCGGAGCCGGCTCGTGCATTGCTAATATGTCTTGTTTTTTCACTTGTTCAGGTTCTGGGAATAAAGGTAGAAACCAAGGTACAGTGTGAGGCGTTAAATCTGACCTCTCTGCTCTTTCCTGCTCTCTCTCTGTCTGCCTCTGGCTCTGGGTTCCCCTCGGGAGCAACCGGCTGCTGCGCTCGCAGCAGCCCCGGGGACAGGGAGAGGGGCTGGAGCTGCTGCTCCTCACCCCCAGCTCCCCATCCCGCTCCTCCCTGCTGGAACCGCTGCCCCGAAAGTGCCGAAACTCACAGCAGAGGGGAAGAGAAAAAGGTTTTTGGTTTTTTTTGGGTTGGTTTTTGTTTTTTGTTTTTTGTTTTTTGTTTTTTTTTGCCAGGACGGGAGCCTTAGGGTGGGCGCCACCGCGGTGAGACGCTGAGCTCCTGCTCCGGGTGACCCTGCTGTGGCAGGGGGGGTTGGACTAGATGATCTCCAGAGGTCCCTTCCAACCCTATGATCCTATGATCCTATGATTCTATGAAAAGCCGCCTTGGCCTCCCGTGGGGCAGACCGCAGCCTGTCGCCTTCCTCCCGTTCCGCTGAGGCCGTGTCCTTTCCCGCGAGCTCAGCCTGGCTGGAACTCGCTCCCAGAGGCGTCCCCCGGGATGGAAGGAGCCAGTTTGGGCTCCGCGGTCGTGGCAAGATGAGCTCTACCCGTCCTGGGGGGGTCGGGGTTTGGAGTCATTCCCCGGAGCCGCTCCGGGCTGGGGTACGGCGCGGTTCTCGCCTCCCCGTGCTGGTGCTTGGCCGGGGAATCTCCGGGACTCCCAAGAGACCGAGCTGCAACCCTCCGCTCGGCTAAAACCCGCTCAACTGATTTTCCTGCTTTTCCACCTCCCGGAACAATCATTCAACGGGCACATGTGAAAACCCCGATTGCTGTCCTGGGGTGGGCGGGGGGGGAGGGCAACGAGGGGCTGTGTTTTTTCTGTTTCTCTTTGCTAAAACCGAACAAGAAAAATGGCGTTTGTCAAGTGGAACGGTCAGGCCAAGGGCTCCTTCTCCCGGCTCCACTAATGCGTTTTCCTTCTGGGCTCCCGCTGGCACTAACAGCTTCCGCAGAGCATCTCCGGCCCCGGAGCTGGGGACCTTCTCGCTCGCTCAGACCCTCCCCTTGTCCCGGACCTTCCCGAGGGGCTCACCTGAGGGTGAGGGGAGGGCTTTTAAGGGGGGTGCCTCCTCCCGACCCCGTGTCCGCTGTCCTAGACCCCGAGCCGCGCGGGAGGAATAGCTCCTGCCAACTTCTGGAGTTGGCCTTGAGCATCTCGCGCGTTCGGCGGGGAGGATGGAGACCTGGAGAATTGTCCTGGTCCCGTGTTCCAGCTGGGACGGGGGTGCCCCTTTCACGCTCCCCTGGCCACCGGATGCTCTAACGTGGACGAAGAGCGGAGAGCCGAGCCCACGCGCTCCTAAGGGCGCAGGCCACGCTGTTGCGCTCGACCCGAGCGCCGCTTTGATGGGAGGGACACCGGTGCCGGGTGGGATGCTGAGTTCCGGTTGCGTGGTAAAGCCCGGTCTTCGCTTCTCACCTTGAGTTCTGCTCCTCAGGACCTGACCCTGAAGCTGTGCCTCATCCGGAGCGTCTGCATGATCAGCCAAGCCATCTACAACGGTGGGAAGTGCGGAGACTTCGTCTTCTCCCGCAAAGCGGAGCTTGTGGCCCAGATGGTGGTAAGAGCAAGCCCTGGAGGGTGGCCGGGCTTGGGGCTGCTCTAGAGGATGCCGCAGGAGGTTCCCAACCCACATGGCTGAGGGTTAAGGAGAGGGGAAGCCGCTCCGTCTCTGGGGCTGTGCTCTGGGGGCCTCCTGCGTTCCGGTGGCCACCAGCCCGGGTTGCTCCGAGCCCCGGCCAACCTGGCCTTGAACCCCTCCAGGGATGGGGCAGCCACAGCTTCTCTGGGCAACCTGGGCCAGGGGCTCACCACCTTCATAACGGAGAATTTCTGCCTTATTTTTCATCTAAATCTCCCCTCTTTTGGTTTAAAACCCTTCCCCCTCATCCCGTGGCTCCCCTCCCTGCTCCAGAGTCCCTCCCCAGCTTTCCTGGAGCCCCTTGAGGGACGGGAAGGGGCTGGAAGGTCTCCCCGGAGCCTTCTCTTCTCCAGGCTGAGTAACAGAATCACGGAATGGTTTGGGTGGGAAGGGACCTTTAAAGGCCATCGAGTCCAATGGGCAGGGACACCTCCCACCAGCCCAGGTTGCTCCAAGCCCCATCCAACCTGGCCTTGAACCCCTCCAGGGATGGGGCAGCCACAGCTTCTCTGGGCAACCTGGGCCAGGGGCTCACCCCGCTCCCAGCAAAGAATTTCTCGCCGTGGGCGACGGTGCTGCGTCTCCGTGGCCGTTGTCGCCCAAGGCGTGGGGCGGTCGTGCAGGATTCGGGGTGTCGGGGTAACGCGCTGTGGCTCCTGGCTCGCTCTCTGGGGGAGGCTGGGCTTGGGGACAGCAATCCCCCCCCCGCCAAAGCTTGGCCCGTGCCCGGAGCGGGATGGGGCTGGATGTGACCGTAACCGTCGCCGCCTTCTGCCTTCCAGGAGTTCATAAAAGCAGAGCCGCTGGAGGCGATGCGGACGCCGGTTCGGCAGCGAGCGATGATCACCTGCACTTACCTGGTGTATCCTTCTTCCGCGACCGTTCACGGAATCACAGAATTTTGGGGTCGGAAGGGACCTCTGGAGATCACCTCGTCCCACCTCCCTGCCAGAGCAGGGTCACCCGGAGCAGGTTGGATGCGTCCGGGCGGGTTTGGGATGTCTCCAGAGACGGAGACTCCCCCACCTCTCTGGGCAGCCTGTGCCAGGGCTCTGCCACCCTCACGGTAAAGAAGTTCCTCCTCGTGTTTAGGTGGAACTTCCCATGGTCAAGTTTGTGCCCGTTACCCCTTGTCCTGTCCCCGGGCACCACTGAGAAGAGCCTGGCCCCGTCCTCCTGACACCCCCCCTTGGAGTATTTATAAGTGTTGATAATATTGATAATTGATTAGACTCTACAGAGAGACTTGGACAGATTGGGCCGATGGGCCAACGCTAACGGTACGAGCTTCAACAAGGCCAAGTGCCGGGTCCTGCCCTTGGGCCACAACAACCCCATGGACGCTACAGCCTTGGGGAAGCGTGGCTGGAGAGCTGCCGGGCGGAAAAGGACCTGGGGGTTCTCATTGCCAAGCGGCTGAACACGAGCCAGCAGCGTGCCCAGGTGGCCAAGAAAGCCAATGGCATCCTGGCTTGGATTAGAAACAGTGTGACCAGCAGAAGGAGGGAGGTGATTGTCCCCCTGTGCTCAGCACTGGGGACGCCACACCTCGAGTGTTGTGTCCAGTTTTGGGCACCTCAATACGAGAGAGACATCGAGGGGCTGGAGCGAGGGCAGAGGAGGGCAACGGAGCTGGGGAAGGGCCTGGAGAATAAATCCGATGAGGAGCCATTGAAGGAGCCGGGACTGTTTAGTGTGAGGAAGAGGAGGCTGAGGGGAGACCTCATCCCTCTCTACAACCGCTTGAAAGGACACTGTAGGGAGGTTGGTGCTGGTCTCTTCTCACAGGTAATGAGCGACAGAACAAGAGGGAATGGGTTCAAGCTGCAGCAGGGGAGGTTTAGGCTGGACATCAGGAAAAAATTCTTCCCAGAAAGAGTGGTCGGACCCTGGAATAGGCTGCCCAGGGAGGTGGTGGAGTCACCATCCCTGAACGTGTTTCAGACTCGTTTAGATGTGGTGTTGGGGGATGTGGTGTAGGGCAGAACTTTGTAGAGTGGGGCTGATGGTTGGACTCGATGATCCCAAGGGTCTTTTCCAACCTGAATGATTCTATGATCCTATCCCCCCTCAGCCGTCTTTTTTCCAGACTGAGGAGACCCAAATCCCTCAGCCTTTCTCCATAAGAGATGTTCCATCCCCTCATCACCTTGGTGGCCCTTTGCTGTCCCCTCTCCAGCAGTTCCCTTTCCTTCTTGACCCGGCGACCCCAGCGCTGGCCCCAGTTCTCCAGATGCGGCCTCCCCAGAGGAAGAGCAGAGGGGGAGGACGAACCTCCTTCCACCCGCTGGCCACGCTCTTCCTGATGCCCCCCAGCACCCGCAGGGCCCGACCCCGCTCCCCGCTGTGCCAGACGCAGCGCAACCGGCCCGATTGACAACGGCTGCCAGCCTCCCCCTGCGCTCTCGGGCTCCATTTTCATTGGATTCGGCGGTAAATGTTCCTTATTCCAAGCAGGGCCAAGGGCACGGCGCTCTCGGTGACGCTAAGGTGACTTCTGAGCCCCGGTTTAAAAATACTCAGCCCGTCACGGCGCCTGACACAGATACCGGGAACACTCTGCCTGCTTCCCATTAAAGCCCGTGCCACTTAGCGTAGAGTCAAGTCAGCAGGAATGCTTCTTAAAAATCCCCGTTCCCAGCTTAGCCAGGTGAAAAGCGCTCCCGGAGCGCTCCGTAGCATCCTCGTGTCGCTTCCTTAACCTGGGATCAGCGTCCTGGAGCCCCACCTGAGTGACCCGGACAGGACGGAGCTGATCGATACCTGCCTGGCCGGCGTGCTTGCCCTTCCGCCGCTGGAAGCGGCGAAGGAGAGGGATGAGAACGGAGGCGATGCCTCGCACAAGGAGGTGCGGCGCCCAGCGCCGGCTGAGGCGGGCAAGGAGTTGCCCGCCTTGCTCCGATGCTCGCCCGGAGCTAGCGCCGGGCGAGCACAAAACCTCCCGCGGAGCTGCCACGGGGGCGACCGCCGCTTTGTTCCGCGGCGCAGGACGCCGCTTTCCATGCCTTTTCCCAGTCCCGGGGGTGGGATGAGGTGGGGTGGGGGGGGGTCCCGTGGCTCCAGCGGTCTCCCTGGCAGAGCGTCAGCCGTGGGAAAAGGCCCGTTTTCAACCCAGCTGGGCACCTGGGGGGGTAAAATGGGGGGGGGGTTGAAGCAAGCTGCGCCGCTTCCCCTGCTCGCTTATCTCTGGAAAAAGCCTGGCCCTTCTGCGCGCTGATAGCGAGCGAGAAAATACGAGCTTATCAGCGAGTCCGAAATGCCGCTAATAAGAGCACGGACTCCCTCGAGGGGAAAAAATCAAATGATGCTGGAAACCCCGCAGGGTGGAAGGGGCCTTTACGCAACTGGCTTTTGAAAGGCTGCAGCTGCTTCTCCGTTGCGGTCGAGTGCTTAATGAATGAAAATAACACGCCGCTAATGAAGTTGTTGCAGCTGCCGGGTGGCTGCGGAGCGGCCCCGTCTTCCGACCGGCTCCTCCGCCGCTGCTGCGGCTCTGTCAAGGCGACGTCCGGGGTTCCCGCCGTCCCCGGCTAGTGTTTGCAGGCATCTGGCCCCAAAATCGAAGTTAATAATCGTTTTCTCCTTCCCTCCCATCCTACAAAGTTTTGTAGCTTTGATTTTTTTATTTTGGGAGGGGGGCGCAGTTTATTCCCAAAAGAAGTCCCGGAAGGAAAGTGTAAGCATCTATCAAAGGGCTCGTTCAGACTGGGCTCGCTTGGAATTTTATCCCCAAGCGGGAGAAGGAGCAGATTTTCCCTTCCGGCAAAACCGCGCCGGAGCGCCTGAGCTGGCGCTCGGCGCGGATGGCGGCCGCCGCTATGCTGAGTCCCGGCACTTCTAGGGAAGGAAAGTGGATTTTCCAAACCGGGTTTCAGCCCCCGCTGCCTTTTCCCGCGGGGCTGGAGGCGGCCGCGTCTTGGCACCCGACGCCTGGGAGAGTCCTCGGAGCCGAGAGCAGGCGCGGAGGGAGCTCTCGCCCTCCTCGCCCGCCTGGGCTGGCTCTCCGGGATGAGGCGCGGGCCTTGCCTGGCTTGTGATCCATCTTTCCTCCTTAGGCGCTGTATGGCGACACCCTCAGCGCCCTTAAAGACCTGCTGAAGAGCCTCCTGCAGAGGAACTTGACCCCCCACGGGCTGCAGGACATGTTTGCGGTAGGCGCCGCCTGGTTTCGGTGGCTTCTTTTCCGGGAGAAGCGGGGAAGCCCGGGTGCCCAACCTGAGGTCACGAAGCCGAGGGGGCTTTGGATGGAGCCGGGGTGGGAATTGGCGAGGCTGATCCTCGCTTCTCCGTGAGGTCCGGCGTGACCCTCCCGCGTGGGGCAAGCTCTGCAGGGGGAGGAAGGAGGCGATTGCCCCTTGGGGCATCGCTGCCGGCGCCCGAGAAGGGTGGCCAGCACCAGGAGGAGGTCTCGTAGTTGGGGGGGTGGGGGGACGCAGCCTCACCGGGGGGCAGAGACCCCCCCCCCCATCCTCCTGGAGATGAACCAGGCTCAACTGGTGGGGTCAGGGCCATGGTTGCCACACGCGGGTCGCTGGGCTGAAGGACGCCTTGGCGGCGCGGGGCAGAGCAGCCGAGCTCCTGCTCTCCTTCCTGATGCTTTTCCATCCCCCCCCCCCACCCCAACCCCCGCAGCATTTAGGTCCCTGGATCAAGTCGAACAAGGAACACGAGCGGCAGCGGGCGGTGGAGGTGAGCGCCGCCTTGCTGGAGTTCTACCTGAGCAAGCTGAACGTCAGCGTAAGTGAACCCCGACCTCGAGCGTGGTTCCTCCTGCCGCCGCCGGCCTTGCTGGGGCTCCCGCGGGGCCGTCCCCGTGCTCTCCTCGCCAGCGTCGCCCGCGTTTGTCATCCCTGCAGACCGTCATCCCCTTCTACAACCTCGGCGTCCTGGTCGCGCTCTTCTCCCCGCGCTGCTCCGATTCCCTGGCCAGCGTTCGGCAGGACGCCGTCGACTGCGTCTACTGCCTGCTCTACATCCAGCTCTGCTACGAAGGTGGGTGCTTTCGATGCTCGGGCGGCGGGTGCCGGCACAGGAACCCTCTTCTCCGCAGCCCGGCAGAGGGTTGCGTGTCCCATCCCTCCACGGACGTGATCCCAACCTGCAAACACGGATGGCTGCAGGAGCAGGGCTGGTGGAGAATGTTCTTCAGCGCCCCGGAGATGCCGGGAGGGCTGGAGCCCCTCTGCTGGGAGGACGGGCTGAGAGAGCTGGGGGGGTTCAGCCTGGAGAAGAGAAGGCTCCGGGGAGACCTTCCAGCCCCTTCCAGGCCCTCAAGGGGCTCCAGGAAAGCTGGGGAGGGACTCTGGAGCAGGGAGGGGAGCCATGGGATGAGGGGGAAGGGTTTTAAGCTAAAAGAGGGGAGATTTAGATGAAAAATAAGGCAGAAATTCTCCATGATGAAGGTGGTGAGCCCCTGGCCCAGGTTGCCCCGAGAAGCTGTGGCTGCCCCATCCCTGGAGGGGTTCAAGGCCAGGTTGGACGGGGCTCGGAGCAACCTGGGCTGGTGGGAGGTGTCCCTGCCCATTGGACCCGATGGCCTTTAAGGTCCCTTCCCACCCAAACCATTCCCTGATTCTGTTACTCAGCCTGGAGAAGAGAAGGCTCCGGGGAGACCTTCCAGCCCCTTCCAGTCCCTCAAGGGGCTCCGGGAAAGCTGGGGAGGGACTCTGGAGCAGGGAGGGGAGCCACGGGACGAGGGGGAAGGGTTTTAAACCAAAAGAGGGGAGATTTAGATGAGATATTGGGAAGAAATTGTTTGCTGTGAGGGGGGTGAGCCCCTGGCCCAGGTTGCCCAGAGAAGCTGTGGCTGCTCCATCCCTGGAAACATTCCAGGCCAGGTTGGACGGGGCTTGGAGCAAGCTGGGCTGGTGGGAGGTGTCCCTGCCCAGGGCAGGGTGTTGGAACTAGATGGCCTTTCAAGGTCCCTTCCCACCCAAACCGTTCCGCGATTCTACGTTCCCCGCCAGCGGGTGGGTTTCGGGGGCTCTCTCGCTCCAAGGCTTCGAGCGCAGCCGAGCAGGTTTCTGAGCCTGGCGTTCTCCCTGTCTCCGGGAGAGGTCAGTCCTCCACTTCAGATGGTTTGAGCAGAGCTGCTGAGATCCGCGCAGCCCTGGCAGCGCCAGGAGAGGACTTTGCCTGGCTCCTGCTCTCCAGAGCAGCGTGGCTCCGTGCAGGGCGAGCTCTTCTGGCCCTTGGCAGCAGCTTCGGTTTCTTGGCTCCTTAACGCGCGTTGGGGCAACCCCAGGCACAAATCCAGGCTGGGGATGGAGGGATGGGGAGCAGCCCCCAGAGAAGGGCTTGGGGGGGCTGGGGGAGGGGGGGAAACGCTGCCCGTGAGCCGGCACCGTGCGCTGGCAGCACAGAAACCCCCCGCAGCCTGGGCTGCATCCCCAGCAGCGTGGGCAGGGGGGCGAGGGGGGGTTCTGCCCCTCTGCCCCGCTCTGGGACACCCCCCTGCAGCGCTGCCTCCAGCTCCGGGAACAGCAGGAGGAGACGGAGCTGTGGGAGCAGGGCCGGAGGAGGCCCCGGAGATGCCAGGAGGGCTGGAGCCCCTCTGCTGGGAGGACGGGCTGAGAGAGCTGGGGGGGTTCAGCCTGGAGAAGAGAAGGCTCCGGGGAGACCTTCCAGCCCCTTCCAGGCCCTCAAGGGGCTCCGGGAAAGCTGGGGAGGGACTCTGGAGCAGGGAGGGGAGCCATGGGACGAGGGGGAAGGGTTTTAAACCAAAAGAGGGGAGATTTAGATGAAAAATAAGGCAGAAATTCTCCATGATGAAGGTGGTGAGCCCCTGGCCCAGGTTGCCCCGAGAAGCTGTGGCTGCCCCATCCCTGGAGGGGTTCAAGGCCAGGTTGGACGGGGCTCGGAGCAACCTGGGCTGGTGGGAGATGTCCCTGCCCAGGGCAGGGGGTGGCACTGGGTGGCCTTTAAAGGTCCCACCCAAACCATTCGGTGATTCCTGAAAGCTGGGCCAGCTCGCGAGTGAAAACCCAGCTCTCTGCAGTACGTGGAGGTCTCTCTCGGGTGTAAAACGTGAGGAATGCTGTTCCCTGAGCGCTCCCTCTGAATCCAGGTTTCGCCCGGGATCACCGAGATGAGATGGTGGAGGGGCTGAAAGCTCTGAAGAAAGGCCTGGAGGAGCCCGACTTCACCATTCTCTTCCACACCTGCAACAACATCGCCATGGTAAGGTGGAGCGCGGCCCTGGGCTTTGCAGGCCGGTGGAGCTGTGGAGGAGTGGGAGCCGCGGAGGACTTGATGCCTCCTCTGCTCTGACCAGCCCCGTGGTCTGGAGGCTGCTGGGAAGCCCCAGTCTTGCACCAGTGTCCTGCTTTGAGGACCAAACCATGACAACCAGCCAACAAACCGCCCTGGTCTTCTCCCCTTCAGCTGGAGAGTCCTCCTGGCCTGGCCAGGGGATGCTCAGAGCAGCTCACCCCCGTTGGGAAGCTGCTGGTCCCCTCTTCGGGAATGCCCCAACGAGGACATCTTTGCGGACGCTCTGGGGGTGCCATGGATGCCGGCCGGGACTCGCGCGCGGCTGCGCTATGGCTTGGCGTCGCTGTTCAGGGCAGCCTGAACCCTTCGGCCATCAGCGCTCCCACCGCTGGCGTCGCAAACTCGCAGAATCACAGAATCTTCATGGTTGGAAGGGACCTTTGAGGTCATCGAGTCCAACCATACACACACACACACACACAAAAACCCAAAGCAAAAAAACCAAACACGAAACAAACCACACCCTGGAATCTCTGCCCCTAGAACATGTCCCCAAGTGCCAAATCCAGACGCCTCTTAAAGACCTCTAGGGATGGTGACTCCACCACCTCCCTGCGCAGGTTGTTCCACGGCCTGACCACTCTTTCCGTAAAATAATTCTTCCTAATATCCAATCTAAACCTCCCCTGCCGCAGCTTCAGGCCATCTCCTCTGGTCCTGTCATTATTCACCTGGGAGAAGAGGCCAACACCAACCTCTCTACAACGTCCTTTCAGGCAGTTGTAGAGGGCAATGAGGTCTCCCCTCGGCCTCCTCTTCTCCAAACTAACCATGCCCAGCTCCCTCAGCCTCTCCTCACACGACTTGGCCTCCAGACCCCTCACCAGCTCCTCTGGACACGCTCCAGCACCTCAATGTCCCCCTTGTACCAAGGGACCCAGAACTGAACACAACGCTCGAGGTGAGGCCTCACCGGTGCCCAGTACAGAGGCACCATCACTTCCCTGCTCCTGCTGGCCACGCTGTTCCCGATACAAGCCAGGACGCTGTTGGCCACCTTGGGCACGCTGCTGGCTCACGTTAAGCTGGTTGTCCACCAACACCCCCAGGTCCTTTTCTGCCGGGCAGCTTTCGAGCCACTCTTCCCCGAGCCTGTAGCGTCGCTTGGGGTTGTTGTGACCGAAATGCAGGACCCGGCACTTGGCCTTGTTAAACCTCATACAATTGGCCTCGGCGCATGGATCCGGCACAACTGGCCTTGGCCCATGGATCCAGCACAATTGGCCTCGGCCCATGGATCCAGCACAATTGCCCTCGGCCCATGGATCCAGCACAACTGGCCTCGGCGCATGGATCCAGCACAATTGGCCTTGGCGCATGGATCCAGCACAATTGACCTTGGCGCATGGATCCAGCACAATTGGCCTCGGCCCATGGATCCAGCACAACTGGCCTTGGCGCATGGATCCGGCCAGTCCAGGTCCCTCCGTAGAGCCTTCCTACCCTCAAGCACATCAACACTCCCACCTGGTTTGGTGTCGCCTGCGAACGTACTGAGGGTGCGCTCAATCCCCTCCTCCAGATCATCGATAAAGATCCTAAACAAAACCGGCCCCGAACCCGAGCCCTGAGGGACACCGCCGGTGACCGGCCGCCAAGAGGATTTCACCCCGTTAATCACAACTCTCCGGGCACGGCCATCCAGCCAGTTTTTAACCCAGCGAAGAGTCCGCTTGTCTATGCCGTGATTCTCCAGCTTCTCCAGGAGAATGCTGTGGGGGACGGTGTCAAAGGCCTTACCAAAGTCCACATAGACAACGTCCACAGCCTTCCCCGCCTCCCCGCGTCCAGAAACTCACTTTGCTGTAGATAACACAAATAGTTTCTGTCCACGTCGTCTAAAAGCCGAGGTGGGGGTGGTCTAGCTCAGCCCTACAGGACCTGCCTGGGCCCCCCCACCACACTCCAGGGTGGAGGTTTCGGCACCTCGTGCTCCTCAAGGGAAGGCGTTGGCTGAAGGAAGCCCTCGAGGCCCTGTCGGTGGCCGTGCTTTCAGGGGGAGCACGGGGTGGTTGGCTAAGGAACCGCGGCCGTTGCCTCCCCGTATGGCAGCGGCGTTGGGAAAGCTGCTCAGCGCCGATATTTCGTACCCAAAAAGGTCCAAATGTGAGTCTTTCAAACCACACGGGGGTTCGAATGACGAGGAGGGGTGACCGCTCTGCTCTGGTGAGAGCTGCACGGGGGAACCCCTCCTCGGTGGCCATTTTCTGGGCCGAGAGCTCTGCGGGCATGGCTCCAGGAGGATTTGTGGCCGTAGGGAAGCCGGTACTGTCTTTTTGTCCTGGACAAAACGCTGCCATTCCCCAAACGCCGCGGTTCTAATGGACATTCCCCCTACGAACTTCTCTACTGAGCCGCTTATTCCACCCTCGGGTGTGGAGGCCGTGATGGGACCTGGGGGAGCATCCTCCCAGCTGCTGGGTGGTCTCCGGAGCAGAGTTAAGGGCTCGGTTGCGTTGTCCCAAGGTTATATGGCCATGTTGACCAACAGCGTGGGGCAAGTGGCCTCTTGCTTCCTCTGGGGCTGCGGCCTGGCCCTTGCTCTCCTCCGTTACTGCCCATGTGGGCTCCGGCTGATGCTCCTGCAGGGCACCCAGCCGAGGAACGGTGTCACCGAAAGGACTGTTCTCTTCAAAGAGTGACGGAATCCCCCTGTTTAACTCCGCTCGCCCTCTCCCTAGGTGATCGGGAAGCGTGTCCCTCCGGACCAGCTGATGAGCCTCCTGCTCGCCATGTTCGAGGGGCTGGCGGACCCCGATAAGAACTGTTCCCGAGCAGCCACCGTCATGATCAACTCCCTCCTCAAGGAGCGCGGAGCTGTCTTGCAGGAGAAGGTGAGCTGCTGCTTGGCTTTGGCACGGCCTCCGTGGTCCGAATGCTGCCTCCTTTTATACCCATGGGCATCGCCTGATGGACAGGAAGGACATGGAGGGGGCCGGAGGAGGCCCCGGAGATGCCAGGAGGGCTGGAGCCCCTCTGCTGGGAGGACGGGCTGAGAGCTGGGGGGGTTCAGCCTGGAGAAGAGAAGGCTCCGGGGAGACCTTCCAGCCCCTTCCAGGCCCTCAAGGGGCTCCAGGAAAGCTGGGGAGGGACTCTGGAGCAGGGAGGGGAGCCATGGGACGAGGGGGAAGGGTTTTAAACCAAAAGAGGGGAGATTTAGATGAAAAATAAGGCAGAAATTCTCCATTATGAAGGTGGTGAGCCCCTGGCCCAGGTTGCCCCAAGAAGCTGTGGCTGCCCCATCCCTGGAGGGGTTCAAGGCCAGGTTGGACGGGGCTCGGAGCAACCTGGGCTGGTGGGAGGTGTCCCTGCCCATTGGACTCGATGGCCTTTAAGGTCCCTTCCCACCCAAACCATTCCGTGATTCCGTTACTCAGCCTGGAGAAGAGAAGGTTCCGGGGAGACCTTCCAGCCCCTTCCAGTCCCTCAAGGGGCTCCGGGAAAGCTGGGGAGGGACTCTGGAGCAGGGAGGGGAGCCACGGGACGAGGGGAAAGGGTTTTAAACCAAAAGAGGGGAGATTTAGATGAAAAATAAGGAAGAAATTCTCCATTATGAAGGTGGTGAGCCCCTGGCCCAGGCTGCTCAGAGAAGCTGTGGCTGCCCCATCCCTGGAAACATTCCAGGCCACGTTGGCCGGGGCTCGGAGCAACCTGGGCTGGTTGAAGATGTCCCTGCCCAGGGCAGGGGGTGGGACTCGGTGGCTTTGAAGGTCCCTTCCCACCCAAACCGTTCCATGATTTTATGGTTTCCCACTTGCAGCTCCGACCGCTGTTTTACTGGGGGCGATGGGCTTCTCTGGCGCAGGCAGGGATGCTCCGGGAGCCCGATGCCCAGGGAGGGATCCATCCCTGATGGAAGAAGGGAGGCATTTAACCCCCGTCTGAAGGGACTCTGGATTAACTGTTGGATTTCTGGCCAGGGGAACGCTCGCCCCGAAGCTTTCCGGGGGCCTGTTGGCTCCTGACCATCCTCGTTTCCCGCGGGCACGTGCGTTCGCGCTCTCTCCTCTGTCCCGGCGGCCGGGAAAAGCTGCTGTGTGGTAGGAGGAGGCTGCTGGCGAGGCCGGCTCCGGTCTGGCTCTCGTTCGGGTTGAGGAGTTCAGAGAAACTCACTTTACCAGAAGGGTTCAGGCTCCCTGTGAAACCTTCGCAAGCTCGGGAACGGGGGGGAGCCCAGGGTTCCTGGCCGGGAAACCGGGATGAATGTTTGCAGGGCTTAAAGGTGCTGGACACAGGCGGCTTTTTTTTTTATTATTTTTGTCTAATCCGCTACCTTTAGGGCTGAGCTCCCCCTTTCTCTTGCGGTAATTGGAAACACCAGGTCTCTAGCTGCTCCTCGGGCTCTCTTTGGCTCTCCGGCTTCTGCTCGCGGCCCCCGCTTCGCTACCTATTAGCCCCTATCCCGCGTGGGATTGCTCCGGTTTACGTGACTCACCTTTTCGGTGGGAGCCATTCCGGCCCGGATCCTGAAATCCGAACTGATGCTAAGCCCCGCAGCCCGCGGGGCAGCCCCGAGCGCGGCTGGGGACGGAGCGCTCGCCTGTTCTGCGCTTAATCTGGGGGAATTTGCTGCCAGGCCTGCTCCGCGCCTGAACTTCCTATTTGTCTTAGAACGTGCTTTTTTTTCAATTTGTTTTTAAATTTTTTATGGGTTTTTTTTTTTTTTTACGGCTGGCGGCGAGTGCCGAGGTGTTCTCCCCGCGTTCGGCTCGAGTTCCTCCTCGCCGAGCGCCTCTCGCCGCAGCCCTGTGGCGCATGGGGCTTAGCGCCAGCTCCTTGCCTGGAAGCTGGGGGGCGGAGGGTGTCCTCGCTGGGTCCCCTTTGCCTCGGAAATACCCCGCGACCTCATCCGTCTCCTGGTGGGGAAGGATCCGCGACTTCCCGAGAGGTCCTGTGGTTCCGCACGCGCCCGGCGAGCGGGGAGACTTCCCTCAACCGGGAAGATGAACTGCCCAGCGTGATGGTCTGCCCACCCGCGTCCTCTTCCGAAGTCCTGTTACGTGCCCCGGGCTGCGATGGAATCATGGAATCACAGAATGGTTTGGGTGGGAAGGGGCCTTTAAAGGCCATTGAGTCCAACCCCCCGCCATGGGCAGGGACACCTCCCACCAGCCCAGGTCACTCCGAGCCCCGTCCAACCTGGCCTTGAACCCCTCCAGGGATGGGGCAGCCACAGCTTCTCGGGGCAACCTGGGCCAGGGGCTCACCACCTTCATCATGGGGAATTTCTTCCTTATTTTTAATCTAAATCTCCCCTCTTTTGGTTTAAAGCCCTTCCCCCTCGTCCCATGGCTCCCCTCCCTGCTCCAGATTCCCTCCCCAGCTTTCCTGGAGCCTCTTGAGGGACGGGAAGGGGCTCCAAGGTCTCCCCGGAGCCTTCTCTTCTCCAGGCTGAGTAATAGAATCATGGAATTGTTTGGGTGGGAAGGGACCTTAAAAGCCATCGAGTCCAATGGGCAGGGACACCTCCCACCAGCCCAGGTTGCTCCGAGCCCCGTCCAACCTGGCCTTGAACCCCTCCAGGGATGGGGCAGCCACAGCTTCTCTGGGCAACCTGGGCCAGTGGCTCACCCCCCTCACAGCCAAGAATTTCCTCCCCAGTATCCCACCTAAATCTCCCCTCTTTCGGTTTAAAACCGCCCCCCCCTCATCCTATGGCTACAATCCCTAAATGCCATCCCTGGAGGTGTTTAAAAGCCGGGCAGACGCGGTGCTGAGGGACGTGGGGCAGTGGTGGTTTGGGCAGCGTTGGGTTGATGGTTGGACTCGATGATCTTAAAGGCCCCTTCCAACCCAAGGAAGTGGTGGAATCTCCATAGAATCACCGAACGGTTTGGGTGGGAAGGGACCTTAAAACTCACCCAGTGCCACCCCCTGCCCTGGGCAGGGACATCTCCCACCAGCCCAGGCTGCTCCGAGCCCCGTCCAACCTGGCCTTGAACCCCTCCAGGGATGGGGCAGCCACAGCTTCTCTGGGCAACCTGGGCCAGGGGCTCACCACCTTCATAATGGAGAATTTCTGCCTTATTTTTCATCTAAATCTCCCCTCTTTTGGTGTAAAACCCTTCCCCCTCGTCCCATGGCTCCCCTCCCTGCTCCAGAGTCCCTCCCCAGCTTTCCTGGAGCCCCTTGAGGGCCTGGAAGGGGCTGGAAGGTCTCCCCGGAGCCTTCTCTTCTCCAGGCTGAACCCCCCCAGCTCTCTCAGCCCGTCCTCCCAGCAGAGGGGCTCCAGCCCTCCCGGCATCTCCGGGGCCTCCTCCGGCCCCGCTCCCACAGCTCCGTCTCCTCCTGCTGTCCCCGGAGCTGGAGGCAGCGCTGCAGGGGGGTGTCATGGAGCGGAGCAGAGGGGCAGAACCCCCCCCTCGCCCCCCTGCCCACGCTGCTGGGGATGCAGCCCAGGCTGCGGGGGGTTTCTGTGCTGCCAGCGCACGGTGCCGGCTCACGGGCAGCGTTTCCCCCCCTCTCCCAGCCCCCCCAAGCCCTTCTCTGGGGGCTGCTCTCCATCCATTCTCCACCCAGCCTGGGTTTTTGCCTGGGATTCCTGTGACCCAGGTGCAGGACCTTGCACTGGGAGGGGAAGGGACAGGCTTGTCCCATCTGCAGGGTGACCCCAAGCGCTCGGCCCTCACCCGGATGCCACCCTCTGGTCTTCCCGCAGGTGCCCGACATCATGAGCATCATCCACAGCAAGCTGGAGGAGGTGGACGAGGAGCACATCCGCAAGGCGGCCCAGCAGACGGTTTATATCCTGGCCTCCCAGCACAAGAGCGTGGTGGTCTCCAGCCTGCTGGGCAGCCCCCTGCCCTTCGACAGGTCCTGCCCTGCTCCGCCGCGGTGGTCCGGCGCCGGGGCTGGGGAGCAGCTTGCGCATAAGCTGCGGAGAATCTTTTTGGCTCCTCAACGCCAGCAATCGGACCCCGCTGGAATTTCCTTTGCGCCCTCGAGGATTCGGCACGGCCGCTTGCCGCCGGGCTTGCTGGGTTTAGAGGCGACTAGCCAAGCCGGCCCCGGCGAGCTGAGCGGGGCTGGGATTGCTTTTACGGGGTTGGGCCACCCTACCCCAAAGCTGCTGAGATGTTCTCCTCCTCCTCCTTGTGCTGGGATCGCTGCTGCCTTCCCACCACGGCGGGCTTGCGAAGTGCAAGGGGGCAAGGCAGAGAGAAACCTTATGGAATTCAACGAGGGCAAGCGTAGGGTGCTGCCCCCGGGGAGGAACAACCCCCCCCGCACCAGGACAGGGTGGGGGTGACCTGCTGGAGAGCAGCTCGGTGGGGAGAGACCTGGGAGTCCTGGGGGACAACAGGGTGACCATGAGCCAGCGATGGGCCCTGGTGGCCAGGAAGGGCAATGGCGTCCTGGGGGGCGTCAGGAAGAGCGTGGCCGGCAGGTGGGGGGAGGTTCATCCCCCCCCTCTGCCCTGCCCTGGGGAGGCCACACCTGGAGAGCTGGGTCCAGTTCTGGGCTCCCCGGTTCCAGAGGGACAGGGAACTGCTGGAGAGGGGACAGCAAAGGGCCACCAAGATGGTGAGGGGATGGAACATCTCTCCTATGAGGAAAGGCTGAGGGATTTGGGTCTCTTCAGTCTGGAAAAAAGACGGCTGAGGGGGGACCTTATCAACACTTATAAATACTCCAAGGGGGGGTGTCAGGAGGATGGGGCCAGGCTCTTCTCAGTGGTGCCCGGGGACAGGACAAGGGTAACGGGCACAAACTTGACCATGGGAAGTTCCATCCCAACACGAGGAGGAACTTCTTTGGTGTGAGGGTGGCAGAGCCCTGGCACAGGCTGCCCAGAGAGGTGGGGGAGTCTCCGTCTCTGGAGACATCCCAAACCCGCCCGGACGCATCCAACCTGCTCCGGGTGACCCTGCTCTGGCAGGGGGGGTTGGACTAGATGGTCTCCAGAGGTCCCTTCCCACCCTATGGTTCTATGAAGGCAGGAGGTGGTACCGGGGGAACCGTGGGGGTTTTGGGGGTGCGGGGCAGCTCCGGGGGTCATCCGAGAGCAGCCGCGGGGTGGGGATCACACGGCAAAGCAATGGGTCATCCCGTTCTCCCACCGGGGCTTGCTGTTGTGGCCTCCCGCTCTCTGTCGCCGCTTGCCACCCCTCCAACGTGGGTGCCAACGCAGCGCTCCCTTCTTTCTCCTCCCCCAGCCACACGTGCGCCATGTGGAGGTCCCTGGCCACCGAGCCCACCCTCGCCTCGCAGATCCTGGAGCAGCTCCTGGAGAAGGTCAACAGAGACGTTCCCTACAAGGAGAGCAAGTCTTTCCCGCTGCTGGGGAGCGCGTCCGAGCGCATCGCCACCCCTCTGCCCCTGGCCGTAAGTGTCCCGCTCGGGGAAGATGCCGTCCCCCCTCCCCCCACAACACCTGGAATGCTTTTTTTTTTTTATTTCGTTTCCTTGGCTCTTGTGGTGGTGGTTGGGGGGGGGGGGGGGGGGGTGCGCGCGCGCGCCAGGCGCGGACCCTGGAAATAAAGCATCGCCGCGTAACGCCTCTTAGAGCTAATCCACCGGCTCGTAAAAAAGCCGCTCAGGTGTCCGTCCTCAAGGGAGGCCGCTTTGCGTTTTATCCCTTCGGGGTGTTGGGGGGGGGGGGGGGAAATAAAATTAAAAAATTAAAAAAAAAAAAAAAAAAAAAAATAAACCCAGCTCGGCGGCGTTCTAAGCAGTAAAGCAGCTGTGAAAATTTCCCCCTCCTCCTCCTCCTCCTCCTCTGAAGGACCGAATGATGCAGATGGGACGGCATCGGCCGCGCTGAGAGTGAACCCCCCCCCCCCCCTCCGTTCCCCGCTCCCTTTTTAACCCCCCCCCGCCTCTATCGGGCCGTGTTATTAACGGCTTTTGAAATTTGGCCGGAATAGGGGCTCTGCGAAGGGCCCTGGGCGCTCCTTGTCTTCCTGCCCGTAAAACCCGAGCTCTTGGATCTGCTCTCCTTCCCCAGGTACAGACACCGAACCTCCCCCCCCGGCCCCAAAAACCACCCCTCCAACCCACCCCCCGTTTTCCCAAGGAGGTGCTTTAAGAGCAGCCGGAGCCGCGCGTGGGATACGGAGAGGTTACGCCGGGGGTAGACGCCACGCTTTCTTCCACTGGGTGTTGCAGGAAGGAGGGAATAAAAAAACCAAACCGAACCCCCCCCCCCCGGCCCCGTCCTCGCCGCCTGGCTGGGTTATTTACTAACAGATAGCGGAGCGGTGCGGGAGATCCCCCTCCTAATCCTCGTCTCCCAGCGCGTTCCCTCTTCTCTCTCCAGGCCACGTGCGCTTTGTATGAGATCATGTCTGCTCCGGAGTCTGGGCCGGCGGTGCTGGGACTCTACGCGCCGTTGTTTGTGACTCTCCTGCTGCGCCTCAGCTGCACCGTGGGTGTTCAGCTACCGAAGAACCTGCAGAGCAGGGAAAGGAGGAGCAGCAGCAGCGGCGGCAACCACGGCCCCGCTCCCCGCAGCCTCCATCCCTGCAGGTACGGCCCGGCCGGGACGGAGGGAAAGCTCCTAACCTGCCACGTGTGCCATTCTTTTCTTTTTTTTTTTTTTGGTTTTATTTTTCTATTCGTACAAACACGACGGCGTCTCTAATCCCGCGGCCGGGTAATAACGCGCCCGTAACGCCTTAGGTACGATGGCCTGAGCTCTGGTGCTTTGGGCGGTTTGGGCTCTCGGCTTTGGGGTTTTTTTTGGTGTGGGTTTGTTTTTTTTTTTGGTGTGGGTTTGGTTTTTTTTGTTGTTTTTCCGCCCCCTCCCCAATCTCTAAAGTGGGAAGCATTAAATCAGCCGCCTCCGGCAGCCCACAGGGAAAGACGAGCTTTTTTTGCAAGAGCTCGGGCAGCCACCGCGCCAGAGCCCGGCCGCGTTGGGTCGCTGCCGCAGCGCCCCCCCCCCCCCCCCAACACCCCAAAAAAGCCCGGCTGGCTCCTGGCAGCGGGTCCCCCGGGGCTCGCTGGGCACGTCGGGGGCAGATGGGCATTTCTTGGGGACAGATGAGCGTTTTTTGGGGAGGGAGGGAGGGAGGACGGCTCCGCTTCCGCGAAGGACGAGGAAGGGAAGCGGGAAAGAGCAAACTTTTTTTTTTGGCTTTGTCGCGTCGACGGCCGCAGCGTGTCATGGTCATGCCGAATTGACCCCCCCCCCCCCGCCCCCGTTGAGCCAACGGAGCCGGGCCACGGTGCCGTCTTCCCTGGTGGAGAGGTGACAATGCCGAGCCACCGCCATCTGGCTCGTCCTCCTTCGGTGCTTTCAGCCCACGGTGTCCCTCACCGCTGAGGAGGGGACGCAGGGGCCTGGGGGGGGAGGACGTGGGTCCCAAACAGCCGCTCTCCGGCTGCTCTGCCCCACGAAATCGTAGAATCGGGGAATGGTTTGGGTCGGAAGGGACCTTGAAGATCATCCGGTCCCACCTCCTGCCACAGAAGGTCACCACGGCTGCTAAATAACCCTCTGCCCGAGCCACGCGGCCCCGTTCGAACACCAAAGGGCTCAAACCGCCTGCCTTGGCCCTGCCCATCCGTCATCGGATGCTGGAAGGGCCTCCGCAAGAGAGTCCAGCGGAGGCTGCGAGGATGATGAGGGACGGGAGCGCCTCTCTGCTGAGGAAAGGCTGGGAGACCTGGAGAAGAGAAGACTGAGAGGGAGGGGACCACATCAATCCCGATCCGAAGGGCGGGTGGCAAGAGAATGGGGCCAGATTCTTCTCAGCGGTGGCCAGTGACGGGAACAAGGGGCAACGGGCAGAAACTGGAACACGGAAAATTCCATCTCAACATTACGTTGAGGGTGACAGACGCTGGAAGAGGCTTGTGGCGTCTCCTCCTCTGGAGATCTTCAAAATCCGCATGGAAACCATCCTGTCCAACGTGCTCTGGGTGGCCCCTGCTCTGGCACGGGGGGATGCCGTGAAGGCAGAGCCCACCTTAGAGGAGCTGCGGGATTCTCCCACCCCTGGGCTTCAGCCAGTCCCCTCTGGGACACCCAGAGGGTGCCTAAATAACCCTCTGCCCGAGCCACGCGGCCCCGTTCGAACACCAAAGGGCTCAAACCGCCTGCCTCGGCCCTGCCCATCCGTCATCGGATGCTGGAAGGGCCTCCGCAAGAGAGTCCAGCGGAGGCTGCGAGGATGATGAGGGACGGGAGCGCCTCTCTGCTGAGGAAAGGCTGGGAGACCTGGAGAAGAGAAGACTGAGAGGGAAGGGACCTCATCAATCCCGATCCGAAGGGCGGGTGGCAAGAGGATGGGGCCAGGCTCTTCTCAGCGGTGGCCGGTGACGGGAAAAAGGGGCAACGGGCAGAAACTGGAACACGGGAAATTCCATCTCAACATTACGTTGAGGGTGACGGACGCTGGAAGAGGTTTGTGGCGTCTCCTCCTCTGGAGATCTTCAAAATCCGCCTGGACACCATCCTGTCCAACGTGCTCTGGGTGGCCCCTGCTCTGGCATGGGGGGATGCCGTGAAGGCAGAGCCCACCTTGGACGAGCTGCGGGATTCTCCCACCCCTGGGCTTCAGCCGGTCCCCTCCGGGACACCCGTGCTGTGATGGGGCCACCAGACCGATGAACGCGTCCTCTTGATGTGCGCAGGTCTCCGGCTTCTTGCGGGCACCGTGCCGGGTTGGCGCTGGTTCTCCAGGTTGGCGGCCCCGGCATCGTGAGCGCGGCTGCCCTCGGCCCGCAGCAAACGGTTGGGCTGATGAGCATTTGCTTTAGAAGACTTTAAATTGAGGGGGTCGGTGGGGTTAAACCCACACCTGAGGCGGCGATGGCAGCGCTCCCCGGGGCTCGGAGGGCAGGAGGCCTTCCCTGGAGCCACCCCTCCGGCCGCCCGCTCGCTCCCTCCACCGGCAAAATGTTCGAGGGCAAGCGTAGGGTGCTGCACCCGGGGAGGAATAACCCCCCCCCGCACCAGGACAGGGTGGGGGTGACCTGCTGGAGAGCAGCTCGGTGGGAAGAGACCTGGGAGTCCTGGGGGACAACAGGGTGACCATGAGCCAGCGGTGGGCCCTGGGGGCCAAGAAGGCCAATGGCGTCCTGGGGGGCATCAGGAAGAGCGTGGCCGGCAGGTGGGGGGAGGTTCATCCCCCCCCTCTGCCCTGCCCTGGGGAGGCCACACCTGGAGAGCTGGGTCCAGTTCTGGGCTCCCTGGTTCCAGAGGGACAGGGAACTGCTGGAGAGGGGACAGCAAAGGGCCACCAAGATGGTGAGGGGATGGAACATCTCCTATGAGGAAAGGCTGAGGGATTTGGGTCTCTTCAGTCTGGAAAAAAGACGGCTGAGGGGGGACCTTATCAACACTGATAAATACTCCAAGGGGGGGTGTCAGGAGGACGGGGCCAGGCTCTTCTCAGTGGTGCCCGGGGACAGGACAAGGGGTAACGGGCACAAACTTGACCATGGGAAGTTCCACCTAAACACGAGGAGGAACTTCTTTGCTGTGAGGGTGGCAGAGCCCTGGCACAGGCTGCCCAGAGAGGTGGTGGAGTCTCCGTCTCTGGAGACATCCCAAACCCGCCCGGACGCATCCAACCTGCTCCGGGTGTCCCTGCTGTGGCAGGGGGGGTTGGACTAGATGATCTCCAGAGGTCCCTTCCAACCCTGTGATTCTACGATTCTATGAAAATGTTCCCCTGGAGCCTGGGTCGGCCACGGGGAGGAAGCTGTGCCCTGATTTTTTTCAGTATTATCCTCTTGTGGGTTTCCAGACTTGGGTTTTTTACAAGCTATTATTAGTCTAAAGAGGGAAAAAAAAAAACCACGCCTGGAGGAGCCCAGGAAGACACCAGACAAAGCGGCAGCAGCGAGCTCGAAGGGCTCTTAGAATCACTTGACGGTTCATTTGTCAAATCCCCAACGGTGAAGAAAAGCTGTTTCCTTACCCCGAGTGGAGCGAGGGGAACTGGTGGCGTTGGGGGTGGCGGGGGACGACGGACACCGAGCCGTGTCCCCCGTGTGCCGTGGTGGGCCCCGTCGTCACCTCGGAAAGCTGCCGCCGGGACGGCGGAGGGGGAATTCTCCAGCAGGGAGATGTAATGGGTGGAAGCAGGTTGTTGGGCTGGCTGCTGTCTGAGGAGGGTTTTATTTAGGCCACATTAGGATAAAATTAAACGCCCCCGAGGCGCTGGCGGAGCAGGTGGGGGTTAAGGCCGATGGCGGGGTTGCCCCGTGGCTGTTTTGTTGCTGGCGGCGTCGCTCCCCTGAGCTCACGGCGCTTGTCCCCGTCCCCTCGGGTGTTTTGAAGCCGGGTTTTGGGATGGTTTCCTGCAGATCTCCCCCCCCCCCACCCCCGGCTCACCGGGAGCGGACAATCGCGCTGCTTTTGTGGCTTTGGGCTCCGGCAGCCAGAACTGTCTGTTCTCGTCAAGTTCTTCCCCCTTAACGACTCCTGGACGAGAGGCTGGGGCCGATCCCAGCCAGCGCCCCCCCCCCCCATGCCATAACGCGGGGAGCGCTGAAGGAAACTCGAAGCAACTGGTTGCCTCGCCGGGAAGGAGGCGCAGGAGCCAGAAACAACTGCTCTTCCTCCAAAAGCTTCTGGACTCCAAAACAACCTCGGGGAGGCAAACCAGAACCTGCTGAATTACATCCAGGGCCGTTGCTCCGTCCCCGGAGCGGGGCTGGGGGTGGAGGAGGCCCGTTGGCCTCCCCGAGCTCCTCTCCGGGGGCTCCCTGGGGCAGAAAGTGGCTGTTGAGTGAACCATCAGGGTGCGGGAGCCCCCAATTCCCGGGGGTGAGAGAAACTGCTGTGCCGGCCAGACGGTCGGTAGGAACCAGCCGCTCTTCATAGAATCGCGGAATGGTTTGGGTGGGAAGGGACCTTTAAAGGCCATCGAGTCCCACCCCCCTGCCCTGGGCATGGACATCTCCCACCAGCCCAGGTTGCTCCGAGCCCCGTCCAACCTGGCCTTGAACCCCTCCAGGGATGGGGCAGCCACAGCTTCTCGGGGCAACCTGGGCCAGGGGCTCACCACCTTCATCATGGAGAATTTCTGCCTTATTTTTCATCTAAATCTCCCCTCTTTTGGTTTAAAACCCTTCCCCCTCATCCCATGGCTCCCCTCCCTGCTCCAGAGTCCCTCCCCAGCTTTCCTGGAGCCCCTTGAGGGCCTGGAAGGGGCTGGAAGGTCTCCCCGGAGCCTTCTCTTCTCCAGGCTGAACCCCCCCAGCTCTCTCAGCCCGTCCTCCCAGCAGAGGGGCTCCAGCCCTCCCGGCATCTCCGGGGCCTCCTCCGGCCCCACTCCCACAGCTCCGTCTCCTCCTGCTGTCCCCGGAGCTGGAGGCAGCGCTGCAGGGGGGTGTCCCAGAGCGGGGCAGAGGGGCAGAACCCCCCCCTCGCCCCCCTGCCCACGCTGCTGGGGATGCAGCCCAGGCTGCGGGGGGTTTCTGTGCTGCCAGCGCACGGTGCCGGCTCACGGGCAGCGTTTCCCCCCCTCCCCCAGCGCCCCCAAGCCCTTCTCTGGGGGCTGCTCCCCATCCCTCCATCCCCAGCCTGGGCTGGCACCGGGGGCTGCCCCCACCCCGGGGCAGGACCCTGCCCTTGGCCTGGTTGGACCCCGGGAGGTTCTCCAACATCCACATCCCAGCTGTGGGATGGGGCAGCCCCCCACGGCCCCTCTCCTGCAGCCCCCGGGGATCAGCTCTGCCCGAGGCTGGCTCCCTCCTGCTGAAGGAGGCGGCCACCTTGGTCCCGGGCTTTACTGGGTGAAAATGGCCAGGATTGTACTGGAGGGGCTTTCTCACTGGTCCAAGCCCATGGCTTGCACCGTCAGGGCTAGTCTGAATGCAGATGGGGTGGTGATGCTCTGCTTCGCTCCTTCGGGAGCACAGCCACTGGGTGACACACGGCATCTGTGTCCTCAAGACGGGAAAAATGTCCCTTCCTCACTGCTCCCCAGACGGGGCCGGCGGGCACGCGCTGCGCTGGGCCGCTTAGTGCCGCTTCTCGAATCTCCGCTTGATCTTGGGCGCGTAGCGATAGGACGAGGGGGAAGGGTTTTAAGTTGAAAGAGGGGAGATTTAGATGAAAAATAAGGCAGAAATTCTCCATGATGAAGGTGGTGAGCCCCTGGCCCAGGTTGCCCAGAGAAGCTGTGGCTGCCCCATCCCTGGAGGGGTTCAAGGCCAGGTTGGACGGGGCTCGGAGCAACCTGGGCTGGTGGGAGATGTCCCTGCCCAGGGCAGGGGGTGGCACTGGGTGGGCTTTAAGGTCCCTTCCCACCCAAACCGTTCGGTGATTCTATGGAGATTCCACCACTTCCTTGGGTTGGAAGGGGCCTTTAAGATCATCGAGTCCAACCATCAACCCAACGCTGCCCAAACCACCACTGCCCCACGTCCCTCAGCACCGCGTCTGCCCGGCTTTTAAACACCTCCAGGGATGGCATTTAGGGATTGTAGCCATAGGATGAGGGGGGGCGGTTTTAAACCGAAAGAGGGGAGATTTAGGTGGGATACTGGGGAGGAAATTCTTGGCTGTGAGGGGGGTGAGCCCCTGGCCCAGGTTGCCCAGAGAAGCTGTGGCTGCCCCATCCCTGGAGGGGTTCAAGGCCAGGTCGGCCGGGGCTTGGAGCAACCTGGGCTGGTGGGAGGTGTCCCTGCCCATTGGACTCGGTGGCCTTTAAGGTCCCTTCCCACCCAAACCATTCCGTGATTCTGTTACTGAGCCTGGAGAAGAGAAGGCTCCGGGGAGACCTTCCAGCCCCTTCCCGTCCCTCAAGGGGCTCCAGGAAAGCTGGGGAGGGACTCTGGAGCAGGGAGGGGAGCCACGGGACGACGGGGAACGGTTTTAAACCAAAAGAGGGGAGATTTAAATGAAAAATAAGGCAGAAATTCTCCATGATGAAGGTGGTGAGCCCCTGGCCCAGGTTGCCCCGAGAAGCTGTGGCTGCCCCATCCCTGGAGGGGTTCAAGGCCAGGTTGGACGGGGCTCGGAGTGACCTGGGCTGGTTGAAGATGTCCCTGCCCAGGGCAGGGGGTGGGACTCGATGGCTTTTAAGGTCCCTTCCCACCCAAACCCTTCCATCATCCTATTCTGTGATCCGGCAGGTGTCGGTACGGAGCAGCCCTGTCCTGCCTGTCCATCGCAGCTGTGAGTCCTGGTGTCATTCCCTGTTTTTGAGGAGCCGGGAGAGGGGCTGCCTCACTCCGGCTCCTGCCAGAAATATCTCCGGAGGGACAGGGAACAGCGCGTGGTTCTGCTCCCTGCCCCTGCCTTGCGTGGGTGCGGGCAGGCAGCGCCTCCGTGAAGTCACGGCTGAGCCACGGAGGGGGAAGTGTCTTTTGTCCAACGCCCAGAAGAAACAAGAAAAAACCCCCAAAAAACCACCGGGATGTGAAATTCCAGCCCCGTCCCAGGAGCTGGGTACGATATCAAAGTAATTTCCTGTACGGGTTTTGAATTTTAAGTCTTCACGATATTTAAATGCCAAAGAGAGCTGGTAAAGGTGAATCCGATAGCTTGGCAGGAAAGGCGGGCTGGAAGAGACGGGCTTTTGTTGGAGAGGAAGGAAGTGTCTACAGGACACCGTGGAAAAAGCAAACCTTGGGAACGAAGGGCTTGAACCATCTGTCTTGTCTCTGGTCGCGGGGGGGGGCCGACCCCCCCCTGCGCTCGCTCCGGGATTTTTAGCTCTCGTGGAGGAGCGGGAGAGCCCGGGAGCTGAAACCTCGGGGAGGTTCGAGCGGAGCGGGAATCCCACAGCCGGCGTGCGGGGGCTTTGTCGGGAACGGTACCCCCCAAGGAGCCACCCGCAAGCGCCGGGCTGGTGCCGGGACGTCACCTGTCGGACCTTGCCCATGACCCAGGAGCTGGTGGGACATTCCTTGGCCTTCACCGGCCGCTCTCATCCGTCGCCATCTGCCAGGAGGCTTTTTAGTTGCTGTTTTCCTGTCCTGCAAGAAAATAAATCCCACTGCAGCTTGCTTGGATGGGATTACGGATTCACCTGGATGCAGGCTGTGAGTTCCGAGGATTATGGCGCGCTCTTGCTCTGCGGAAACGTTAGTGGTCCTCAGGATGCTGCAGGAGATGGGTCTCCGTTGTGCCAAAGCCGGAGCGCGACTCAGGTTGGGCTTTGGGAGTGGTGGGGGGGCTCATGGCCAGCGAGGGCCAGAGCCCCGGGAATGGGCTGGGAGGACCGGACACGTAGCGGATCATCGCCCCAGGATTAGGTCGACCTTGTCTCAGGGCGGGGAGACCGGCTCCGTCTTCTGGGGCTGGATGGACTGAGAGCTGGTCAATGCCCCGTGCGGTGATGACTTCTGCCTTCGGGAGAGCGAGCGCACGGGGATGGGCACGCCGTCGGCAGAGGTACGGCCGTGTATCTGCTCAGCACCGGTGCTGGAGCCCGCGCGGGGCTGTCACGAAAAAAGAGCCTGGGTTTGATTCCAGGCTGCTGGGAGGGATCCTCGAGGTCAGAGACTTGCTCTCTGGAAGAACCTCTCTAACCCACCTGGAGTACTGTATCCAGCTCTGGAGTCCTCAGCATAGGAGAGACACGGAGGTGTCGGAGCGGGGCCGGAGGAGGCCCCGGAGATGCTGGGAGGGCTGGAGCCCCTCTGCTGGGAGGACGGGCTGAGAGAGCTGGGGGGGTTCAGCCTGGAGAAGAGAAGGCTCCGGGGAGACCTTCCAGCCCCTTCCAGGCCCTCAAGGGGCTCCAGGAAAGCTGGGGAGGGACTCTGGAGCAGGGAGGGGAGCCGTGGGATGAGGGGGGACAGTTTTAAACCGAAAGAGGGGAGATTTAGATTAAAAATAAGGAAGAAATTTTCCATTATGAAGGTGGTGAGCCCCTGGCCCAGGTTGGCCAGAGAAGCTGTGGCTGCCCCATCCCTGGAGGGGTTCAAGGCCAGGTTGGCCGGGGCTCGGAGCAACCTGGTCTGGTGGGAGGTGTCCCTGCCCAGGGCAGGGGGGTGGGGCTCGATGGCCTTTAAAGGTCCCTTCCCACCCAAACCATTCCGTGATTCTAAACGGAGACACTTGTACATCATTTATCATAGAATCACAGCGTAATTTGGGCTGGAAGGGACCTTTAGAGGCAGATTGGCGCGGACAGATGGGGGAAGGATCCTTCTGCCTGAGGTTTTCTTTAATGAGCAATTAATTTCCTTGTTGTCCCATCGTCTTGGGGCTTGCGGGGATGCTGAAAGCGCGCCGAAGGAGACTCTGCCGGGCTGGGCTCTTCAGCCGGCCTGCTTTTCCCTTTGCCCTCGCTGACGGAGCCACCTCCGCGGCTCCTGCGCCGGCTCCTCCGGGTGGGTTTTGCGGGACAGACTCGGGGCTTCTGCACCGTTTGCCCCAGGGGTCCAGACCCCCGCTAATGGTTGCGGTGCCGAGAAGAAAAGCAAAGCCGCGTTCGTCTGCTTGTCTCCTTTCCTGCTCCTTGTGCCTTTGAGGTGCTCGGCTTTGGCCCTTAAGGATGCTCGGCTTGTGCGGAGCGGGTGCTCCGGGCGCTCGTCCCTGGAAGAAGCCCAGCCCCGGCTCCCCGTAGAACAAACAAATTTATTACAAAAACTGCCGAAACCCTCAGATCTGGCGTGACGGGGTGCGCTCTCTGTGCGTGCGGTGGGCCGGTGTTTATTTTCCGTCGTTAGTCTCGGCTTTGGACGTGCGGGAGGAGTGTTGGGATGTCCTTCGTTAAGGCAAGCTGGGCTGCTGGAGGCGGTGGACTCGGGGAAGGGTGGTGGGGGGGTGGTGATGGTCCCTCCAAGCACCGGTCCCTTGTCACCGCAGCTTGGCCCATCCCTAGGAGAATCCCTAGGAGAAACCAAAGGAGCGGGAGCCCAGCTCATGAGCCCGAAAGACCTTCGTGTTGAGACGCTCTTCCTGCACGATGTTTTCTTTGCGCGTGCGGTAACTGCATTCCTCTCGCCCGTATCGAAGGCTGAGATTTATCCATCGCTAATATTTGGTTTGTTTTGACAGGATAGCGTATGTTTCCCGTATGTCGCTCTGTGCTTGCAGCAAAATAATCCCCGCCTCTAAAATATTAATGCAAAAAAACCCAAACCCCCTCCTTAAAGTAGTTCTGGCCTCCTTTACTTTTCGGCCTGTTGTCTTGGATCGCTTTAATGGCAAACGTCAGGGTGCAAATGGAAGCAGCGGTGAGTTATGGGCTCATCTCGCTCCTGATAAAGCGCTCGCATAACTCATCCTGTCCTGGAGCGCCCCAACGCCTCCCGCATGTCCCGGCGCTCCCAGGGCCAGTAGTTCCCTCCTCTGCTGCCCTGCAACCTGCCAGAACCCAACCGAACCCATCCAAACCCATCCGAACCCAACCGAACCCATCCGAACCAAACTGAACCCATCCAAACCCAACCGAACGCAACCAAACCCAACCGAACCCAACCGAACCCATCCGAACCAAACTGAACACATCCAAACCCAACCCAACTGAACCCATCCGAACCCATCCAAACCCATCTGAACCCAACCGAACCCATCCGAACGCAACCAAACGCAACCGAACCCATCCGAACCAAACTGAACCCATCCGAACCCAACCAAACCCATCCGAACGCAACCAAACCCAACCGAACCCATCCAAACCCAACCGAACCCATCCGAACCAAACTGAACCCATCCCAACTGAACCCATCCGAACCCATCCAAACCCATCCGAACCCAACCGAACCCATCCGAACCAAACTGAACCCATCCGAACCCAACCAAACCCATCCGAATGCAACCAAACCCAACCGAACCCATCCAAACCCAACCAAACCCATCCGAACCAAACTGAACCCATCTGAACCCAACCCAACTGAACCCATCCGAACCCAACCAAACCCATCCGAACCCAACCGAACCGAACCCAACCAAACCCATCCGAACCCATCCAAACCCAAGCGAACCCAACCGAACCCATGCAAACCAAACCCAACCGAACGCATCCAAACCCATCCGAACCCAACCGAACCCATCCAAACGCAACCGAACCCATCCGAACCAAACTGAACCCATCCGAACCCAACCGAACCCATCCGAACCCATCCGAACCAAACTGAACCCATCCGAACCCAACCCAACCGAACCCATCCGAACCCATCCAAACCCATCCGAACCCAACTGAACGCAACCGAACCCATCCGAACCCAACCGAACCCATCCGAACCCAACTGAACCCATCCAAACCCAACCCAACTGAAACCTTACGAACCCATCCAAACCCATCCGAACCCAAACGAACCCAACCGAACGCAACCGAACCCATCCGAACCAAACTGAACCCATCCGAACCCAACCGAACCCATCCGAACCCATCCGAACCAAACTGAACCCATCCGAACCCAACCCAACTGAACCCATCCGAACCCATCCAAACCCATCCGAACCCAACTGAACGCAACCGAACCCATCCGAACCCAACCGAACCCATCCGAACCCAACTGAACCCATCCAAACCCAACCCAACTGAAACCTTACGAACCCATCCAAACCCATCCGAACCCAAACGAACCCAACCGAACGCAACCGAACCCATCCGAACCAAACTGAACCCATCCGAACCCAACCGAACCCATCCGAACCCATCCGAACCAAACTGAACCCATCCGAACCCAACCCAACTGAACCCATCCGAACCCATCCAAACCCATCCGAACCCAACTGAACGCAACCGAACCCATCCGAACCCAACCGAACCCATCCGAACCCAACTGAACCCATCCAAACCCAACCCAACTGAAACCTTACGAACCCATCCAAACCCATCCGAACCCAAACGAACCCAACCGAACGCAACCGAACCCATCCGAACCCAACCGAACCCATCCGAACCCATCCGAACCCAACCCAACTGAACCCATCCGAACCCATCCGAACCTAAACTAACCTACTCCCACTTCCCCTCCCAGCTCTGCCGTGGAGACGCTGAAGGTGATGCTGATCCGGGGGGGCAGCGAGGAGGTCGCCAGGGCCGTGGGCAGCGCCGGCGGCTGGGAGCTGATGGCGAGCACCGAGAGGCACCATGACGGCATCGCCGTGCTCGCTGGGTAAGTCGTCGGCACCGCGGTTCTCCGGTATCTCCTCTGGCTTCGGGGCAAGAGCTGCAGCGCCGTTGGGAGTCGGGGAGAAGCCCATAGCAAGCGGGGAGGGGGTGCGCTGTGTGCCGGGGCAGGGCACTGCGGTGCATCAAAGCCCGTGGAGGATCATAGAATCACCTCCCACCAGCCCAGGTTGCAACCGAGCCAGGTTGGAGCAACCTGGTCTGGTTGAAAATGTCCCTGCCCAGGGCAGGGGGTGGGACTCGATGGCCTTTAAAGGTCCCTTCCAACCCAAACTACGTTGTGATTCTATGATAAGTGACGTGCAAGTGTCTCTGTTGAGAATCGCGGAATGGTTTGGGTGGGAAGGGACCTTTAAAGGCCATCCAGTGCCATCCCCCTGCCCTGGGCAGGGACATCTTCAACTCGCCCAGGTTGCTCCAAGCCCCGTCCAACCTGGCCTTGAACCCCTCCAGGGATGGGGCAGCCACAGCTTCTCGGGGCAACCTGGGCCAGGGGCTCACCACCTTCATAATGAAGAATTTCTGCCTTAGTTTTAATCCAAATCCCCCCTCTTTTGGTTTAAAACCATTTCCCCTCGTCCCGTGGCTCCCCTCCCTGCTCCAGAGTCCCTCCCCAGCTTTCCTGGAGCCCCTTGAGGGCCTGGAAGGGGCTGGAAGGTCTCCCCGGAGCCTTCTCTTCTCCAGGCTGAGTAACAGAATCAGGGAATGGTTTGGTTGGGAAAGGACCTTTAAAGGCCACCCAGTGCCACCCCCTGCCCTGGGCAGGGACACCTCCCACCAGCCCAGGTTCCTCTGAGCCCCATCCAACCTGGCCTTGAACCCCTCCAGGGATGGGGCAGCCACAACCGTCAGGGGACTAGTGGTGGGGCTCTGCCGTGCTGCTCACCAGGGGTGGCCAGATCTGTCCCCAGCTCCTCTGTCCCCAGCTCCTCTGTCCCCAGCTCCGTCCCCAGCTCGCTGGAAGCAGCCCTGGTGGGAAGCCCCCGGGGGGACTCGCTGCGTTCCCGCCAGCGCGGTGGGGCCGGATGCGGCTGGGGGCTGCCATCGCCCCCCCTGCGATGTCCCTGCCGTCCCGCGCGGCTCCGGCCTGTCCCCCAGCAGCTCTTCAGGCACCTCGGCCAAACCTTTGCTGTTCTCGGCCGCTTTGCTCTGCGCCCGCTGGGGCTCGCGCCTGCTGTCCCCTGGTACCCAAGGCGTGACGGGCGCTGAACGGTCTCGCGGAGGAAATTTTTTTTGACCTTCTGCTGCTGCTGAAATGCCCTTGTGGTTACTCGGGTGTCGCAGCAGCGTCCAGTCCTTCCCTCACGTCTGGGAGGTGACGAGGCCGAGGGATGGCCACAAGCCCGCGGTCCGGTTCGGTGGAGCCTGGTTCAGCCGGGGACTTCGCCGTCCTCCCTCCACCCAGCGCCGTTAATAGCTCTTGGACGGCTGCGGAGGAGACGAGCGGTTTGGGATTTTCCAGTATTTGCAAAAAAAAAAAACGCTTTATTGAACCTCCCAAAAACTTGAGAGCGTCTCATCCAAAACAAAAAAAACCAGCCCTCCTGGCCACGGTCGGCCGGAGCTGGCTCCTGCCAGGATGCCCGGCACGCTGGTCCTCTGCCCCGCGCTTCGTCCCCGAGCGAGGGGGTGGCAGGAGGGGGACGATGCCGGGGCCAAGGCGCGTCCTGGATGTCAACGTGCTGGTTCTGCCCGGCAGCAGGACGCAGAGGGGTGGAAGACGGGCAGCTCCATGGCCCCGCTGCTGCTCACGCACCTTGGGCCGTGCCTGCCCGTCACTTATCATAGAATGACAGCGTAGTTTGGGTGGGAAGGGACCTTAAAGGCCATCGAGTCCCACCCCCTGCCCTGGGCAGGGACATTTTCAACTCGCCCAGGTTGCTCCGAGCCCCGTCCAACCTGGCCTTGAACCCCTCCAGGGATGGGGCAGCCACAGCTTCTCGGGGCAACCTGGGCCAGGGGCTCACCACCTTCATAATGGAGAATTTCTGCCTTATTTTTAATCTAACTCTCCCCTCTTTTGGTTTAAAACCCTTCCCCCTCATCCCATGGCTCCCCTCCCTGCTCCAGAGTCCCTCCCCAGCTTTCCTGGAGCCCCTTGAGGGACTGGAAGGGGCTGGAAGGTCTCCCCGGAGCCTTCTCTTCTCCAGGCTGAGTAACAGAATCACGGAATGGTTTGGGTGGGAAGGGACCTTAAAAGCCACCGAGTCCAATGGGCAGGGACATCTCCCACCAGCCCAGGTTGCTCCGAGCCCCGTCCAACCTGGCCTTGAACCCCTCCAGGGATGGGGCAGCCACAGCTTCTCTGGGCAACCTGGGCCAGGGGCTCACCCCCCCTCACAGCCAAGAATTTCTTCCTCAAATCTGTGGCACGGAGGGGGGGAGGTGGCACTCGGCAGAGGCCTATTGTAGCCACAACGATGCCCCCAAGGCAGAGGCACATTGTGGCAACCCAACGATGCCCCCAGGGCGCAGGGCTTGGTTCCAGCACCCCCCCCCCCGGGACCCCTGGGTGGAGGGATTCGCCAGCTTCCCTGAAGTCCCCCCCCCAACTCCGGCACCCAGCGGCCAACTTGTAGCCCGCAGCGTGGCTGACGCGTGCCAATTCTGTTTGCAGCGCCATGGCGCGCCACGCCGGCCCCCGGCTCCCCCTCATCGTGAAGAACCTCATCCCGACGCTGAACAGCGTCTTCGACAGCCAGAGGGTCACCGCCACCGCCTTCTTCGCCGAGGTGAGCAGGGGGGGTGCCGGGGGGAGACCCAGCGGGGCGGCCGAGCCCTCTGCCCGCCCCCGCTCCGCCTTTCCCTGGAGAGGAGGCGGGATGCGGGGCAAAGGCGGGATGCGGGGCGAAGGCGGGATGCGGGGTGAAGGCGGGATGCGGGGCGAAGCTGGGATGTGGAGCGAAGCCGGGATGCGGGGCAAAGGCGGGATGCGGGGTGAAGCTGGGATGTGGAGTGAAGGCGGGATGCGGGGCGAAGCCGGGATGCGGGGCGAAGGCAGGATGCGGGGCGAAGGCAGGATGCGGGGCGAAGGCGGGATGCGGGGCGAAGGCAGGATGCGGAGCGAAGCCGGGATGCGGGGCGAAGCCGGGATGCGGGGTGAAGCCGGGATGCGGGGCGAAGGCGGGATGCAGGGTGAAGGCAGGATGCAGAGCAAAGGCAGGATGCGGGGTGAAGGCAGGATGCGGGGCGAAGGCGGGATGTGGGGTGAAGGCGGGATGCAGGGTGAAGGCAGGATGCAGGGCAAAGGCAGGATGCGGGGCGAAGGCGGGATGCGGGGCCAAGTCAGGATGCGGGGCGAAGCCGGGATGCAGGGCGAAGCTGGGATGCGGGGCGAAGGCGGGATGCGGGGCGAAGGCAGGATGCGGCGCGAAGGCGGGATGCGGGACGAAGGCGGGATGCGGCGCGAAGGCAGGATGCGGGGCGAAGGCGGGATGCGGGGCGAAGGCAGGATGCGGTGCAAAGGCGGGATGCGGGGCGAAGGTGGGATGCGGGACGAAGCCGCCGCAGGCTCTGCCTCCCGACCCTCTCGGTAAGAGCCGGGGATGGCAGGGAAGCGCTCGCGCGAGTCCAACTCTGAACGCATGGACCGCCGTGAGCCAGCAAAGCCGTAACTCCGGCCTTACGTACCACCCGAAGGAATGAAGTGACTCAAGTCCTTTCCCCTCGCCGGCAGCGCGGCCAGCAGACTGTAACCCTACCGCCCCGTACATACCACCTTTAAAGCCCTGGGCCGCTGGAGGAGGTTTTTCGTTACATAAAGGAGCACTTTCTGCCAACAGTGCCGCGCTATATCCCCCGCTTATAAACCACCTTTTAAATTCTCAGCTGCTTAAGCAGCCTGGGATTAAGGCACTGTTTTTATTTTCTGTTTGGCTGGGGTGGGTTGTGGAGGGGTTGTGGCGGGGGGGGGGAAGGGAAAGCTGCCGGCCCGGCTCTTGGAGCCCGTCCCAGAATCTGCTTTAGGTTTTGGAGCGCGGGGGTTGGCTCCTCTGCGGCCTTCAAGGGTTTTAAAATAGCAGCTTTGCCTCACCGTGGAGCTGGAAAGGGGAAGGAAGCGAATGCCTGTGTCTCCCTCTCGCAAAAAGTGATGAGGTGAGAGCTCAGTCCCTTTTCTCTCGCCCGTGCCAGCGACGGAGATGACAGATGACAGCGGAGCCCCCTTGGCACCCAGAGCCTCCACAGCACCCAGAGCCCCCATGGCCCCGGGAGCATCCCGAGCAGCACCCAGAGCCTCTACGGCACCCAGAGCCCCCATGGCCCCGGGAGCATCCCGAGCAGCACCCAGAGCCCCCTTGGTACCCAGAGCCTCTACGGCACCCAGAGCCCCCATGGCCCCGGGAGCATCCCGAGCAGCACCCAGAGCCCCCTTGGTACCCAGAGCCTCTACGGCACCCAGAGCCCCCATGGCCCCGGGAGCATCCCGAGCAGCACCCAGAGCCTCTACGGCACCCAGAGCCCCCATGGTCCCGGGAGCATCCCGAGCAGCACCCAGAGCCCCCTTGGTACCCAGAGCCGCCTGTTCCCCTCTGTCATCTCCGTACATCCAACCGTGCTCCTCCGACCTCCGCTGGATCCCCCGGGGACGGCTGCCACAGCCTCGTCCCACCGAGTCAGGGGGCTCCATGCCAGCCCTTGGCACCCAAGGGTAGCCCTGGAGGAGGTGTGGAGGCCGGGGGGGGGACATCGGTGTTGGCACGTGGCTACCGCTGGCCCTGGCTCGCCCAGCTCAAAGGCTGTTCCCGCCCGTGGATCAGGCTCCCCGGGGTGCCGGGTCTCGTGTCGTGGGGTCATCGTCACTCTCAGCCCCGGCGTCCCTCTCCGCAGGTGACGGCGGGTGCGCGCAGGGTGTCCCCCGCCGCGGTCGGAGCTTGGGGCCAGACGGCAGCAGGGCTCTCCCCGAGTGACGCTAAAACCCCAGAGCAGCCACCCCAGCACCCAGTCACCCAGAAACACCCCTTTGGTGCCGGGCTCCCCCCCGCCCCGACCCCACCGGCGGTTAAACCTCCATTCCCTGAAGCAGAGCCTGATCCGCGCGAAGGAAGAGCCGGGGATCCTTGGAGCGCATCCCGCTCCCGTCCGTGGCTCTCCCCACGCCGCGGGGGCTTGGGGGGGGTGGGGGGTGGGGGGTCAGCGGGGAGAACGGCCCCGCCGTCTCCCTCCAGCCAGGGCTCCTCCATCGGAGCGCTCCGGCAGCATGGAGCTGCTGCCAAAAAAGCTCCGGTTCTGCTGCTGCTCAGCTCCCAGGGATGCTCCCGGGGACGCGGGGGCTCTGGGTGCCATGGGGGCTCCCGGGGATGTGGGGGCTCCACGTACTGTGGGGCTCTGGGTGCTGCTCAGGATATTCCTGGGGATGCGGAGTCTCTGGATGCTGCGGGGGCTCTGGGTGCCACGGGGGGTCCACGTACTGTGGGGCTCTGGGTGCTGCTCAGGATGCTCGTGGGGCCATGGGGGCTCTGGGTGCCGTAGAGGCTCTGGGTGCTGCTCGGGATGCTCCTGGGGCCATGGGGGCTCTGGGAGCTGTGGGGTTTCTGGGTGCTGTGGGGTCTCTGGGTGCTGTAGAGGCTCTGGGTGCCGAGGGGGCTTTGGATGCTGAGGGGGCTCCGAGTCCCACAGGGGCTCTGGGTGCTGCTCGGGATGCTCCCGGGGCCATGGGGGCTCCGGGTGCCATGGAGGATCTGGGTGCTACGGGGACTCCATGTACTGTGGGGCTCTGGGTGCTGCTTGGGATGCTCCCGGGGCTGCAGAGTCTCTGGGTGCTGAGGGGGCTCTGGGTGCTGAGGGGGCTCTGGGTGCCGCGGCGGCTCTGGGTGCTGTGGGGCTCTGGGTGCTCCTGGAGATGCTTCTGGACTGCAGGAGCTCTGGCTGTTGTGGGGCTCTGGGTGCTGGGGGGACTCTGGGTGCTGCGAGGGCTCTGGGTGCCCTGGGGGCTCCACGTACCGTGGGGCTCTGGGTGCTGCTCGGGATGCTCCCGGGGCCATGGGGGCTCTGGGAGCTGTGGGATCTCTGGGTGCTGTGGGGTCTCTGGGTGCTGTAGAGGCTCTGGGTGCCGAGGGGGCTTTGGATGCCGAGGGGGCTCCAAGTTCCACAGGGGCTCTGGGTGCTGCTCGGGATGCTCCTGGAGCCATGGGGGCTCCGGGTGCCATGGAGGCTCTGGGTGCTATGGGGACTCCACGTACCGTGGGGCTCTGGGTGCTGCTTGGGATGCTCCTGGGGCTGCAGAGTCTCTGGGTGCCGAGGGGGCTCTGGGTGCCGCGGTGGCCCTGGGTGCTGTGGGGCTCTGGGTGCTGCTGGAGATGCTTCTGGACTGCAGGAGCTCTGGCTGTTGTGGGGCTCTGGGTGCTGGGGGGAATCTGGGTGCTGCGAGGGCTCTGGGTGCCCTGGGGGCTCTACGTACTGTGGGGCTCTGGGTGCTGCTCGAGATGCTCCCGGGGCCATGGGGGCTCTGGGAGCTGTGGGGTCCCTGGGTGCTGTGGGGTCTCTGGGTGCTGTAGAGGCTCTGGGTGCCGAGGGGGCTTTGGATGCCGAGGGGGCTCCAAGTTCCACAGGGGCCCTGGGTGCTGCTCAGGATGCTCCTGGTGCCGTGGGGGCTCTGGGTGCCCTGGGGGCTCCACGTACCGTGGGGCTCTGGGTGCTGCTGTGGATGCTTCTGGCACCGCGGGGACTCCCTGGGTGCTGTGGGGCTCTGGGAGCTCCAGAGGTTCTGGGTGCTGCAGGGGCTCTGGATGCCATGGGGGCTCTGGGTGCCGTGGGGGCTCTGGGTGCCACGGGGGCTCTGGGTGCTGCGGGGGCTCTGGGTGCCGCGGGGGCCGCGGGTGCCCCTGCACTGCTCTGGAAGAGCAGCTGGCGGTTGCCGCTGGCCGCTCCATAGGCCGGGAGATGCGTTGGGCTCCTCCATCCCTGTAAATCCCAACCTCCTCATAGCCCCCACACAACCTCACCCCCCCCCGGCCACCTCGGTGGGGGCGGCAGGGGGGCGAGGATGTAGCTTTTGTGTTGTTTTTGTGGGTTTCTCCCAGCTGTCGGGGCTCACCCGGGCTTCCCGCTTCCTCCCAACTTGGGATCTTCGGTTTTCTTGATCTACGTGTTAGGAATTATCGCAGGTTCCTCAAATCCAAGTGCGTGCCCCGGGGGTGGAGGGGCCGAGGGCTTCCCCAGCCCCGTCTCTGGCTGGAGAAAGGGCCTGAGGGGAGCCGGGGAACGAGCCGAGTCTGTCGGGTCTCTTCCCTCCTGTGATAATATCGTCCAAAACGCAGCCGTCGTCTCCCTCGGGGTGCGCGGGGCCCCCGCGTCCCGTCGGTGCTGAGGCTCTTTTCTGCTTTAGCTCCTCAATAGCAACGTGGTGAACGACCTGATCCTGCTGGAGACCATGATGGATAACATGACGGGGAGGCAGAAGGACGCCTGCATCTTGGTGCGGATGCTGGCACTCCGGGGACTCGGCAACATCGCCTCCGGCTCCCCCGAAAAGGTGAGGGGGAACCCCGCGCTGCTCGGCCCGAGAGCGGGGCTGGGTGGGAGAAGGCATCGGGAGATGCTGCTTGTCAAAGGCAGGACGGTTCACCACCTTCTCGCCCTGCTGACGGCACCTCCAAAAGGTGGTGTAGCCTCCAGAGGAGGCGCCGGAGATGCCGGGAGGGCTGGAGCCCCTCTGCTGGGAGGACGGGCTGAGAGAGCTGGGGGGGTTCAGCCTGGAGAAGAGAAGGCTCCGGGGAGACCTTCCAGCCCCTTCCAGGCCCTCAAGGGGCTCCAGGAAAGCTGGGGAGGGACTCTGGAGCAGGGAGGGGAGCCACGGGATGAGGGGGAAGGGTTTGAAACCAAAAGAGGGGAGATTTAGATGGGATATTGGGGAAGAAATTCTTGGCTGTGAGGGGGGTGAGCCCCTGGCCCAGGTTGCCCAGAGAAGCTGTGGCTGCCCCATCCCTGGAGGGGTTCAAGGCCAGGTCGGCCGGGGCTTGGAGCAACCTGGGCTGGTGGGAGGTGTCCCTGCCCATTGGACTCGATGGCCTTTAAGGTCCCTTCCCACCCAAACCATTCCGTGATTCTGTTACTCAGCCTGGAGAAGAGAAGGCTCCGGGGAGACCTTCCAGCCCCTTCCAGGCCCTCAAGGGGCTCCAGGAAAGCTGGGGAGGGACTCTGGAGCAGGGAGGGGAGCCATGGGACGAGGGGGACAGTTTTAAACCAAAAGAGGGGAGATTTAGATGAAAAATAAGGAAGAAATTCTCTGTTATGAAGGTGGTGAGCCCCTGGCCCAGGTTGCCCCGAGAAGCTGTGGCTGCCCCATCCCTGGAGGGGTTCAAGGCCAGGTTGGACGGGGCTCCGAGAAACCTGGGCTGGTTGAAAATGTCCCTGCCCAGGGCAGGGGGTGGGACTCGATGGCCTTTAAAGGTCCCTTCCCACCCAAAGCATTCCGTGATTCCATGATCCTCACTGACAACGAGGCCGGTCTCCGGCTCACGCAGCCCGGAGCCCCGGCTCAGCGGCTCTGACGGGGCTCCGCCGACACAACGGTACTTTTAGCATCTACGTATATTTTATAATCCGCATCCCGGACCTCGCCGAGGCTGCTCCCGATCTGTCAGGGCAGCCCAGAGCGACGCCGGCCCAGCGAGAACTCTGGGAGGACTCCGGGGCTCCTGCCGTCCGTCTGTCCCTCCGTGCCCCTTCCCAGCCGGGCTCCGCGAGCCGCACGGGGCAGTTGGCAAAGCCGAGCGCTCGGGATTAAGTGATGGCAGACTGAACGTGGCTTACGCAAACTTCATTTCCGCCCCCCCCTCTTTGCTGTGTGTACACCGGCTCTAATTACACCGTGAAGTACCGCGTTGATGGTTCCGGCGGGAGGGGATGCGGTGGCTGCGGTTACCTCGCCTGCGCCGAGGACGCTTTCCCCGTCGCGGTCATAATTTAAGTCCTAATTTAAGTCCCCTTCCAGCTCTTTCTGGCTGGAAGCGCGGCGTGGGGCAGCAGCCCGCAGCAGGGCACCCAGGGGGACGTGTCCCCGCCAGCCCCACCGCCAGGCTGGCCCCACATTTCTCGCCGCTTCCCTTGCAGGTGAGGAAGCACGGGGCCAAGCTCCTGGCCTCCATGGTCAACGGCATGGATGACAAAGACGACCCTCACAACCTGGTTGCCCTGGAGGCCATGTCCAGCCTCTCCAAGCTCCTGGATCACCTGGAGGAGAGGGATATCCAGTCCATGCTCCTCCACATCGCCATCAGGATCCGGCCCTTCTTCGACAGCGTAAGGCTGTGCCAGGGAAGCCGAGCTCGTGCCTTTGCCGGCGTCTCTGAACCGGCTCGTTTGCCGAGCCGGAGCCTAATTAATGCAGGGGAGGTGTGCGGGAAGAGCAGGAACCTACCGGGATGCCACGGGGCACGTCCCGGGGCTGGGGGCAGGAGGTCAGGGCAGCTCAGCGCGGGCTGCAAAAGGGACACGGTGCGGTGGGAAGCGGAGGTGTCCGTGGCGTTGTCCGCTTGGAGCTCGACTCCTGCGGGTAGCAGGAAGGTCTGGGTGCGGGGTTGAGCCAGGGCTGGGTTCCGTGCGTGCCCTGGGGCAGCGTGAGGCCGGGGTTGGGGGGAGCAGGGAAGTCATGGAATTCCAGGCAGGTGTCACGTCCCACCCTCAGTAAGTGACTTCAGATTCGTAAATCCTCAACGGCGCGGACTAAGGTGAGCTAAATCTCAAGGTTCGTAGAAAAACATTTATTAGCTGCCCAAAATGGTTAGTGTAGGTCTTAACGAGTCCAGAATAATCCAGAATAATCCTGGGAAGATTCTTCCCAAGGAAGAAAACCGTGCCTGGGAAGATTCTTCCCAAGAAAGAAGACTGTGCCTGGGAAGATTCTTCCCAAGGAAGAAGACCGTGCCTGGGAAGATTCTTCCCAAGGAAGAAGATTGTGCCTGGGAAGATTCCTCCCAAGGAAGAAGACCGTGCCTCGGAAGATTCTTCCCAAGGAAGAAGACTGTGCCTGGGAAGATTCTTCCCAAGAAAGAAGACCGTGCCTGGGAAGATTCTTCCCAAGGAAGAAGACCGTGCCTGGGAAGATTCTTCCCAAGGAAGAAGATTGTGCCTGGGAAGATTCCTCCCAAGGAAGAAGACCGTGCCTGGGAAGATTCTTCCCAAGGAAGAAGACCATGCCTGGGAAGATTCTTCCCAAGGAAGAAGACTGTGCCAGGGAAAATTCTTCCCAAGGAAGAAGACCGTGCCTGGGAAGATTCCTCCCAAGGAAGAAGATTGTGCCTGGGAAAATTCTTCCCAAGGAAGAAGATTGTGTCTGGGAAAATTCTTCCCAAGAAAGAAGACCGTGCCTGGGAAGATTCTTCCCAAGGAAGAAGACCGTGCCTTGGGAAATTCTTCCCAAGAAAGAAGATTGTGTCTGGGAAGATTCTTCCCAAGGAAGAAGACCGTGCCTGGGAAGATTCCTCCCAAGGAAGAAGATTGTGCCTGGGAAAATTCTTCCCAAGGAAGAAGATTGTGTCTGGGAAAATTCTTCCCAAGAAAGAAGACCGTGCCTGGGAAGATTCTTCCCAAGGAAGAAGACCGTGCCTTGGGAAATTCTTCCCAAGAAAGAAGATTGTGTCTGGGAAGATTCTTCCCAAGGAAGAAGACCGTGCTTGGGAAGATTCTTCCCAAGGAAGAAGACCATGCCTGGGGAAATTCTTCCCAAGGAAGAAGACCGTGCCTGGGAAGATTCTTCCCAAGGAAGAAGACCGTGCCTGGGAAAATTCTTCCCAAGGAAGAAGTCCGTGCCTGGGAAGATTCTTCCCAAGGAAGACCGTGCCCGGAAAGATTCTTCCCAAGAAGACCATGCCCAGGAAGATTCTTCCCAAGAAGACCGTGCCTGGGAAGATTCTTCCCAAGAAGACCATGCCTGGGAAGATTCTTCCCAAGAACACTGTGCCTGGGGAAATTCTTCCCAAGAAAGAAGATTGTGCCTGGGAAGATTCTTCCCAAGAAAGAAGACCATGCCTGGGAAGATTCTTCCCAAGAAAGAAGACCATGCCTGGGAAGATTCTTCCCAAGGAAGAAAACTGTGCCTGGGAAGATTCCTCCCAAGGAAGAAGACCGTGCCTGGGAAGATTCTTCCCAAGGAAGAAGATTGTGCCAGGGAAAATTCTTCCCAAGGAAGAAGACCGTGCCTGGGAAAATTCTTCCCAAGGAAGAAGACCGTGCCTGGGAAGATTCTTCCCAAGGAAGAAGATTGTGGCGAGTGGTGGGGTAAACGTACTGTCAGTTAACAGCAGTTACACGACAACTTACGGCAAGCGGCAGGTACTTAAGGTCGTTAATTCTAAGAGAAAAGAGAAACAGGGATAGAGAAAGGAAAAGACGGAGAAAAAAGACAGAGATCAAGAGATCGCCGGTGCTGGTTCCAGCATCTTTTTCAGGGAATCTTCCCAGGCTTTAAAGCTCCCTTCCCACCCAAACCAGTCCATGATTCAGTGATTAGGTGGGAGTGAGTGGATTTACACCCCCCACCACAGCCTGACCTCGGCCCGTGGTGAAGAATCATCTAAAACGGTTTTTCGAAAACATACAAACGAAAAGCTGAGATCCTGCACCTGAGGCCTGGGGCAGCCTGGGAAGGTCCTGAGGGTCGGGGACAGACGGCGGCGTGTCCTTGCTGCTCCGATGCTCCTCCAGCCCCAGACGCCGGGTGGTGGGAGGTGGGACTGGCCCTTCCAGCGCGTCCCCTCGAGGTGGGAGATGCCCAGGGCAGGTGGGATCCCTCTGAGCCCCGCTCGTCCCCTCTGCCCGTAGGAGCAGCCGGATCTCCGCCGGTCCTCCATCGTCCTCTTCGGCAACCTCACCAAGTTCAGCCAAGGCAACTGCGAAGTCTTCTTCGAGCAGATCCTCAACGGGCTGGTGACGCTGCTGCTGCACCTCCAGGACCCCAAACCGGAGGTGGTCAAAGTGAGTGCCCCGTCGCCCGTGCCGGCTCCTCGGCTTCGGCGCGGGGGTCCCGCGCGGCGCTGACCTCTCCGGCCTCCCCCCTCCCCAACCTCTCTCTCTGCCGCAGGCCTGCAAGTTCGCTCTGCGCATGTGTGGCCCCCACATGGGCTGCGAGGGGCTCTGCGACATGTTCCTCAACCACCTGCGGGAGGACAGGAGCCTGCACTACGGGGAGTTCATGAACAACGTCTGCAAACACCTGGTGAGTGGCTACCGGAGCCGGCAACGCCGGTGCTTGGTGCTGCCCGCGGGGCTCATGGCAGCCCGGTGGGACTTGGGTGGGGACGGCTGGTCCATAAGGTCCTCTGGGCCATAGAATCCCGGAATGGTTTGGGTGGGAAGGGACCTTTAAAAGCCACCGAGTCCCACCCCCTGCCCTGGGCAGGGACATCTTCACCGGGACCAGGTTGCTCCAAGCCCCGTCCAACCTGGCCTTGAACCCCTCCAGGGATGGGGCAGCCACAGCTTCTCGGGGCAACCTGGGCCAGGGGCTCACCACCTTCATCATGGAGAATTTCTTCCTTTTTTTTAATCTAAATCTCCCCTCTTTTGGTTTAAAACCCTTCCCCCTCGTCCCATGGCTCCCCTCCCTGCTCCAGAGTCCCTCCCCAGCTTTCCTGGAGCCCCTTGAGGGCCTGGAAGGGGCTGGAAGGTCTCCCCGGAGCCTTCTCTTCTCCAGGCTGAGTAACAGAATCACGGAATGGTTTGGGTGGGAAGGGACCTTAAAGGCCATCGAGTCCAATGGGCAGGGACACCTCCCACCAGCTGAGGTTGCTCCGAGCCCCGTCCAACCTGGCCTTGAACCCCTCCAGGGATGGGGCAGCCACAGCTTCTCTGGGCAACCTGGGCCAGGGGCTCACCCCCCTCACAGCCAAGAATTTCTTCCCCAATATCTCATCTAAATCCCCCCTCTTTTGGTTTAAAACCCTTCCCCCTCGTCCCGTGGCTCCCCTCCCTGCTCCAGAGTCCCTCCCCAGCTTTCCTGGAGCCCCTTGAGGGCCTGGAAGGGGCTGGAAGGTCTCCCTGGAGCCTTCTCTTCTCCAGGCTGAACCCCCCCAGCTCTCTCAGCCCGTCCTCCCAGCAGAGGGGCTCCAGCCCTCCCGGCATCTCCGGGGCCTCCTTTGGCCCTGCTCCGACACCTCCGTGTCTCTCCCGTGCTGAGGGCTCCAAAACCGAACACAGGGTCCATCCCCTGCGCCCATACAGGGCATGTCCGTCCCCCCCCAGCCCAGGTGGGTTCCTGGGGTGACCTCAGCCCCCCCCCCAGGAGCTCCGGGTTTCCAGGTGGTGGTGCCAGTGCCGCGGGCAGCCTGTCCCGTCTCCCGCGTGACTTCCTCGGCGGCTCGCTCTCTCCTAGATGCAGAGCTACCCGGAGATGCTGAACCGCCTGATCTTAACCAACCTCTTCTACTTCAAGAGCAACTGGGTGGACATCCGAGCGGCGGCGCCCATGTTCATCGGTAAGGTGGCCCGCTCCCTCCCCGCTCCTCCGCCTTCGCCTGGGCTCCTCTTTCCAGGAGGGCAGGTGGCCGTCTCATCCTGGGAATGCTTTTGGTCGCCGCTCTGCTGGGACGGCGCTGGGACGGCGCTGGGACGGGCAGGGCTGCGGGAAACACCAGGTCACCTGGTGCCTCCGCGTCCTGCAGGACACCCGCCTGCGCCTTGCTGCGCCCGGGCCTGGGGACGGGCACACGCGCGATGTCCCCAGGTGGTGCCACCACCCCAGGAATGTCTCTCCGGCCACTTGCCGCCGGCTGGGTGTGGGGACATCTGTGGTGCAGCCCGGTCCCGTGGAAGGTGTCCCTGCCCAGGGCAGGGGGTTGGACCGGATGGTCTTCAAGGTCCCTTCCCACCCAAACCAGTCCGTGGTTCTGTGCTTTAGGAGAAGTTATCGGAGCTGCTGGCGGCAGGAATGCCGGCGGGCATCTCCCGAGGGCGCGCGTCAGGGCGTGGGGTGTACAACACCCATGGGTGGTCCTCACCCGAGTGGCCGTTGCGGGGTTGGTTGGCGCGGGGACAAGGGACCTGGCAGAGGGATGAGTGTCCCGGTGACGTGCCACCGTTACCCGTCTCCTCGGACGCGGGGCTCCTCGGCGGGATCCAGACCGAGCCTTGACTCCGGAAATTTCTTCCTCAGGTTTCCTCGTGCTGCACGTGGACGAAGACCAGTGCCACCAAGTGGACCTGGACCAGCTCATTTCGGGTGAGCGGGGGCTGCCAACGGTGGCTTTCGCCACCGGGGAGCCATGGGATGGGGCTCCTGTTGGGGACAACCTCCGGGGGGTGGCTTCAAGCCATCGCAGGGGGACCGGGATCCCGCTCCCTCCTGGCTGTGCCGGTGCCGTGGGATCCATCCCTTCCCCCAGGCAGCAGCTGGGGTGAGAAGGTGGGGGGGAACGGACACGGGGAATGTCCCCAACCTCTTGGCCACCCCGTGAAGGCCAGGACGAGCCCAGGACCCTGTGGCCAGGACGAGCCCGGCCCCCGCGGGCAGCTGAGATGGCGGGGGGGGGATTTGGATTGGAAAGCCGAGGGCGACGAGCCGTCGGCGTGGGGATGCTGCCATGGCTGGAGCTCCCCCGGGAGCGGGGCTCTGCCGGGTGCCGAGAGGATCCCGAACCCCGCGGCCGGGCTGCGCCGAAACAGCCCCCCCCCCCCCCCCTGCCCCATCGTGGGGGGGCATTTGCAGCGGCTCAGCGTAAGCAGGAGGGGACTCGCGGGGCCGGTTCGTAACGCGTTGACCGCTCAAAGGCAGAGTTAAAGGCTCGTCACGAAGGGCTAATAAAAAGTCGACTTGAAGCTGGTGGCATTTTGGAGCGGGGTTAAGTAATTTTCCTGGATTTCAGGGATTTTTTCCCTGTCACCGGTGACCTCATAGTATAGAGTAATGCATGGAAACTTTTGGGTTGTTCCAAGGGAGCTTAAAAAACACTAAAAAAGGAAAAACTATCTTTCCGTTGGCTCCCCGGGCCCTTCCAGAAGAAAGAGGCCTGTCTGTTTGAAACAAGTGAAAGATAATCCGCCTGCCTGTGAGTAATCGCTGGAGCGAGCAGGCCTGGATTGGGTTGCGCGAGCTTCCCGTGTTGAGTGGCTCGGGGGTCCGGGGATCCGGGGGTCCGGGGGGGGGTGGGTGTGGGGGGGGTTTCGGCATCGCAGCCCTCCCCGGGACACCCCGGCGATGCTGCGAGCGGGGACCATAAATCAGGGGATTCTGGCTCGCCACGGGAGCCTGGGGGGGGATGGGGGGGGGGGGGAAGCGAGGGCTCTCCTGCGCCGGGTAAACAAGCTACTGGAAAAAAATATTATTATATTTTTACTGCTAGGAAAAACTACCTGGATTGTTTTCTTACTGCCGGGAACCGTTCCAGGCGTTGGGAAATCGCCCTGATAGGGGAGGCTCGGGCCGGCCGGCGTCTGCGCGGCCCCATGGGGGGGGCTCCGCTCCCCACCCCCCTGGCCCCGGACCCCCGCGCTGGGGCCCTTCCCCTCCCCGGGGGGTGCAGGATGAGCCCCCCCCCCACCCCACCCCCACCCCAGCTTCAGCCCCGGGACCCCAGGGACCCCTCGGTCCCACCGGCTCCCCCCGGCTGCGGTGGCATCGTGGCATCGGTGCCCTGGGGTTGGGGGGGGTGGGAGGGTCCGGGGTTGGGGGGGGGGTCAACGAGGAGCAAGGGGTTTTCTCCCCTGGGTGTCTGATGGGGCTGGAGCATTTTTGGGGGGGGGGGAGGCGCTGGCGGAGGGGTCCCTGGAGCAGAGTTTTTCCTTCTTTAGGGGATGGAGCAAAGCCAAGGACGTGGCTCGGCCCCGGGCTTTGGGGTGTGGGGGGGGGGGCACGGCCCTGCAAGCCCCCCCCCACTTCCCCCCCCCCCCCATCACATCTGTGCTCTGCTCCTTCCAGCTCTGAACCTGCTGCTGAAGGACCCCGTCCCCTCCGTCCGCGTCAAGGTGGCGGAGACGCTGGGCCGCCTCGTCCGGATCCTCTGAGCCTCGGGACACCCCGGCTCCACCGGCAGCAATAGTTGGGTGGGTTCCTGGCCACCAGGAGCCCCACGGCCACGGCCACGTCTTCCTGCGTCCAGCAACGCCCCCCCCCCCCCCACCCCGACCATCACCCCCACGGCCCCGCTCGCCTGCCTCCGCCGACACCACCATCGTCTTCCTCGGCCGGCGGGAGCCTGCCCAACACCTCCGCCATCCCATTCCGGCACCGGCTCGGCCCGGCCGCGGGACACGGTGGGCACGGAGGGTCCCCTCTCTGCGGGATGCTGCGCGGGGGCCTGGGTGACTTGTGGGGTGAGGGCCTTGGTGGCCCGGAGCCGCGGGCAGGCAGCGTCCCCAGGCTCTCCATCCACATGGATCCCCCTCAGCCGGGAGCAGGACGGAGCCTGAGCGCCCCCCGCCCCCCCCGACCCCAGCCCCTCCATGGCTGCCTCCAGCCCCTCGTCCCGCTCTGCTGCTCCCCGATGCTGAACGTGGCGGGGGGGAGGGGGGGTCCTGTCCCCCCCCCCTCCGGGGCCCTACTCGATGAATGTGACCGCTCTCTCGACACACATGTACATAAACGTATTTTTAAATAAAGCTCTTTTGCTCCACACGAGTCGGTGGGGGGTGAAGGCTGGCGGGGGGGGGGGGGAGCAGCCCCCGGGTTGAGCCGGGTGGCAGCGGGGGACGGGGGGGAGGGAGCGGTAGGGTGGAAACTGCCCCCCCGCTGCGATGGGATCCCCTTCGGAGGAAGGCGCTGGGTCTCTTCTCCCTCCCCTTGCCAAAGGGGAAGCCCAGCTCCGGCCCCGGCTCTACCTGTGGGGTCATGGAATCACGGAATGGTTTGGGTGGGAAAAGGCCACCCAGTGCCACCCCCTGCCCTGGGCAGGGATACCCCCCACCAGCCCAGGTTGCTCCGAGCCCCGTCCAACCTGGCCTTGAACCCCTCCAGGGATGGGGCAGCCACAGCTTCTCTGGGCAACCTGGGCTGGGGGGGGGGGTCACCCCCCTCACAGAAGCAGCCGAGGGAGGTGTGGGGGTGGCAGTGGCCCCACAGCGTGACCTGGCACCCTCCTGCCAGCAGCGCTCCTCCGCAGCACTCGGCAGTGACACCCGGACCTTGCATCCAGCGGGGCTGGGGTGTCAGTAGGGCTCAGAGTGAACAAGAAGAGCTGCTGTTCCAGGCAGGAGTGGGCCGTGCCCGGCGCTGCCTGGGGGGGTGAGGCGGGGGGTGGAGAGGCCGCTCGGGGCCCTGGCACGGTGCAGCCGGTGCCCCGTGGGCTCCACCGCTCCCTCGGCTGCCTCTGCATGGAGGAGGGGACGGGGGGGCAGGTGGCTGCCGGGCCATTCCCATGGGACAACCCTTAGGAGGGGCAGGGAGTTGGGCTACAGCAGGGTCGGGGCCATGCCACAGCCCCCCTCCCCGCCACACACCCCCCCCACCAGCCTCAGGGGACAACTGGGGGACACCCCATGTCCCCCCCCCAACCCCCCCCCCCCGCCCCATCCTCCTTCGCCTCGTGACGCGGAAGCCCTGGGTGGGCTCTTTGCCTTGGGCTCGGTGCCAGCCCTGGCCCGTGGCCCCACCCTGGGACAAGCCCAGGCCAGGTGGGATCCCCGCAGTGTCCCCATCCACGGTGAGTGTCCCCAGCCCTGGTGTCCCCCCTGGGTGAGTGTCCCCAGCCCTGGTGTCCCCAGCCATGGTGAGTGTCCCCAGCCATGGTGTCCCTCCTGGGTGAGTGTCCCCAGCCCGGGTGAGTGTCCCCAGCCCTGGTGTCCCCAGCCATGGTGAGTGTCCCCAGCCATGGTGTCCCTCCTGGGTGAGTGTCCCCAGGCCGGGTGAGTGTCCCCAGTCCTGGTGTCCCCAGCCCGGGTGAGTGTCCCCAGCCCTGGTGTCCCCAGCCATGGTCAGTGTCCCCAGCCATGGTGAGTGTCCCCAGCCCTGGTGTCCCCAGCCCGGCTGAGTGTCCCCAGCCCAGGTGTGTGTCCCCAACCATGGTGAGTGTCCCCAGCCATGGTGTCCCCAGCCCTGGTGAGTGTCCCCCCAGCCATGGTGAGTGTCCCCAGCCCAGCTGAGTGTCCCCAGCCATGGTCAGTGTCCCCAACCATGGTGAGTGTCCCCAGCCATGGTGTCCCCAGCCCTGGTGAGTGTCCCCCCAGCCATGGTGAGTGTCCCCAGCCACGGTGAGTGTCCCCAGCCATGGTGTCCCCAGCCCTGGTGTCCCCACTGGGTGAGTGTCCCCAGCCACGGTGAGTGTCCCCAGCCCTGGTGTCCCCAGCCATGGTGAGTGTCCCCAGCCCGGGTGAGTGTCCCCCCAGCCATGGTGAGTGTCCCCAGCCATGGTGTCCCCACTGGGTGAGTGTCCCCAGCCCGGGTGCATGTCCCCAGCCCGGGTGAGTGTCCCCAGCCCTGGTGTGTCCCCCCAGCCCTGGTGTGTCCCCCCAGCCATGGTGAGTGTCCCCAGCCCTGGTGTCCCCAGCCCGGCTGAGTGTCCCCAGCCATGGTCAGTGTCCCCAGCCATGGTGTCCCCAGCCCTGGTGAGTGTCCCCCCAGCCATGGTGAGTGTCCCCAGCCCTGGTGAGTGTCCCCCCAGCCATGGTGAGTGTCCCCAGCCCGGCTGAGTGTCCCCAGCCATGGTCAGTGTCCCCAACCATGGTGAGTGTCCCCAGCCATGGTGTCCCCAGCCCTGGTGAGTGTCCCCCCAGCCATGGTGAGTGTCCCCAGCCCGGGGGAGTGTCCCCAACCCTGGTGCATGTCCCCAGCCCGGGTGAGTGTCCCCACTGGGTGAGTGTCCCCAGCCCTGGTGTGTCCCCCCAGCCATGGTGAGTGTCCCCAGCCATGGTGTCCCCAGCCATGGTCAGTGTCCCCAGCCATGGTGAGTGTCCCCAGCCCTGGTGTCCCCAGCCCAGGTGAGTGTCCCCCCAGCCATGGTGAGTGTCCCCAGCCATGGTGTCCCCACTGGGTGAGTGTCCCCAGCCCGGGTGTGTGTCCCCAGCCCTGGTGTGTGTCCCCCCAGCCATGGTCAGTGTCCCCAGCCCTGGTGTCCCCAGCCCGGCTGAGTGTCCCCAGCCATGGTCAGTGTCCCCAACCATGGTGAGTGTCCCCAGCCATGGTGTCCCCAGCCCTGGTGAGTGTCCCCCCAGCCATGGTGAGTGTCCCCAGCCACGGTGAGTGTCCCCAGCCATGGTGTCCCCAGCCCTGGTGTCCCCACTGGGTGAGTGTCCCCAGCCACGGTGAGTGTCCCCAGCCCTGGTGTCCCCAGCCATGGTGAGTGTCCCCAGCCCGGGTGAGTGTCCCCCCAGCCATGGTGAGTGTCCCCAGCCATGGTGTCCCCACTGGGTGAGTGTCCCCAGCCCGGGTGTCCCCACTGGGTGAGTGTCCCCAGCCCTGGTGTGTGTCCCCCCAGCCATGGTCAGTGTCCCCAGCCCTGGTGTCCCCAGCCCGGCTGAGTGTCCCCAGCCATGGTCAGTGTCCCCAACCATGGTGAGTGTCCCCAGCCATGGTGTCCCCAGCCCTGGTGAGTGTCCCCCCAGCCATGGTGAGTGTCCCCAGCCCAGCTGAGTGTCCCCAGCCATGGTCAGTGTCCCCAACCATGGTGAGTGTCCCCAGCCATGGTGTCCCCAGCCCTGGTGAGTGTCCCCCCAGCCATGGTGAGTGTCCCCAGCCACGGTGAGTGTCCCCAGCCATGGTGTCCCCAGCCCTGGTGTCCCCACTGGGTGAGTGTCCCCAGCCACGGTGAGTGTCCCCAGCCCTGGTGTCCCCAGCCATGGTGAGTGTCCCCAGCCCGGGTGAGTATCCCCCCAGCCATGGTGAGTGTCCCCAGCCATGGTGTCCCCACTGGGTGAGTGTCCCCAGCCCGGGTGTCCCCACTGGGTGTGTCCCCAGCCCTGGTGTCCCCAGCCCTGGTGTCCCCACTGGGTGAGTGTCCCCAGCCACGGTGAGTGTCCCCAGCCCTGGTGTCCCCAGCCCTGGTGTCCCCACTGGGTGAGTGTCCCCAGCCACGGTGAGTGTCCCCAGCCCTGGTGTCCCCAGCCATGGTGAGTGTCCCCAGCCCGGGTGAGTGTCCCCAGCCCTGGTGTGTCCCCCCAGCCCTGGTGTGTCCCCCCAGCCATGGTGAGTGTCCCCAGCCCTGGTGTCCCCAGCCCGGCTGAGTGTCCCCAGCCATGGTCAGTGTCCCCAACCATGGTGAGTGTCCCCAGCCATGGTGTCCCCAGCCCTGGTGAGTGTCCCCCCAGCCATGGTGAGTGTCCCCAGCCCAGCTGAGTGTCCCCAACCCTGGTGCATGTCCCCAGCCCGGGTGAGTGTCCCCACTGGGTGAGTGTGCCCAGCCCTGGTGTGTCCCCCCAGCCATGGTGAGTGTCCCCAGCCCTGGTGTCCCCAGCCCGGGTGAGTGTCCCCCCAGCCATGGTGAGTGTCCCCAGCCATGGTGTCCCCACTGGTGAGTGTCCCCAGCCCGGGTGAGTGTCCCCAGCGCTGGTGTCCCCAGCCCTGGTGTCCCCACTGGGTGAGTGTCCCCAGCCACGGTGAGTGTCCCCAGCCCTGGTGTCCCCAGCCCTGGTGTCCCCACTGGGTGAGTGTCCCCAGCCACGGTGAGTGTCCCCAGCCCTGGTGTCCCCAGCCATGGTGAGTGTCCCCAGCCCGGGTGAGTGTCCCCAGCCCTGGTGTGTCCCCCCAGCCCTGGTGTGTCCCCCCAGCCATGGTGAGTGTCCCCAGCCATGGTGTCCCCACTGGGTGAGTGTCCCCAGCCCTGGTGTGTGTCCCCCCAGCCATGGTCAGTGTCCCCAGCCCTGGTGTCCCCAGCCCGGCTGAGTGTCCCCAGCCATGGTCAGTGTCCCCAACCATGGTGAGTGTCCCCAGCCATGGTGTCCCCAGCCCTGGTGAGTGTCCCCCCAGCCATGGTGAGTGTCCCCAGCCCGGGGGAGTGTCCCCAACCCTGGTGCATGTCCCCAGCCCGGGTGAGTGTCCCCACTGGGTGAGTGTGCCCAGCCCTGGTGTGTCCCCCCAGCCATGGTGAGTGTCCCCAGCCCTGGTGTCCCCAGCCCGGGTGAGTGTCCCCCCAGCCATGGTGAGTGTCCCCAGCCATGGTGTCCCCACTGGTGAGTGTCCCCAGCCCGGGTGAGTGTCCCCAGCCATGGTGTGTGTCCCCCCAGCCATGGTCAGTGTCCCCAGCCCTGGTGTCCCCAGCCCGGGTGAGTGTCCCCAGCCAGGGTGCGTGTCCCCAGCCCTGGTCAGTGTCCCCAGCCCAGGTGTGTGTCCCCAGCCTGGATCCGGGGCTGGGACCTTCTGTTTTGGCAGGGCTGGGGGGGGGGGATCCGCGCGTCCCCACTGCCCCGCTCCAGCCCGGGCTGAGCCGGCGACGCAGGACAAAGCGGCGCAGGATTGTACCCAAAAGAGTTTAATGAGAAAAGCCGCAGGAGTCCGTGCGCGGGAGCGACGGTCCCGGCGGAGCGCGGTGGTCCCGGCGGAGCGCGGTGGTGCCGGCGCTGCCCCTTGCCCCGCAGGGCGCTGGCGTCGGGCCGGGGGCCGCGCTGGGTGGCAGCTACGTGTAGAGCCGGACGGTGCCGTCGGCGCCGGAGGAGAAGACCCAGGGCTGGGTGGGGTGGAAGAGGACGTCGAGGACGCCCAGGTCCAAGGTTATGGCGTGGCCCTTCAGCACCTTCACGGGCACCAGCAGCGGGTTCTGCAGCAGGTCGCTGTGGTGGGGGGGGAGACGGGTCAGCGCGGGGCTTCGGCTCCCTCCATGGGGTACCCCTAGAGCCACCCTACAAGTGCTGCACACCCCCCCCCGCCCCCCCAAGGCGCAGGCGGCACCGCAGCCCCCTGCCCAGCAGCCCCTCCAGGGCTCTGCCAGGGGAGAGGGGACCCCACACCGAACCCCCCCCGACTCCATGGCTCAGAGAATCACAGGGTCGGAAGGGACCTCTGGAGATCATCCTGTCCCACCCCCTGCCAGAGCAGGGTCACCCGGAGCAGGTTGGGTGCGTCCAGGCGGGTTTGGGATGTCTCCAGAGACGGAGACTCCCCCACCTCTCTGGGCAGCCTGTGCCAGGGCTCTGCCACCCTCAGGGTAAAGAAGTTCCTCCTCGTGTTTAGGTGGAACTTCCCATGGTCAAGTTTGTGCCCGTTGCCCCTTGTCCTGTCCCCGGGCACCTCTGAGAAGAGCCTGGCCCCGTCCTCCTGACACCCACCCTTGGAGTATTTATAAGCGTTGATAAGGTCCCCCCTCAGCCGTCTCTTTTCCAGACTGAAGAGACCCAAATCCCTCAGCCTTTCCTCATAGGAGATGTTCCATCCCCTCAGCATCTTGGTGGCCCTTTGCTGTCCCCTCTCCAGCAGTTCCCTGTCCCTCTGGAACCGGGGAGCCCAGAACTGGACCCAGCTCTCCAGGTGTGGCCTCCCCAGGGCAGAGCAGAGGGGGGGGATGAACCTCCCCCCACCTGCCGGCCACGCTCTTCCTGACGCCCCCCAGGATGCCATTGCCCTTCCTGGCCACCAGGGCCCATCGCTGGCTCATGGTCACCCTGTTGTCCCCCAGGACTCCCAGGTCTCTCCCCACAGAGCTGCTCTCCAGCAGGTCACCCCCACCCTGTCCTGGGGCGGGGGGTTGTTCCTCCCCGGGGGCAGCACCCTACGCTTGCCCGTGGGGAATTCCATAAGGTTTCTCTCTGCCCGGATCTCCAACCTGTCCAGGTCTCTCCGGATGGCGGCACGGCCTTCCAGGGTGTCAGCCCCCCCCCAGCTTTGTGTCACCTCTAAACCTGCCGAGGGGACGCTCCGTCCCCTCATCCAGGTCATCGATGGACACATTGGAGAGGACGGGACCCAGTGCTGGCCCCTGGGGAACACCACTCCTCACTGACCCCCAACTCGACTCCGTGCCCCTCATCCCGACCCTCCGAGCTCCGTCTTCCAACCCGTTTTCCATCCACCCCCCTCTCCATTCATCCAACCCGCTCTTCCCAAGCTTCCCCATGAGGATGCCGTGGGAGACGGCGTCCAACGCCTCGCTGAAGTCGAGGTAGAGCCCGTCCACCGCCCTCCCCTCATCCCTCCATCCCGTCGTGCTGCCGCAGGAGGCTATCGGATTAGTGAGACGTGATTTCCCCTTGGTGAATCCGTGCTGAGCACTTCCGATAGCTTTCTTTCCCTCCGCGTGCCTCGAGATGACGCCCATCGTGGCTCCCCGCTACCTACTTGTAGACCATGCCGTGACAAACGATGACGGTCCCGTCGTCCGAGCCCGAGGCGAAGAGCGGGTAGTGCTTGTGGAAGGCCACGCTCCGCAGCGCTTTCTTGTGGTGCCTGCAAAGACGGCGGAGGGGGGGGGGTGAGGGGGGCCGTGTCACGGCGGGGGGACACACGACACGCTTTGCCCCTGTCCCAACCCTTGGGGACAAGGCGCCCGGCTCGGATTTACGGACCCCGAGCTCTTGCTGTGAACGAATGGCCACGTGTGTGGGAGGGGAGAGGGCAACTGGGACAGACTGGGACCTGCTGCGGGCAGCTCCAACCAGCCCCCCCGAGCCCTGGGGGAGCTGTGGTCACTGTCCCCCCCCCACCCCCCGCCATCGCGCACAGGAGCCGTGAGACACCCCCAAACTGGGCATGGAAGGGTGCTCCCAGCACAGCCCCAGCGGGTGCCATCCTGCTGCCAGGTCCTGGGAGAGGGAACAGCCCCGGGAAGAGGCCCCGTGGGGTTTGGGGGGGCTGGGGGGGGGGGCTGGGGGGGCTGACCGCGGCCCCGGGGCTCACCGCAGCAGCTGGTAGGGTCGGGTGGAGAGGTCCAGGTCGAACCAGGCCAGTTTGCTGTCGTAGCTGCCGCAGATGATGTTGTCCCCTGGGAGAGGGAACAGGGTGTTACTGGGGTCGCCAGCGAACCCCACGGTGTCCTGCCTGCACCCCCAGCCCTGCCTGCACCCCCAGCCCTGCCTGCCCTGAGAGCCCTGCCTGCACCAAGCCCTGCCTGCACCCACAGCCCTGCCTGCACCCCCAGCCCTGCCAGCAGCAAGCCCTGCCTGCACCCAGAGCCCTGCCTGCACCCCCAGCCCTGCCTGCACCCCCAGCCCTGCCAGCACCAAGCCCTGCCTGCACCCCAAGCCCTGCCTGTACCCAGAGCCCTGCAAGCACCCCAAGCCCTGCCTGCACCCCCAGCCCTGCCTGCACCCCGAACCCTGCCTGCACCACGAACCCTGCCTGCACCCACAGCCCTGCCTGCACCCCGAACCCTGCCTGCACCCCCAGCCCTGCCTGCACCAAGCCCTGCCTGCACCCCCAGCCCTGACTGCACCCCGAACCCTGCCTGCACCCACAGCCCTGCCTGCACCCCGAACCCTGCCAGCACCCCGAGCCCTGCCTGCACCCACAGCCCTGCCTGCACCAAGCCCTGCCCGCACCCACAGCCCTGCCTGCACCCCGAACCCTGCCTGCATCCACAGCCCTGCCTGCACCCCGAGCCCTGCCTGCACCAAGCCCTGCCTGCACCCCCAGCCCTGCCTGCACCCACAGCCCTGCCTGCACCCCGAACCCTGCCAGCACCCCGAGCCCTGCCTGCACCCACAGCCCTGCCTGCACCAAGCCCTGCCCGCACCCACAGCCCTGCCTGCACCCCGAACCCTGCCTGCACCCACAGCCCTGCCTGCACCCAGAGCCCTGCCTGCACCCCAAACCCTGCCTGCACCCCGAACCCTGCCTGCACCCACAGCCCTGCCTGCACCCACAGCCCTGCCTGCACCCCGAACCCTGCCTGCACCCCCAGCCCTCCCTGCACCCCGAGCCCTGCCTGCACCCACAGCCCTGCCTGCACCCCGAACCCTGCCTGCACCCAGGACCCTGCCAGCACCCCGAGCCCTCCCTGCACCCCGAACCCTGCCTGCACCCAGAGCCCTGCCTGCACCAAGCCCTGCCTGCACCCCGAACCCTGCCTGCACCCCGAACCCTGCCTGCACCCACAGCCCTGCCTGCACCAAGCCCTCCCTGCACCCCGAACCCTGCCTGCACCCCCAGCCCTGCCTGCACCAAGCCCTGCCTGCACCCCGAACCCTGCCTGCACCCCAAGCCCTGCCTACACCCACAGCCCTGCCAGCACCCAGTACCCTGCCTGCATCCACAGCCCTGCCTGTATCCCAAACCCTGCCTGCACCCCGAACCCTGCCTGCACCCAGGACCCTGCCTGCACCCTGAACCCTGCCTGCACCCCAAGCCCTGCCAGCACCCAGAGCCCTGCCTGCACCCCAAACCCTGCCTGCACCCCAAACCCTGCCAGCACCCAGTACCCTGCCTGCACCCAGAGCCCTGCCTGCACCAAGCCCTGCCTGCACCCCAAGCCCTGCCTGCACCCTGAACCCTGCCTGCACCCAGGACCCTGCCTGCACCCCGAACCCTGCCTGCACCCAGAGCCCTGCCTGCACCCACAGCCCTGCCTGTACCCAGAGCCCTGCCTGCACCCAGAGCCCTGCCTGCACCCCGAACCCTGCCTGCACCCCGAGCCCTGCCTGCACCCACAGCCCTACCTGCACCCCGAACCCTGCCTGCACCCCGAACCCTGCCCGCACCCAGAGCCCTGCCTGCACCCCAAGCCCTGCCTGCACCCTGAACCCTGCCTGCACCCAGGACCCTGCCTGCACCCCAAGCCCTGCCTGCACCCCGAACCCTGCCCGCACCCAGAGCCCTGCCTGCACCCCGAGCCCTGCCTGCACCGAGCCCTGCCTGCACCCACAGCCCTGCCTGCACCCCGAACCCTGCCCGCACCCAGAGCCCTGCCTGCACCCCGAACCCTGCCTGCACCCCGAACCCTGCCTGCACCCAGAGCCCTGCCTGCACCCACAACCCTGCCTGCACCCCGAACCCTGCCCGCACCCACAGCCCTGCCTGCACCCCGAACCCTGCCAGCACCCAGTACCCTGCCTGCACCCAGAGCCCTGCCTGCACCCAGGAACCTGCCTGCACCCCAGGCAGCCCGGCTGAACGGGACGCTCCGTACCGCCTTAGGAGACCCGGCAGCTCCTTGGGGCGCGCGGAGGCCACGTACCTCCAGGGTGGACGGCCATGCTGGACACCCACTTGCAGTTGGTCATCAGCTTCTTGGTGAGCTCCTGCTTGAGGAGGTTGTAGACACGGACGTAGCGCTGGGTGGCCACGAAGAAGTAGGGCCGGATGGGGTGGAAGAGCACGCACTGCACCAGCCCCTTGCTCTTGCGGAAGGGGTTCTGGCTCCAGCGCTTGCTGGTCTGGTGGATCAGCACCTGCATGTTGCTGTTGTCGGACACGACGCTGGTGAAGTAGTCGCCTTTGCCGTGCCAGGTCACCTGCTTCACGGCCTGCGGAGAGCGGGGAGGGGGACAGCCAGCCGTCAGAGCCATCGGCCTCCCCGGGATGTCACCCACCACCCCCCCGGCTCCTGTGGGGCGTCCCCGTCCCCACCTTGCTGTGCTGGACCACCAGCCGGACGCCTTTGCTGTGCTCCTCCACGGTGGCCATCACCCACCGCACGGGCTGGACCCGCTCCTCCTCCGGCGCCACGTAGGACTCCAGCAGCTGGTCGGTGGCCCCGTAGAGCAGCTTGTCCCCAAGGCAGGGGTTCACCAGCAGCACCGACTGCTCCCTGAAAGCACGGGGCGAGTGCGTGGGTCAGGGCACCGCCGAGGAAACCCTTCTGCGAGCCCTGTGCCGCCACGCAGTGGCCCCGCGCAGGGCCAGGGCCACCGGGAGGGATGCGCGGGATGCCACGAGCACCCCTTCCGCGGGTCAGCAAAAAGAGGGAGGACACGGGGGAGCTCCGCCATAGCCCAGGTGACCCAGGGAGGATGGCAGGGACTGACTGGTTCCTCCAGAGAAGGAGGAATGAAGGACGAGGGCCACCACAAGGAGGACGAGGGCCACCACAAGGATGAGGGCCACCACAAGGAGATTGAGGGCCACCACAAGGAGAATGAGGGCCACCACAAGGAGGACAAGGGCCACCACAAGGAGAATGAGGGCCACCACAAGGAGAATGAGGGCCACCACAAGGAGGACAAGGGCCACCACAAGGAGAATGAGGGCCACCACAAGGAGGACAAGGGCCACCACAAGGAGAATGAGGGCCACCACAAGGAGGACAAGGGCCACCACAAGGAGAATGAGGGCCACCACAAGGAGATTGAGGGCCACCACAAGGAGAATGAGGGCCACCAGACGAAGCGGGAAGCAGGGTCACAGCGAGCAGAGGTGGCTTTGCGCACCACAGTGTGGCCATCCTGGCTGCCGGGGGTGCCACCAGTTTACAGGTGGCTCCTTGGGAGGCCGGACAGGCTCTGGGAGAGGAAATGCAGCTCGCGGAGCTGCCGGCTGGAGGATTGGGAGAGGGCCACGTTGGGAAAACTCACACGCAGATGGCCACCAGGCAGACGGTGGGGTTGGGGTTCCAGGCCACGCTCTTCACCACGCCGCCCACGGGCAGGGTCTTCATGCAGCGAGCCGTGCAGACCTCCCAGAACCGCACCGTGCAGTCGTCCGAGCCTGCGGGACAGGGCAGGGTGAGGCAGGGACAGGGACGGGGACGGGGACGCTGCCGCGGCTCGGCTCCAGGGCACGTCCCCAGGCCGGAGGGGAGAGCAGCCCCGTGCCCCCCGTCCCCGCTCGCAGCCTCTGGGGACAAGGAGAACAAGGGCCACCACAAGGAGAATGAGGGCCACCACAAGGAGATTGAGGGCCACCACAAGGAGATTGAGGGCCACCACAAGGAGGACAAGGGCCACCACAAGGAGAATGAGGGCCACCACAAGGAGGACAAGGGCCACCACAAGGAGAATGAGGGCCACCACAAGGAGGACAAGGGCCACCACAAGGAGGACAAGGGCCACCACAAGGAGATTGAGGGCCACCACAAGGAGGACAAGGGCCACCACAAGGAGTATGAGGGCCACCACAAGGAGGACAAGGGCCACCACAAGGAGAATGAGGGCCACCACAAGGAGGACAAGGGCCACCACGAGGAGAATGAGGGCCACCACAAGGAGGACAAGGGCCACCACAAGGAGAATGAGGGCCACCACAAGGAGATTGAGGGCCACCACAAGGAGGACAAGGGCCACCACGAGGAGAATGAGGGCCACCACAAGGAGATTGAGGGCCACCACAAGGAGAATGAGGGCCACCACAAGGAGGACAAGGGCCACCACAAGGAGAATGAGGGCCACCACAAGGAGGACAAGGGCCACCACAAGGAGGACAAGGGCCACCACAAGGAGATTGAGGGCCACCACAAGGAGGACAAGGGCCACCACAAGGAGAATGAGGGCCACCACAAGGAGGACAAGGGCCACCACGAGGAGAATGAGGGCCACCACAAGGAGGACAAGGGCCACCACAAGGAGAATGAGGGCCACCACAAGGAGATTGAGGGCCACCACAAGGAGATTGAGGGCCACCACAAGGAGAATGAGGGCCACCACAAGGAGGACAAGGGCCACCACAAGGAGAATGAGGGCACTGGGAGCAGGGAGAGGGACGCAGCTCCCGATTCCCCAGCAGCTTCTCCGCACGACAGCAGCTCCAGCACCACGAAGGCGAGACGTGACCGGGGGCTGCTGCCCAGAGAACAGGCCCCCACCCCGCTCCCTGCCCCTGGTCCCCAGCTGCCGGCGCAGCTGCCGTGCTGGCAGCGGGCCTGGCTCGGCTCTCGGCACGGCGCGGCGCGGCGCGGCCCTCTCGAGCCGAGAGATGCCAGCAGGCAGCTCCCCGGGCAGGCACGGCGGGAGCAGGTAGCCGGTGGCGCGCGCTCGCGTGTGTCCCCGCAGCTCCCGGTTATTTTTAACGCCTGATCTCAGCCACTTTCCCAGCCCGGGGCCAGGAATTCCACGTTGTGCAACCGACCGACACGGCGGCCACCGGGAGCTGGCAGCCTGGAAACTCCAGCGCTATAAAAAGCACATGTGCCTTTGTGGGCTGTTAAACTGCCATCTGCTCTCAATCTCCAGCCTCCGGCCGGCCGCGCAACGCTCCGCGTTTACTCCTCCAGCCTCACTTTCTCCACTGCGGAGCGGGAGGGACGCAGGCTCCTTGGGTGGGGTCCCGAGAGCGGCTGGAAAAACCCACGGAGCCTTCTGGAGGCAACGCGCCTTCCCGCAGGACGGGGCCGGGGGCGGGGGGGACACGCCGCAGGACTCCCAGGGATGCTCCCAGCCTCCGGCCAAGGCTTCCCCCACAGCCGCGTGCTGGCGGAGGGGGCTGGCAGGCTCCTCGGCAGGGGGTGACACCGGGACCAGCTCCAGCGCTGGGACCAGGCCAGCAGTGCCCAGGGTGTCCGGGATGCCCCAGCCAGCAGGGCAAGGCGGGGGGTTCTGCCCCTCTGCCCCACTCCGGGACACCCCCCTGCAGCGCTGCCTCCAGCTCCGGGGACAGCAGGAGGACACGGAGCTGTGGGAGCGGGGCCGGAGGAGGCCCCGGAGATGCCGGGAGGGCTGGAGCCCCTCTGCTGGGAGGACGGGCTGAGAGAGCTGGGGGGGTTCAGCCTGGAGAAGAGAAGGCTCCGGGGAGACCTTCCAGCCCCTTCCAGGCCCTCAAGGGGCTCCGGGAAAGCTGGGGAGGGACTCTGGAGCAGGGAGGGGAGCCATGGGATGAGGGGGAAGGGTTTTAAACCAAAAGAGGGGAGATTTAGATGAAAAATAAGGAAGAAATTCTTTGCTGTGAGGGGGGTGAGCCCCTGGCCCAGGTTGCCCAGAGAAGCTGTGGCTGCCCCATCCCTGGAGGGGTTCAAGGCCACGTTGGACGGGGCTCGGAGCAACCTGGGCTGGTGGGAGGTGTCCCTGCCCATTGGACTCGATGGCCTTTAAGGTCCCTTCCCACCCAAATCATTCCGTGATTCTGTTACTCAGCCTGGAGAAGAGAAGGCTCCGGGGAGACCTTCCAGCCCCTTCCAGGCCCTCAAGGGGCTCCAGGAAAGCTGGGGAGGGACTCTGGAGCAGGGAGGGGAGCCATGGGACGAGGGGGAAGGGTTTTAAACCAAAAGAGGGGAGATTTAGATTAAAAATAAGGCAGAAATTTTCCATTATGAAGGTGGTGAGCCCCTGGCCCAGGTTGCCCAGAGAAGCTGTGGCTGCCCCATCCCTGGAGGGGTTCAAGGCCAGGTTGGACGGGGCTCGGAGCAACCTGGGCTGGTGGGAGGTTGCCCAGGGCAGGGGGTTGGGACTCGATGGCCTTTAAAGGTCCCTTCCCACCCAAACCGTTCTGTGATTTGATGATTCTACGTCTGGGGAGCGAATCCTTACCTGACACCAGCCACTGCCCGCTGGGAGAGATGCTGAGACAACGCACCAGGCTGGTGTGACCACGATAGACCTGGGGAGGGAGACGGGAGGTGGGTGAGGGCCCCACGCAGCCCAGCGGCTCCTGTGTGGGGACCTCCCCGCACTGCCCCGGGTGCAGGAGAGGGGCCCTGGGGTCAGTTGTGCCTAGAGGAAAGCGGAGGTCTGCGTGCTGCCGACCCCTCGGCGTGACCAGACCTGGAGCCCGGCTCTTTTCCTGGGGCAGGTCCCCGGCTCTGCCCATCCGCAATGGAGCTGATCCCAGTCCCGGATCAGGCAGGACCTTGCTGCTTCCTGGCTCTGCCCAACGTGGGCTTCAGGGCAAGTCCTCTCCCTCCGGGGCGAGCAGGCTGTGCCCAGAACAGCCGGTACGGGCACGTGGGGACACCAGGTCTCAGCGTGGGGACACCAGGTCTCACCAGGACCTGCTTGGACACCCCCCCGGCTCCGACATCCCGGCTCCGCGCATCCGCTCACCAAGGCCTGGGTGGTGGGGAAGGGCTGCAGGTCCCGCGGCTTCGGCAGCTTGGGGATCAGGTCCTCGGGGTCCACGTTGACCTGTGAAAAGCAGGCGGTGAGACACAACCAGGCTCTACCTCATCCCCCCCCACCAGCACCGGTGCTGGCTGCCTGCGTGTCCCAGGGCAGGCTCCGGCTGGAAAGCCCAGGCTCGGGGCTCTGTGCCGGGGGCGGGATCACAGGACAGCGTTTGTGTAGGCATGGGCATGGCCCCCCTCCAGCTCAGGAGCTCTGCGGCGCTGTGGGACTGGCATTGGGGGGGCAGGTGAAGGGCAAGAGGCCTTTAGGAGCGGCAGTTTGCGCCCCCCGAGCATCATCGCGGTCCCCTGGCCAGCTGGGGGGGGGCATCCCCAGGAGCGAGCGGAGGCCGGTGTGAAACATCCCCAGGACAGCAGGGTAGGGGGGTTGTGGGGTAGGAGAAGCCCTCACCCGCATTTTCCTCTGGCGGGGGCAGAGGTAGAGGTCCAGGCAGCGCTCGAAGCGCTCGTGGATGAAGCGGGAGTAGGCAGGCACCGCCCGCAGGCACCGGTACTGCTGCGGCACGAAGTTCAGCTTCCTCTCGGCCGGCTCCTGCTGCTCCCAGGCCAGTTTCTGCGGGACGGAGGGGACGCGGGTCAGCGGGGCTGGCAGGAGCCCCGGGTGGCGAAGCGCCGCTGCCGCCCCAGCCCTGCCACATCCCCCCCCCCTGCCCCGAGCCCAGCAAGGACCACCGCTCCGCCCCAGCCCCCCCGCGCCCGCCCCAGCCCAGCCCTGCCGGCGTTCTCCTCCCTGGTTTTCCACCCCAGCCCTTGGGCTGAACGTGCCTCTGGAAGCAGCGTGCCGGGATGAAGAGAATCATCGAATCATAGAACTGCTGAGGTTTGGAAGGGACCTTGAAGATCATCAAGTCCAGCCATTAACGTACCCTGACAAAAACCACTTCTAACCCACGTCCCTAAGTACCACATCCACCCTTTTTTTAAACACCTCCAGGGATGGTGAATCCACCCCCACACCAGGACACCCCACGGCAGCTTAGCCCGGAGGCTGCACCTTGCTGTCGCGGGGACGCCCCCGCTCCCGCTTCTCTTTTTTTTTCATCCAGGGGGGGCTGAGGAACCTTTGCTTTCGCTTCCCTGGCAAGGTCTCGACTCATCCCGCCACGACGCGGTCTCTAGGGTGCCCCCGCTGCCCTCCCCAGCACAGCACGGCCCCCCCTCGGGTCCTGGCGCTTACTGAGCCCCCGCCATGTGCCCAGCGCTTTCCCCTCTGGCTCCCGGCCACCCACGGCCCCCCCCTCCCCTTACCTCCTCCTCGCTGAGCAGGTACTCGGGGGGGGGGTTGTAGGATTCCTCGTGCCCCGGCAGCTTCATCTTGGGGGCTGGGACGTGCATCTTGTGGCGGCCCAGGATGGAGTTGGGATCCTCATGGGCCCAGAGGTCGTAGTACGTAGGTGTGTCGTCCTTGGGCTTGCGGGGCTTGATCCAGCCCATCTTGATGGCGTGGACTAGCTTGGAGACCTGTGGGGCAAGGAGAGGTCAAGACCCGGAGCCGCAGGACTCCGCAGGCTCAGGGAGGAGGGGTGGGACGTGAGGATGGAAATGGAAGGCGCCGAGCACAGCTCTGCAGCCCTGGGAGCCCGGGGGGGGCTGCACAGGACCGGACCTGACATGGGTTTACGCATGGACATGAACAGCAGGACCAGCCACGGGGGTGGGTGGCCCACGGTGGGGACAGGAGGGACCGCCGGACAGGAGGGCAGCCGGAGCCACCAGCCTCCAGCGCTGCGGTCTGCGTGGGGGCTCCGGGGGCACGCAGAGCTCGGCTTTGTGCTCCCCGAGGTGCCGTGGGGCCTCTCACCTTCTCCTTCTCGGTGAGGGAGGGGATGAAGCTCCGCTTGTCCGCTGGGCGATTCGTCACCGGGTGGATCATGACCTCGTGGGTGAAGAAGTCAACGGCCGGCTGGGGAGACACAGACGCGGGTGGCAGCGGCTGCTCTACCCGGGGCAAGCCAGCGCTCGGAGCAAGCGGGGAGGCTGTGCCGTCACCCTACCTCGTAGGGATCGAAGTGGACATCCCCAAACTGCCCTCTCTGGAGCCGATGCACCAGGTCCACCTGCTCGTCTGTCAGCTTTATGTCCGCACCCGTCATCTTGTCCTGGACCGTTCGCCTGCAGGGAACCGAGGGGGACAGCGTTAGGGCCGGACCGCAGCGTCCGTTGCCAACGGTGGCACAAGCTACCGTGAAGCCCTGGGCTACCAAAGCCACCCGCCAGGAGTCGCGGTGGGAGATCTCGAGGTCTCCGGCCCTGGGCAGTGGGGGTGTCCCAGTGCGTACGTCCGTGTGGTGAACGCGTCACGCCGTGCGCCCCCCCCCCAGCCTCCCCCGCCGCGCTCACCAGTAGTCGGGGTTCTCCATCTTCTCCAGGAACACGTCCAGCTCGTCCTTGTTCCGGATGGGCTTGTAGATCTTCTTGCCGTCCAGGTCGTAGCCGATGTGCGGGAAATCCTGGTACCACTCCATGGGGATGTTGCCCACCGTGTTGCGAATGTCCTGGAGGGGAGGGAAGCGACGTGAGGGGAGGGCAGGGGACACCGTTTCAAGCAGACGGACCCTGTTGCCCCCCGCCCGCCCCCCCTTGACCATTTGCAGACACCGAAAAGCGTTGAGGGTGGCCAGGTGAGTGCTCTGCCTGTGGCTTGTAGCGAGGATGCCCGAAAACCACCCAGCGCGAGCGAAGCAAACCCCATCGGCGAGCTGCTGCCGCCCGCTGTCGTGCTGCACGGGGCGGCGTGGGGCTGGAGAGGGCTGCGGCGGGACGGGGGAGGCACAGAAACCCCCCGCAGCCTGGGCTGCATCCCCAGCAGCGTGGGCAGGGGGGCGAGGGGGGGGTTCTGCCCCTCTGCCCCGCTCCGGGACACCCCCCCTGCAGCGCTGCCTCCAGCTCCGGGGACAGCAGGAGGAGACGGAGGTGTGGGAGCGGGGCTGGAGGAGGCCCCGGAGATGCCGGGAGGGCTGGAGCCCCTCTGCTGGGAGGACGGGCTGAGAGAGCTGGGGGGGTTCAGCCTGGAGAAGAGAAGGCTCCGGGGAGACCTTCCAGCCCCTTCCAGTCCCTTAAAGGGGCTCCAGGAAAGCTGGGGAGGGACTCTGGAGCAGGGAGGGGAGCCATGGGATGAGGGGGAAGGGTTTTAAACCAAAAGGGGGGAGATTTAGATGAAAAATAAGGAAGAAATTCCCCATTATGAAGGTGGTGAGCCCCTGGCCCAGGTTGGCCAGAGAAGCTGTGGCTGCTCCATCCCTGGAAACATTCCAGGCCAGGTTGGACGGGGCTTGGAGCAACCTGGGCTGGTGGGAGGTGTCCCTGCCCATTGCACTCGGTGGCCTTTAAGGTCCCTTCCCACCCAAACCATTCCGTGATTCTGTTACTCAGCCTGGAGAAGAGAAGGCTCTGGGGAGACCTTCCAGCCCCTTCCAGGCCCTCAAGGGGCTCCAGGAAAGCTGGGGAGGGACTCTGGAGCAGGGAGGGGAGCCATGGGATGAGGGGGAAGGGTTTTAAACCAAAAGAGGGGGGATTTAGATGAAAAAAAGGAAGAAATTCTTCATTATGAAGGTGGTGAGCCCCTGGCCCAGGTTGCCCAGAGAAGCTGTGGCTGCCCCATCCCTGGAGGGGTTCAAGGCCAGGTTGGACGGGGCTCGGAGCAACCTGGGCTGGTGGGAGATGTCCCTGCCCAGGGCAGGGGGTGGGACTCGATGGCCTTTAAAGGTCCCTTCCCACCCAAACTGGTCTGTGACTCTGCGATGGAACCCCAAAGCCGCAGAGTGCTGAGTGGGGGGGGGTCTGCCCTCCAACCCCAGCGCCCTGCGCGACCCTGGGCAGCCCCGAGCTGCGCTTCGTCGGGGGACGCGCAGCCCCTTCCTCCGTGGCTCGGAAGCAGGAAGGGTTTAAAAACCTTTTAATGGCTTGAGGAAGGGGAACGCCGGAGCCTGGCTTGGGCTGCCGGGGGCTGCGGGCGGTCAGCAGCGCCGCGGCCGAGCACATTCCTGCCTCCGTCCCCGCAGACAGGAGCGCGCCTCACATTTTCCGATCGCCCGCTGCCAGCCCTGCTCCCCCCGCGCGGCCACGCACGCGCCGGCACACGCCGCTGCCGTTCTTGGCCGCCCGCGCCGGGAGCAGCCACCCCACCCGCCCCCGTGGCTTCATCCCTCCACTCGGCTCCGTGGCCGCCGGCATCCGCACGTGGCTACGGGTCCCACGGCTCTGGGGCAGCCCCTGGCATCGCTGACGGAGTGAGCCAGTTGGGCACGTTTCGGAGATGCCGCTGGGCTCCGTGTCTCCTCTCCCCGATGCCGGAGGGGAGGGACGGCCACCCCGGTCCCCGCCAGCAGCTCGCGTGGAGACACACTGCGGAGACGAGCTGTCCCTGACCTGCTGTGGTCCACGGAGCGACGGAGGCTGGGGGAGATGGAGGAGATGCCGGAGCTGCTCTGCTTCCCTTCACGAGAGGCTGGGGGCAGGAACCAGCCCTGGGTGGTTGGGGGGGGGGGGTCCGGACCCCCACCAGCACCTGCTGCCCCAGCGCAGGGTTCGGAAGGGAGCGGCGAAGACAAAGAAGCCCCCAAAAGCTCCGCCAGAGCCCACCACCACCGAGCCCGAGGGCAGAGATGGGGGGGGATGAGGAGGTTTCGCTCTGCACCCCCCAGACAGGAGCGAGGGGCTGGTGGGGCCGGGCAGGAGTGGGGAGGTGACAGGGGGGGCAAGGGCCCTCCGGTCTCCCCCAGCTGCCCTCGCGTTGCAAAACGCAGAGATCCCCGTCCCCAATTAGAGCCACAGAGGGACGAAGGTGTGAAGGCGACCTGTGGCCCGGACACGCCGCAGTCAGGGGTCACCCTCGCCCCGCGGCACCATCTGGTCCCCATAAACACTTGCAAACGACACGGAGCCTCCCACGGAAAGGCGCCAGGAGCCCCGGGAAGGCAGAGCCGGCGGGAGCCCCCCGGGGCCACGCCGGACCCATCCATCACTCTCCGAGCAGAGGTCAGCGCAGGATGTGCGCAGCCCCGCCGTGGGGAACAGGGAAGGAATTTTCCCCCTTGGCATCCCGGTCCCAGGATGCTGTCGCTGCCCTTGGCCGGATACTCCGTGCTGCTGGGGCACGGCCGAGAGCCCGGGGGCTTCCAGGACCAGCTGGGACCGAGCTGGGAGACCAGTTAAGGCTCCCGCAGATGGTCGGACAGTGGGATGTTGGCTCTGGAAACCTCATCCCGTGGTTGGCAGTGGGAAAGTCGTTATCCAGGAGGCCTCTGGGAGCAGCCAGGTGTCCCTAGGATGCCCCAGCACGGCCCCAGGAGATGCCCCCGAGATGCCCACATTTCTCCTGGCCGCAGGAGAGGCACCTACGCGGTGGTGCCGGCTCTTTGCCAGGCAGGAGCCCGCAGCCGCCGCGTGTGCCGGGGCTGGAGCTGCTGCCCGACCTGGGAAGGAGAGTTCCGCAAAGAGCAATGGGGCAGGAGTCGCCACAGGGGCGGGGACCGCTCCGTCCGACGGGTCGCTCGCAGCACGGGACGGGACAACGGTGACGGGGTCGGTGTCAGCCGACACTCGGTGCGGGTCCCCGTTGTCAGCGCGACACCGCCGGTGCCAGGCAGCGCCATCCCCGCCGTGTTGCCAGCGGAGGGGCTGGCACCGCCGCACGGCTCGCTCCGGCGCAGGGGTCCGCACCGGCAGCGGCGAGGCCGGGGACGCAAGGGCAGGAGGTGAGCAGTGTCACACGCGTCACCGAGGCTGGGGAGAAGCAGGGGAGGGGACGCAGCAGTCCTGCCCTCCCGGAGACGCTGGAGCCGCTCCGCTTCGCCTCCGGGGACGCGGACAGGCTGGGCAGAGCGCGGGAGGGCACGGATGCCGGGGGGTATGGCACGGGGACGGGGATGCCGACCGTTTCTCCGGGCTCTGCGGCCGAGGGACCGGAGCGGCTTTGCTTTCTCTGCCCTTTCTCCCCGTGCGATGCTCTCTGCACCCCGACGAACGCGTGCGCCACCGCTCCTCGCGCACCGGGAACGACCGGAGCGGGGCCGTTCCTCCAGAGCAGGGCTTGCTGCAGCCTTCGGCCGCAGAGACGCGGTCGGCGCAGAGACAAGTTGAGTATTTTTAGGAGCCCGGGCTGCTGCGCAGGCAGCGCTGCCTCGCTTGGAAGCCCAGACTGGGCGTCTCTTCCCGAAGGCCGGCTCAGCTCCGCCAGGAGCTGCGGACTTGACGCAGGAATCCCTGGGCGAAGCTCTTTGCCAGGAGCACAGGCAGGATCCCAAGCGGGCCTGGAATGTTTTCCCCTCAAACGCGAGCCCTGGGGGTCCCGTGCTGGCCAGGCGGGACCACGCTGCCCCAGCCCGCATCCCCACAGCGGGAGATGCTCCGTGCGGAGCCGGCCAGGATGGGCTCAGCACCAGCGGGATGCCCCGCGCGCGCGTCCCCTCCCCGGTGGTTACGTGCCCAGCACAGACACCCAGTGACCGCTGGGGGGGACACTGGGAGGCCCCATCCGGGTGTCCCCGGCTCTGGCTGCTCCGGGGCAGGGAGCAAACCCCAAAGCACTGATGTTGCCATAGGTCGGGACCGGGGTCTCAGTCCCGACAGAATCCCATACGGACATCCACGCCTGGGGCCACCAGAGGAGGATGGCTGGGCCACGGATCCCCCACGAGGCTCATCGGCTACAGTGGATCCATGTCCTCCCCCAGATCCATCCCCAGCACTGAGATCCAAGTCTTCTTCCCCATCCATCCACAGCACTGGGATCCATGTCCTCCCCCACCCCACAATCCCCAGCACTGGGATCCACATCCCTCCCCAGCCCGACCGCCAGCACTGGGATCCATGTCCTCCCTGAGATCCATCCCCAGCACTGGGATCCACATTCTTTCCCAGATCCATCCCCAATACGGGGATCCGTGTCCTCCCCAGACCCATCCCCAGCACTGGGATCCGTGTCCTCCCCAGATCCATCCCCAGCACTGGGATCCATCCCCTCCCCAGATCCATCCCCAGCACTGGGATCCACATTCCCCCCCAGATCCACCCCCAGCACTGGGATCCATGTCCTCCCCCAGAACCATCCCAACAGCGTGATCCATGTCCCCCCCCAGATCCATCCCCAGCACTGGGATCCATCCCCTCCCCGAGATCCATCCCAACAGCATGATCCATGTCCCCCCCAGATCCATCCCCAGCACTGGGATCCATGTCCTCCCCCAGAACCATCCCAACAGTGTGATCCATGTCCCCCCCAGATCCATCCCCAGCACTGGGATCCATGTCCTCCCCCAGAACCATCCCAACAGTGTGATCCATGTCCCCCCCAGATCCATCCCCAGCACTGGGATCCACATCCTCCCCAGATCAACCCCAGCACTGGGATCCACATTCTCCCCGAGATCCATCCCCAGCACTGGGATCCACGTCCTCCCCGAGATCAATCCCAGCACTGGATCCACATTCTCCCCGAGATCAATCCCAGCACTGGGATCCACATTCTCCCCCAGATCCATCCCCAGCACTGAGATCCAAGTCTTCTTCCCCATCCATCCACAGCACTGGGATCCATGTCCTCCCCCACCCCACAATCCCCAGCACTGGGATCCACATCCCTCCCCAGCCCGATCGCCAGCACTGGGATCCATGTCCTCCCCGAGATCCATCCCCAGCACTGGGATCCATCCCCTCCCCAGATCCATCCCCAGCACTGGGATCCGTGTCCTCCCCAGATCCATCCCCAGCACTGGGATCCATCCCCTCCCCAGATCCATCCCCAGCACTGGGATCCACATTCCCCCCCAGATCCATCCCCAGCACTGGGATCCATGTCCTCCCCCAGAACCATCCCAACAGTGTGATCCATGTCCCCCCCAGATCCATCCCCAGCACTGGGATCCACATCCTCCCCAGATCAACCCCAGCACTGGGATCCACATTCTCCCCGAGATCCATCCCCAGCACTGGGATCCACGTCCTCCCCGAGATCAATCCCAGCACTGGGATCCACGTCCTCTCCAGATCCATCCCCAGCACTGGGATCCATGTCCTCCCCAAGATCAATCCCAGCACTGGGATCCACATTCTCCCCCAGATCCATCCCCAGCACTGGGATCCACATCCTCCCTGAGATCAATCCCAGCACTGGGATCCACGTTCTCCCCCAGAACCATCCCAGCACTGGGATCCGTGTCCTCCCCCAGAACCATCCCAGCAGCACGATCCACGTCCTCCTCCAAATCCATCCCCAGCCCTGGGATCCAGGTCCCTCCCCAGCCCTGCATCAGGGAGGAAGGAGCAAATTCCTGCCAGACGGAGTTTCTCAACGGTGCCGACGCAGCGCAGTAGCCTCGGCCCGTCCCTCCCCTCCGCTCGCCTCCCACCCACCCGCTCCCGTGTCGTTAACACGTCGCCTCCGGCCAGCCCCGTCCTCCCGGCGGCGAGCGCGGGGGAGTCTGGAGCCCCGGAGCGAGGGACTGCCGTCACTCAGCCTCACGTCTGGAAGTTGTTCTTGGATGGGCCCTGGGCATTCCTAGACGCACATTCCTGGCAGCTGGAGAGCCTCGTAGGAAAGATTCTTCTCTCTTGAAAATATCCGGTCCACGTGGAGGAGAAAGGGGACGGGGCAAAGCTCAGCTCTCCCACCCACCATCCCGCAGACCGCGGCGGCGTGCCCGGGTGCCGGTGGGGCGCTGGGCATCCCCGGACCACGACAGGAGGACACCTCATGTCCCCCCCACCCCCTTCCTGAGGTGTCCACAAGCCAGACTCCGGCAGTGCTGGAGAGGGCTCTGCACCCCCCAGCACCCCAGATGCAATTCCCATAGGAGCTGGGGAGGTGGGGGGGGGGTCGCCGAGGGGTCCGGCACGAGCACCGGGCACCCTCTGCGGGGAGGGAAGCTCCGCAGAGCCCGGGGTGTGTAGGAAAGGGACCCCAAGCACCCCCACGGCTCTGCAGGGCTGTCGGCTGGGGAGGGCAGGTCCCGAGGATGGGGAGAGGGAGATTTAAGAGGGACCACGACGCCCAGCGCCCCGGATCAGGGCGCAGGATGAGGGCCACCAGCCGCTGCAGGCAGCACCTCCTCGGCAGCGGAGCCGTGCCGTCACTGCAGGCTTCCAGGTAATAAAGCCGTGGCAGGGAATGGCTCACGGAGCGCAGCGGGGAATTTCAGACTCTGTAGCCGCTGCCTCCCCGGGAGAAGGCGCCTACACCAGGCTCTGCTGACTGCCAGGGCTGGGAGACGGTGCCCAAAGCGGGACATCATGGAAGCTCTCCGGGAAGCCAGGAGAGCCGCAGAGCCAGGGGTCGGGACGCTGCGATTTCCAGCGCCAAATGCCTCTGTTTGTTTATTTAAGAGCAGGGCTTTGCGAGCCCCTGCCAGGTCCGGTGCTCCGGCCCGACGCCGGGCTGAGCATCACCTGCGCGCAGGACCGCTCTCCATCCCGCTCTCGGAGGAGCCAGGCCACGGGGAGAGGGACGTGCGTCTCACCAGGAAGGACGAAAGCGCCGGGGGATCGCGCTTGGATAGAAGGTGCTAGAGAAAAGCAAGATCATTAGCGGAGCTAAACGAAAGCAGATGCCTACAGGAGCCTGGGTTTCCAAAGCACACACGGCGAGCGCTGGAGCGCCGTGGACGGAGATGACAGTGGCTTGGATTTCAGAAGCTGCTGTCGAACGGCGGCAGCGCACTGCAAAGGCGAAAAACAACCGGCTCGGAGCGACACCACCACCCCGCGCGGAGCTCCTGCTGGGGAGCGCGCTCCGGGGGGGGTGGGGGGGACGCGCTGCGCTCCGCCGGAACGGAGGGGAAACCCGAGACTTCCCGGCAAACGGCAATTCTCCAGTTGAGCCAAGTTGAAACGCCGCTTATCAACGCAGCACACAAAGCGCTCCGGAGGGCCGCGAGGGGGCTGTGCCAGTGGGGTCTTGCCTGGATGAACCCCCCCCCCGCCCCAGCCCAGGGCTGTGTGCGGGCAGGGCTGGGGCTGTTGGGGATCATCGCTGTCGCCCATCCCCAGCAGCGTGGGCAGGGGGGCGAGGGGGGGGTTCTGCCCCTCTGCCCCGCTCCATGACACCCCCCTGCAGCTCTGGGGACAGCAGGAGGACACGGAGCTGTGGGAGCGGGGCCGGAGGAGGCCCCGGAGATGCCGGGAGGGCTGGAGCCCCTCTGCTGGGAGGACGGGCTGAGAGAGCTGGGGGGGTTCAGCCTGGAGAAGAGAAGGCTCCGGGGAGACCTTCCAGCCCCTTCCAGGCCCTCAAGGGGCTCCGGGAAAGCTGGGGAGGGACTCTGGAGCAGGGAGGGGAGCCATGGGACGAGGGGGAAGGGTTTTAAACCAAAAGAGGGGAGATTTAGCTTAAAAATAAGGAAGAAATTCTTTGCTGTGAGGGGGGTGAGCCCCTGGCCCAGGTTGCCCAGAGAAGCTGTGGCTGCCCCATCCCTGGAGGGGTTCAAGGCCAGGTCGGACGGGGCTCGGAGCAACCTGGGCTGGTGGGAGGTGTCCCTGCCCATTGCACTCGATGGCCTTTAAGGTCCCTTCCCACCCAAACCATTCCGTGATTCGACGTTTCTATGAAAAGCAGCCGGTGTCACCCTCACCGGCACAGGGACAGCAGTGTGTGGGGCTCAGCCCGGCCGACCCCGCTGCAGCCCCCCCAGGGTGCGGGTTCGCAGTCACCCCGCCAGGGAACGACGCTGCCCCGAGGGTCCCCGGCAGCTGAAGGCGGCACGCTCCCCACGTCACAACTCTTTTTATTTCGTGAGGTTATGGGGCCGGGACAATCGGCCTGGAGCTGAGCACAGCCTGCTCCGGTGCTCGGAGCTCTGCAGGTCGCCCGGCCCCACGCCGGGTGCGGGGTCCCCCGGCCCCACACCTTAGTGCCAGCTCCGCGGCCCGGGATGCTGCGGGGGATTCCCATGTGCCTGGCCCCGGAGGAGGAGGAGGACGAGGAGGAGTCAGGGTGTCCTCTGTCCCCAGAGGAGTCTGCAGCGGGAAGGGGAGCAGGGGGTAGTTTGGGGCAGTCACAAATTCCACCCTGCGGGGGCTTGTTGCCGCAGGCTCAGCAGAGACGGCATCAGTATGGGGACAGGTTATGGGGACAGGTTACGGGGACAGGTTATGGGGACAGGTTATGGGGCACAGGTTATGGGGACAGATTATGGGTCAGGTTATGGGGACAGGTTATGGGGACAGATTATGGGGACAGGTTAGGGGGACAGGTTTGGGGACATATTAGGGGGACAGATTGGGGGACAGATTAGGGGGGACAGGTTATGGGGCACAGGTTATGGGCATAGGTTAGGGGGATAGGTTATGGGTCAGGTTATGGGGACAGGGTACAGGGCACAGGTTATGGGAACAGGTTATGGGGACAGGTTATGGGGACAGGTTTGGGGACATATTAGGGGGACAGATTGGGGGACAGATGGGGGGGACAGGTTACGGGGACAGATTATGGGGCACAGGTTATGGGCATAGGTTAGGGGGATAGGTTATGGGTCAGGTTATGGGGACAGGGTACAGGGTACAGGTTATGGGAACAGGTTAGGGGGACAGGTTTGGGGACAGGTTAAGGGGACAGATTGGGGGGACAGATTAGGGGGGACAGGTTATGGGGACGGGTTATGGGGACAGGTTTGGGGACAGATTAGGGGGGACAGGTTACGCGGACAGTTTATGGGGACAGGTTACAGGCATAGGTTAGGGGGACAGGTTATGGGTCAGGTGATGAGGACAGGGTACAGGGCACGGGTTATGGGGACAGATTTGGGGACATATTAGGGGGACAGATTGGGGGACAGATTAGGGGGGACAACTTATGGGGACAGGTTATGGGGCACAGGTTATGGGCATAGGTTAGGGGGATAGGTTATGGGTCAGGTTATGGGGACGGGTTATGGGGACAGGTTTGGGGACAGATTTTGGGGACAGATTAAGGGGGACAGGTTATGGGGACAGGTTTGGGGACAGATTAGGGGGACAGATTTTGGGGACAGATTAAGGGGGACAGGTTATGGGGACAGGTTATGGGGACAGGTTTGGGGACAGGTTTGGGGACAGATTTTGGGGACAGGTTACAGGGGACAGGTTTGGGGACAGGTTACGGACAGAGGTTATGGGGACAGACCTGGGGACAGGAGCAGGGGCTGCAGCGCACACACCTAACCAGGCTGACAGAGGCGCAAATGTCGTCCTTGCTCCCTGGGGAGGTAATTAAAGCCAATTAAAGCAGGCGCGTGCAGGAGCTGGGGGCAAAGGCGTGCGGCGGGCAGCTCCGCAAGGGTTAATTCCTCCCTCTCTGCCCCATTAGCAGCAGGAGGCTGGATTCGGTCAGGCTGGGAGGGGAGGGAGCGCTCTCGGGGGTTCTCCTTGCAGGGACCGATCCTGAGCAGGAGCCCAATTCCCCAGCTCCAGCCCGGGGTGACACAGCCCTGTCCTGGGCGCTGGCTGCCCATGAACCCCAAAACACGGAGTTGGGGGACACCCCCCCCCCTCCCCTGCCTTTTGCTCCAGCACATAGGGTCCTCTGTGACCCCCACGGCCCCCCACTCTGCCAGAGCCCAACCTCCCCGGCAGCGCTGAGTCCGGCCAAGCCCACGCCGAGCGATGGGTAAGGATGCGGCAGGTGAACGGCAGCAAGAGCCGCCGCCATCCTCACCGACCCCCTCCCCGGGTGAGGCCAGGACCCCCGGCCGAGCCCCGTGAAGGGTTAAGTCCCCTCGGAGGATGGAGGGTGAGCTCAGGTAGGCGTGAGCCTGTGCTTTCTCCCACTTCCAGAGCCGGAGCAGGGCTGCCTGCCGGAGGAGGGGCCTGGCTGACCACTGCTGCTGCTATAAAACTCCCCGCTCCTGCCACACTCAGCGTCTTAAGATGCACATGTGTGGGGAGAGGAAACAGGCAGCCCTGCCTGCGAGCAGCCCTTAACCCCTTCTGCACGGGGAGAGCCGGCGGGGGTCCCCCCCCCCAGCATCACCGCATCCCAGCCGGAGCCTGCCCGGGGAGGGCGACACGATCCGGGGCTCGCCGGACCCCAGGCGAGGAAGCAGCATGAGCGCCTGGAGCTGAGGCCGTCCCGCAGCAGGAGGAGGTGGGCAGAGAGAGCGGCGGTCCCCACGCGGCTTCCTCGGTGTCCCCCCCCGGTCGCCCCAACATGTCCTTTGCCATGCTGCGCTCGGCCCCCAGCCGGTACCTGTACCCCGAGATCAGCATGCTGTCGGAAGACGAGGAGAACGGGAGCGAGAGCTCCGGCTCCGACGAGAAGCCCTACCACCTGGACGCCGACGGCTACGGCATCAAGGCCAGCAAGCGGAGGAGCGGCAAGAAACCCAACCGGATCAACAGGGAGCCCCGGCAGCGTCACACGGCCAACGCGCGGGAGCGTGACCGCACCAACAGCGTCAACACCGCCTTCACCGCCCTCCGCACCCTCATCCCCACCGAGCCGGCCGACAGAAAGCTCTCCAAGATCGAGACCTTGAGACTGGCCTCCAGCTACATCTCCCACCTGGGGAACGTGCTGCTGGTGGGGGAGGCGTGCGGGGACGGGCAGCCCTGCCACACCACCCCTGCCTTCTACCACCACGGCGGCGGCAGCCCCCCCGCGCGCGACACCGAGAACTCCCAGCCCAAACAGATCTGCACTTTCTGCCTCAGCAACCAGAGGAAGCTGGTAAGTGGCCGCTCGGCGCCGTTCCCCGCGGGGCTTTCGGCTGGAGGAGGCTGCGCCGGCCGCGGTGGGGGACCCCCGGGCATGGCTGTGCCAGGAGGGGGTTAGGGAACGCCGGGGCACCGGCTATGGCTCGGCTGCCACGGGGCCGGTGCGAGCCGAGGGGAGACGGGATGGCTGGGAGAGACGAAGCAGCTCCGGTGGGAGCCGGAGAGCACGGCAGAGCCCATCGGCGAGTCCGAAACCCGGGTGGGGAAAATACGGTGCCTCCCTTTAGCGTGTCTAGATTTGCTGCCCAAAGCCCCCAGCAGCCACCTCCGAATCCTGCAGGACAGGAGAAGGGGAAACCCTCCGAGGGCGAGAAACGGGTTTTAGGAGCTGGAAATCAGGCACAGGGAAAAGTAAAGAGTCTGGAAAGAGTCTGCGTCTCCGCTCCGGCAGAGTGCGGGCAGCAGAGAGGTGAGAGCCATTCGGGCGCAGGGCTGGCCACGGCCAGGACTCCCAGCCCACCAACGCCGGTGGCTGACAGCGGGACCGGCTCCCCCGGCTGGTCCATCCGCCTGGGCCACGGCCACGCACCCGGCCATGGGCCTGGTGTGCCGGGGAGCCGTGCCGGGACAGGGATGGGGGGAAGCCGAGGCCAGTGCCACGGCACGTAGGTGCCCCTCAACCACCCTGGAGGATCCTGGGGACCAGCAGCTCTGCCCCAGGAGCGCTCGGGAAGCGGGGACGGCTGTCACCCGGTGTCCCCATCTCCTGGCTCTGCCTTTAGGGCAGTGCTTGCGCCTGGACCAATTTTCCGGCGGAGGCCGGTCTCGGTGCCCACCGGGCACGGGCCAATGCCTGCTGCATGGGCCCACGGCTCCAATGGGATGGGCACTGCCCACGGAGGGCAAGGGGACACTGGAGCGGGACACAAGCCCAGCAGCCAGACTGGGAAAACCCAGCTCCAGTAAAATCCAGCTCTGCCGAGGCTCCGGGGGGGCCGTTTGCACGAGTGCCACCGGCTGGGAGACGCTGCTTTCCCGGCACGGCGCGGCCTCTCCCGGCAGACCTTCTCCGGCCACGCAGGGAAAGTTTTGCTTTCCCGGGGGTGCCGTGCAGGGAGCGACGGCGCGGTGCAGGGCTGCAGCCTTTCTCGGGGCTCTCCCCACCTACGGGGCGGCTCTTGCCGCGGACACGCGGGGCAGCGGTGGCAGCGGGAGGAGGCGGCTGCCGACGGCTTCCAGCCCTGCTCCGGGTGGCAACCGGGTTTCTAAAGCTGTCGGTGTCCCGCGCGGCGCAGGCGGTGTCAGGCAGGGTGGAGGTAACGGAGAGCGAGCGAGAGCGGAGGCGTGGGGATGGCAGCCGGAGCCGTGCACGCACGCTCCGCCGTTTGAACCCGCTTAACCCCCAACGAGGAACGCCCCGAAGAGGGAGAGAGAAGTTCTTTGTTAAAGGATTCAAGGCTCATTAAGCACGAAGCAGCGGCGGTAAAACCAGTCACCAGCGAGCTCTTGACAGCTTTGAGTGTTTCGGAGCAGGAAAACCCCAAACCCTGTTAATCCCCCTTCGCACGTCCTTCCCAATTCGCCCGAGGAGCCGGGGCTGGGAGCAGCAGCCAGGAGGGAACAACCTCAGGAGGCTTCGCATCTGCCGGGCTTTGCGTTGCTAAACCTCAGGTGGCCAAAGACGAACGCACGGGCTCTTCCCGCTGGGGAAGGGGAGCCCAAGTGTCCCCAGCATTCCTGAGCTCCAGCGGGCGAGGGACGCAGACCCCCCGGCTGCAAAGCACCCTCCTGCTCCAGGGAACTGCTCAAGCCAGTGTTATCCCAGTTTAAAACCAGAAGCGGCAGGTGGGGAAGCTCCTAAGGGGCCGAACTGGAAAACTCCGGCGCCTTCCAGTTACCAGCCTCTTCGGAAACCTCCCGTACCAGCTTCTTTTGCTGGTTTTGCCCCTTTTGCATCGGTTCCGACAAATTCCCATCGCCACTTTCGCATCGATTCCCATCAATTCCCATCGTCTCTTTTGTATCGATTCCAATAAATTCCCATCACCGCTTTCGCATCAATTCCGATAAATTCCCGTTGCCTCTTTTGCATCGATTCCGACACATTCCCATCGCCACCTTTTCTCCAATTCCTATAAATTCCCATCGCCACCTTTTCACCAATTCCTATAAATTCCCATCGCCACCTTTGTATCGATTCCGATAAATTCCCGTTGCCTCTTTTGCATCAATTCCTATAAATTCCCATTGCCACGTTTACATCGACTCCAATAAATTCCCATCGCCACTTTTGCATCAATTCCCATAAATTCCCATCGCCACTTTTTCACCGATTCCTATAAACTCCCATCGCCACTTTTACATCGACTCCAATAAATTCCCATCGCCACTTCCGCATCCATTCCCATAAATTCCCACCGCAGCACTTCCCAGCACGGACTCCCGTGCGGGATTCAAACCCCGGGAGAGGCACGGCTCTGCCAAGGCGTACGGACGGGATAAAGCCAGGCAGGATTCCCGGGCCAAGACGGGCCGCCTCCCTTCCCTGCTGCCCTTCTGGATAAACCCGGAGCCGAGATCTCCGCACTGTCCACAGGGATGAGATGCTTTGGCTGAGGAATAAGCCGGGTCGGGCTCCGGCTGCGGAGGGGGGACGGAACAGACCGTGCCTGAGCGGCGCACTCGCTCCGTGCTTGAGATTTTACGGCCAGATAACAACTCGATGCGTTTTATTGCGTGTTAAAGGAATAAAATAAACCGTCTTTTATCGGGAAGGTATTTTGACAAATGGCGAGGAAATGAAAGCAATCTCCTCCGGAGCCGCAAACACGGCGCAGCTGGGATCTCGCAGCCCGCTCGACGCCGGGTGGAAGGGACCCTGCCTTGGCTCTTGATGGCCACCGTCCTGGCCAGGAGAAGCCAGCTCCACGCCAGACCCCGCGTCCCGCTGAGCCGACGCGCGTGGCAGCTCCGGCCCTTCTCCCCAGGCGAGCTCCTCGGAGAGCCCCGTCCCAGGAGGGAAGGCGGCAGAGCCGCTTCTCCTCTCCCAAACACCCCAGGGAGCTCCGCGGCTCCTCGCCGAGCCGTAGGGAGAGCAGCTTGATCGGATCAGGGATATAAATTGTCTTGCGCTGCCGGGTGCTGGGGTCAAACCAGCCCATCCGTCCCCGTCAGAAGGGGCTGCTTTTCCACCAGGCCTTTTTGCTCACACGTAGTGGGTGTTTTAAACGGGAAGAGGGGAGATTTAGATTGGATATCAGGAAGAAATTCTTCATGATGAAGCCGGTGAGCCCCTGGCCCAGGTTGCCCAGAGAAGCTGTGGCTGCCCCATCCCTGGAGGGGTTCAAGGCCACGTTGGACGGGGTTCGGAGCAACCTGGGCTGGTGGGAGGTGTCCCCCGCCCATGGGGACTTTCAAGGTCCCTTCCCACCCAAACCGTTCCGTGATTCTATGATGTTGTTTCCAACCAACTCAACCTCACGGTACGTGATTCCGTCCATCTCCGGCTTTCTAGGCTTTGCCAAAGGAAAGGTAACCTCGTGAGGGATCCGCTTCGCGGTGCTCCCAGGCGAGCCCCCGCACCGTTTGTCCCCCCGCCGCCGGCTCTGCCCGTCCATTCTGTGCCCGACGTGCCGTGCAGCCCCCCCCAAGAGCCAGCCGGCCCGTGGCAGGAGACACCCCACTCCGCAGGGCTCCCCAAAACCTCCTCCTTCCCAAAAAGCCCAAGACGCGCCGCCGTCCCCGCTCAGCTCCGCAGCCTCCATCCGTTCCGGCCACGCCGTCTCCGTCCCGCGTCGTGGGCGGCTGCACCCAGCTGTGACTCCAAGGGGGAAAATGATGCCACGGCTCCCGCCGTTAAAAGCCTGGCAGGCTCCAGAGAGGCAGGAGATGGCACACACGTGGCGCCGAAGCCCCACGAGACATCGTGGGCAGAGAGACCAGACGTCACCTCACCTCTGGGCACCCCGGCCGGGAAAGGCAGTAGCCCCGGGAATGTTGTGGGTGTGAGTTTGCGGTGGCCGTGAGCAGGGAGGGGGTGGCAGGCGGCACCCCCGGTGAGGGGGGTGACAGGAGAGAGCTCGGGCGGGATGGCTGGGGATGCCGGCTGCTGTGGGCACCCCAAGGAACAGCAAACCCTTCCCAGCCGGGCCGTCGCCTCCTCCCGCTTTCGCTGGCCAGTGGGTGAGCGAAGGGGCTTGCCCGGATTCATCCGCGTGACTCAGCCTCGCCTCGCGTCCCGGCGCCTTATCCCAGGGACTTTCCCGTATCGGGCTCTAACCAACGCCATCTCCCCGGAAAGGTCCTGCTTTAAAAACGACTCACGTGTCGGTGTCCGCCGCCCGCCGCAGAAGGGCTGAGCTCTGCTCAAAGGGGCTGCCCCGGGCTCGGGCCGGTTCCCCCCGCTCCAATTAAATGGCCAAAAAGCTGCATGGGGACAAGACCTCGGACGTAAGGAGGAGGGAGGTGGACACCATGCTGGTAGGGCCATCACAGGCGCTGCAGGACAGCGTGTAGGCAGATGGCAGTGACGGACGGGACGCTCCCCGGCATTGCCAGGGAGCAGGATCATGCAATTCCCATAAGGAAGCGGTGGGAGAGGGGACCCAGGGCCGTGGTGCCCTGGACACCCCATCCCTGCCAGCGCATGGAGGGGCTTGTGCTTCTCCTGGTTTTCCTTTGCGGCTGTTGCCCGCGTCATCGTCCCCGGCCGGACACACAGCGCTCCAGGGGGAAACACCGGGACTTTTCTGGGAGAGCTGCTGGGAACAGCCACGGCTCGGGGACCCCGGCGGTGTCCCCTGCGTGCCAACAGCCATGGCAAAGCGCTCGTCCCCACTGCCCGCCCCGCGTAGAGCTGGAAGGACCGAGGGGCAAGCGGGTCTGGGGACACGAGGTGTGGGGGCAAAGGCGGGGGTCTCATCCCGAGCAGTGTTAAAGTGACAAGGGACGAGCGTGCGGCACCGGCCACTCCGCCTTCTGGAGCGGGAGCTGGCATTGGCACGGGAAGCAAAGCAGGGAGGGGGCACCGAGACCACCTGGGAGCCAAACGGTGTCACAAGAGCCACCGCGGCCGAAGCCCCCAGCCCGCTGCAGGCTGCCCGCACCCCCGGGGGGGGCTGCCCCACATCACCCGTGGGGCAGGATCGGTGCCAACGGGTACCACGTCCCTTCCCAAGCCGGAGCAGAGCATCCAACCTGAGGTGGCAATGCAGGGCCGTGCCCCGACGCGGGGTGAGGGCAGGGATCGGTGACCGCCAGCTTTGTGCGACGGACCGGAGCAGCTCCGGGTCCCGCTGCCACCCCCGAGGGCAGGGGGGGAGGGACGACGCGGGTGCCGCAGGCTGGTCCATGCCTCGCCATCTCCCAGAGGATGTACGTTCCTCCAGAGGAGCGGGAATGAGGAGGAGAGGGGCCGCCGTGCTCGCCGGCAGAGCAGAGGGAGGAGGACGATGGCTGTGCAGACCCCCAGCTCCGGCACGATGCCTGCCGCGGCCGGGGGGCACACGGGGCAAGTGTGGCAGTAGCCCCCAACGGCAAACCCTTCCAGAGCATCTCCCAAACCAGCTCCGGTCCCAGGATAAGCGAGCAGAGAGCTCCCAGCAGAGATAAACGTGTTGGGCACGGGGCTGGAGCAGAGCAAGGAGACCGGAGGTTTTCCTCTGAGGCTAAGCCAGGACCTGGGGAAGGGGCGAGGAGAGCCAGGGGGGGTCGGGGTGGGGGTTGGCCTGGCCTGCAGAGACCTGTGGGGCTTGGCCAAAGAGCTGGGGCTGGTGGGGAGCCGTGCGGAGCAGGAGGGGACGCGGCGGGTGGCAACCGAGTTCCGGGAACGCAGCGCTGGCACGTTGGATCCGGCGGAACCGCCACCGACAGCCCCGCCGTAGGCACACGGCAGAGCTCAGCAGGGTCAGCTTTTCCTTGGAAACCCCGGGGGGGGTTTCCTCGGACGGACCTCGTGCGGGGCGTTCGTGCTCCGTCCCTGGGGAGGGAAAACGCTGGCGAAGGTTTTTGAGGGCGGCCTCGAGCGGGCGGGCTCGTGATTCAACCCCGAGCGAGAAAACTCACGTCGGGGTAAGAGGAGGAGGAAGGAGCGGGATGAGGGTTTGGGGCAGAACCAGCCGATTCCGTCACCCGCCGCTTGCCCGCACCCCCGGCGGCTTTTATTGCTGCTGTAGCAAAACCGCTGGCAGCCACCTCTCCGGCGGCGCCCAGTGCCACGCTGGATGCGGCCGAGGGCAAGCGCAGGAAGGGCTGGCTGAGCCGAGCACCGGGAAAGCCGCCCTCGATCCACGGCCGAGCCCCCCCCGCCCTCTCACCCCAGGTGCAGCAAGGAGAGCTGGGGGGGGGCTCCGTGTCGCCCCCACCAAGGCTCTCTGCGACCCAGAGCAGGGTCACCCGTGCCACCACCGAGGCCACGGGACGGGCAAGGGCTTGGCGTTACCCAGCGGGGACCGGAGGCCAGACCCACCTGCAGGTTTTGTGCGAAAAGAGCCATAATTTGGGCACGGGGTGGCAGGTGAGCGGGGAGCGCCGGGCTGCGGGGACGGGGATGGGGAGCGGAGGGGCTCCCCGCGCGCCCCCAAAAAGCGTTCCGCAAGCACGGAGCCGCGAGCGGAGGGCGAGTTGCCCCAAGCCACGGGCAGAGCCCAGGAGCTCAGCACCTCGCCCCAGCGCCGTCCCCCCGCTCCCCCCCACGGTATCTACGAGATGGGACGGCTCCGCAGCCCTGTAATTTACTGTTCCTGCTGCACTTAATGGCAGCGGAAAGGCAAGGTGATAGGGGAAAAAATATGAGGCGGGATTTTCCGAATCCCCATTTCCTCTCCAGACAGCACAAGAACTCCTGGGGCCTGAACATCTGGGAAATTTAATTTTACCATTTCTGAGCTGAACTCCCCTTCCCCTCCCCTCCCCACCCCCGGTAACAAAGGAAGAGTCAGAGCAGGGGCCGCACGTGCAGCCGTGTGGGGGAGGCTGCGCCGCAGCGAGCCACGCGGAGCGGCTCGGGGACGCGGCCACGGCCGGGCCACGCTGGCAAGCCACGGGCCAGCAGAGGAGAGGTGGAAATGTCACCTACCACCTGGTCCCTGGGCCAAGAGACCCGCACCCAACCTGGTCGCGCCCCAGACGGCCACAAATCACATCAAACTGGAAATGAGAAGCACCAGCTCTGCCTGCGCACGCCTGGCTGGGGCAGTGGTGGGGCTGGTGGCGTTGGTATTAGCGATGGTGGTGCTGGTGGTGGTAGCGGTGGAAGTGGTGGTGGCAGTGATGGTGGCAGTGGTGGCAGTGATGGTGGTGGCGGTGATGGCAGTGATGGTGCTGGTGGCGCTGGTGGTGGCAGTGATGGTGCTGGTGGTTCTGGTAGTGGTGGCAGTGATGGTGGCAGTGACGGTGGCAGTGACGGTGGTAGAGGTGGCAGTGATGGTGCTGGTGGTGGTGGCAGTGGTGGTGCTGGTGGTGGCAGTGATGGTGGCAGTGGTGGCAGTGATGGTGGTAGAGGTGGCAGTGACAGTGCTGGTGTTGATGGCAGTGGTGGCAATGATGGTGCTGGTGGTGGATGGTGGTGGCAGTGATGGCAGTGATGGTGGCAGTGATGGCAGTGATGGTGCTGGTGGTGGTGCTGGTGGTGGCAGTGATGGTGCTGCTGGTGGTAGTGGTGGCAGTGATGGTGCTGGTGGTGGCAGTGATGGTGGCAGTGATGGTGCTGGTGGTGGATGGTGGTGGCAGTGATGACGGTGGTGGTGGCAGTGATGGTGGTGGTGTGGCAGTGATGGTGCTGGTGGTGGATGGTGGTGGCAGTGATGGCAGTGATGGTGCTGGTGGTGGTGCTGGTGGTGGCAGTGATGGTGCTGCTGGTGGTAGCGCTGGCAGTGATGGTGCTGGTGGTGGTGCTGATGGTGGCAGTGATGGTGCTGGTGGTGGTTCTGGTGGTGGTGCTGGTGGTGGCAGTGATGGTGCTGGTGGTGGTGCTGGTGGTGGCAGTGATGGTGGCAGTGATGGTGGCAGTGATGGTGCTGGTGGTGGCAGTGATGGTGGTGGTGCTGGTGGTGGCAGTGATGGTGGCAGTGATGGTGGCAGTGATGGTGCTGGTGCTGGTGGTGGCAGTGATGGTGCTGCTGGTGGTAGCAGTGGCAGTGATGGTGGCAGTGATGGTGCTGGTGGTGGTGCTGGTGGTGGCAGTGCTGGTGCTGGTGGTGGTGCTGGTGGTGGTACTGGTGGTGGCAGTGATGGTGGCAGTGATGGTGCTGGTGCTGGTGGTGGCAGTGATGGTGGCAGTGATGGTGCTGGTGGTGGCAGTGATGGTGGCAGTGATGGTGCTGGTGGCGGTGGGCTTTTCTGGCACCCAGGGAGCAAACCCTGACTGGCAGCCTGGCCGTCACCCAGGGGCTGGCCAGGGGGACTCTGCGATGGCACAGGAAGGTCTCCTGCAAGCCAGGGATGGCACCCAGAGGGACAGGGACGGATCAGTGTTCTCAAGGCCTCAGCAGGGCGCAGGAAGGTCCATGACCGCAGGGGTCAGAGAGCCCTGGCCCGCGGAGAGGGCTCAGGCGGTGGGATGAGTGACGGCGGCGGGGACGCGGCGCAGCGGGTGAAGTGCCAGGGGTCCCGAGGAGTTGGGGCACGGCCAGGCACCTGCAGAGCTTTGGGGCAGATACCCCAAAGACCCCTCCGGACCCCCCAGAGGGATGATGGTGCCACCTGGGGAAACCTGCCCCATGGCTCCCGAGACCTGTCGGGGCCGCAGGACTCTCCTGCCCAGCAGCGGCGCAGGGATGAGCCAGAGGCTCCCGGGCCGGAGCCAGCGCGCTGGCAAAACTCCCAGCCCCAGGTGTGGTTTTTTTTTAACTTGGCCTTTTCCTTCTCCTTCTCCTCTGCAGAGTAAAGACCGAGACAGGAAGACGGCGATTCGGAGCTAGATGATCATTGTTTTCAGGATGGACAACAAGGAGGAGCAGAAGGAGGAAGGACGGAAAAGCCACACACACAAAACCACAGCCACGGACACTCCTGCCTTCACCCTGCTGCTGGGGAGAGCCGCACGGCGTCACCCCGGAGGACCTTACCCCGACCCGGACACGCGCCTCGGGAAAGGCCGGGCGTCCTCCCGGCTCGGAGGGGTGACGGCAGACGGGAGGCGAACACGGAGGCGGGGGACGGCAGGACTTTGCAGGATCGCTGGGAGGAACGCCGGCTGCGCAGGGACGCTCGGCAACGGCGCAGGCAACGCAGCCACCGCCCGGCGAGCCAAAGGGGCACGGAATCTGCTCCCGGGCTCCTTGGAAGGCGGGGGGGGGGTCCCTGCCCCGGTCTCTGCGGATGCCACGCACGGCTGCTCTCGGGGAACAGCCGCCGCTCGGACGTGCCCCGTCCCAGGTCTGACTCGAGCAGCGTCGGCGAAACCGCTTACGGAAAGCCCCTGCTCTGCCCGTCCCCTTCCAGCTTTGAGCCACTCCATCCCCTGAACTGTCGAGTCCTGGGGTGCTGCGTTTGTTGAGTTTAATCAATACATGCTGGTGTTTCATGTCATTGATGTGATAATATAAAGCCTGAGCAATTTGTATAATTAAAAATGAATATGGTTCAGAGTCACGGCAGGAGCTTCCTTCCTTCCAGAGCCCCTTCACGCAATAAACCTCTGGTTTCACCCTCACCCGCGCCTTTAGGCTCAGCAAGCGACCGAGCCGCAGCTCCGGCTCTGCTCCGCTGGCACAGCTTGCGGTCCCGGGGGGGGGGGGGACCCTTCACCCTTCCCGCGGGGCGGCCGGGGGCGAGCGCCCACCCCTCTCCGTGCCACGCTCCGACCCAGCTGGAGGACCAGGTAAAAAGCAGGGGCTCGGTGAAAACCAGATGCTGCAGCCGAGCTGAGTTTCCCGGGGAAATAAATGACACGCGGACGCCCCGGCTGTCTCGGCGCTTGCCCGCTGCTCCTCCGGGCAGCGCTCGCTCCGAGATTTCACGGGCCGCCGCGCGGCGACGAAACGCTTCTTCGTGTTGTCACCGAAACGGCGTCCTGAGGTTAGAAAAAAGGAGCGAGGGTTGAGCCCTCCGAGGGCACAGACCTCGGACCTCCCCCCCCGAGGGACAGGGGCCGCAAGAGGGACACAGGATGCTCGGGCACCCGTGGGGATGGCCAAGGCCACCAGCCAGCGCTGGGTGGGTGCAGGAGGGCTGGGCGAGGATGCAGCGGGAGAGGGATGGAGAGGAAAGGATCACGGAATGGTTTGGGTGGGAAGGCACTGTAAAGACCATCGAGTCCCAACGCCCTGCCCTGGGCAGGGACATCTCCCACCAGACCAGGTTGCTCCGAGCCCCGGCCAACCTGGCCTTGAACCCCTCCAGGGATGGGGCAGCCACAGCTTCTCGGGGCAACCTGGGCCAGGGGCTCACCACCCTCACAGCAAAGAATTTCTTCCTGGTATCCAATCTAAATCTCCCCTCTGTCAGTGTAAAACCCTTCCCCCTCGTCCCATGGCTCCCCTCCCTGCTCCAGAGTCCCTCCCCAGCTTTCCCGGAGCCCCTTGAGGGACTGGAAGGGGCTGGAAGGTCTCCCCGGAGCCTTCTCTCCTCCAGGCTGAGTAACAGAATCACGGAATGGTTTGGGTGGGAAGGGACCTTAAAGGCCATCGAGTGCAATGGGCAGGGACACCTCCCACCAGCCCAGGTCGCTCCGAGCCCCGTCCAACCTGGCCTTGAACCCCTCCAGGGATGGGGCAGCCGCAGCTTCTCTGGGCAACCTGGGCCAGGGGCTCACCCCCCTCACAGCCAAGAATTTTCTCCTAATATCTCATCTGAAGGTTAAGAGGAAGAAGGGAGGCAGCGCAGGGCAGCGGGGCGGTGGGCTCCACGTGCTGCAGCAGTGGGAAGGAGGCCGCAGCCAGCACAAACATGGAGAAGACCCCACGGCACACGGGGAACCCAGGAGACCAGGCCACCCCTTGCCAGCGCTGGCGAGCACCCGCGGTGCAGAGGGGCCCAGCCTTGACGGCTAAAACATGCCGTGCAGCGTCTCCCCACTCAGCGCAGCACGGAGCCGTCACGGCCCGGGGAGCCACGACAGGATGCGAAGCCAAAGAGGTGTCAGACAGTGTCCCGAGCCCCCAGAGACCCCCACGCCTTGTCCCCAGCTACGCGTGGGACCCACCGTGACCCTGAAAGAGGGGACCTGCCCCGAGCCCCAGCGTCCCGAGGCCCCGAGTGCGGCGCTGCTGGTTTGGCACGGCCGGTGCTTCGCTCGCGGGGAGCCTGGCTGGGCGCAGGGGGTCTCACCTAAGGATTTGGAAGCGCTCCGCTTCCCGGAGATGGAAATTGTTATATTTTTAATTTCAATATTAGTGGTTTTGAAGCTGGAGAAAGAGGTTTGGAAAGCCTCCCTGCCTCTCAGGCAGGACTCAAAGGCATACGCAAGCAGTGATGGATACTGTTGAAATGAAATTTGGAGGCGTTGGGGAGGAAAACTTCGATTCAGTGGAGTCCTTTCGAGCCCTGCAGATGAGGTCTTAATGCTCAACACTTAAACAATGCTTCACCAATTCCAAGGGACGCTGCCAACTTGTCCCCACCCACGCCGCGGCTGCTGCGGTCACGCAGGGACAGGGGATGGGTGCTCAAGCAAATAAAAACACGGAAAAGCAGTGCCCTTCGCCTTCGCGTGTGCCTGGCGAGAACGGTGCCGGCGATCCGCAGGGTGCCCGCACGGCCGGAGCATCCGAGCCGAAGCGAAGCTGCCGAGCCGCAGCTCGGCACCAACAAGGTGCAGAAGGCACCGGTTTTAGCCGCGGGGAGCAGAAGAGGAGGGTTTGAGCAGCAGCGCCCTGGCAGACGGCGCGCCGCGCATACCTTGGCAGGCAGCAGCTCCGGGACGCTGCCACCGGATCCCGCAGGGCCTCTTCCAGCCATGCATTCCTCTCCCAGCTCATCACAGCAGGGCTCTGCCACTGCTCTGTCCGGGCGGAGCGGGGAAAAGCTCCAGAGCCGGCCAGGAAGGGACGTGGATGCACAGGTAGAGCTGCAGGAGATGCAGCTTTCCCTGGCGCTCTCCGGCTGCGCTGCCGGCAGCACCGGGCTCGGGCACAGCCAAGGGCAGGCGGGATGTGTCCCACGGGTGCAGCCCGAGAGTGGAGGCAGCAGCCGGCTCCGTTCCCTGGTGGAGCTCCCACCTCCCTGCCCTGCTCCCAACGCACGCAGGGCACAGGCCTCCCTGCGAGAGGTGAGAGCTGCCAGGACCAGCAGAAAAGCATTCACAGAATCATAGAATCCAATGGTTTGGGTGGGAAGAGACCTTTAAAGCCCATCCAGTGCCACCCCCCTACCCTGGGCAGGGACATCTTCAACCAGCCCAGGTTGCTCTGAGCCCCGTCCAACCTGGCCTTGAACCCCTCCAGGGATGGGGCAGCCACAGCTTCTCTGGGCAACCTGGGCCAGGGGCTCACCACCTTCATCATGGAGAATTTCTGCCTTATTTTTCATCTAAATCTCCCCTCTTTCGGTTTAAAACCGTTGCCCCTCGTCCCATGGCTCCCCTCCCTGCTCCAGAGTCCCTCCCCAGCTTTCCCGGAGCCCCTTGAGGGCCTGGAAGGGGCTGGAAGGTCTCCCCGGAGCCTTCTCTTCTCCAGGCTGACCCCCCCCAGCTCTCTCAGCCCGTCCTCCCAGCAGAGGGGCTCCAGCCCTCCCGGCATCTCCGGGGCCTCCTCCGGCCCCGCTCCCACAGCTCCGTCTCCTCCTGCTGTCCCCAGAGCTGGAGGCAGCGCTGCAGGGGGGTGTCCCAGAGCGGGGCAGAGGGGCAGAACCCCCCCTCGCCCCCCTGCCCACGCTGCTGGGGATGCAGCCCAGGCTGCGGGGGGTTTCTGTGCTGCCAGCGCACGGTGCCGGCTCACGGGCAGCGTCTCCCCCCCTCCCCCAGCCCCCCCAAGCCCTTCTCTGGGGGCTGCTCCCCATCCCTCCATCCCCAGCCTGGGCTGGCACCGGGGGCTGCCCCCACCCCGGGGCAGGACCCTGCCCTTGGCCTGGTTGGACCCCGGGAGGTTCCCACGGGGCCACCTCTCCAACCTGTCCCGGTCCCTCTGGGTGACATCCCGTCCCTCCAGCGTGGCACCGCCCCACACAGCTTGGTGTTGTTGGCAAACTTGCTGAGGGTGCCCCGGATCCCACTGTCCATGTCACTGATAAAGATGTTAAAGAGCACTGGTCCCAGTACCGACCCCTGAGGAACCCCACTCATCACTGGTCACCACCTGGACATGGAGCTGTTGAGCGCAACTCTTTGAGTGCGACCGTCCAGCCAATTCCTCATCCACCAAGCGATCCCTCCATCAAATCCACGTCTCTCTAATCGAGAGACGAGGATGTCGTGGGACAGTGTCAAACGCTTCGCCGGCATTTTGTCAGATGCGTTCCCGGCTCGGGAGGCTGTTTCTCCCGGCCGGTTTGTGCCGGGGGGGCTGGTGGCCATCCCCAGAGAGCCGTGCGGCAATTGCTCTCAGCTGTGTGATAGGACCTGCCCGGGTGCAGAACGATTTTCCACCGCATATTTGCTCTGTGAAGTCACAGGTAGCTCCAGGATTCGCACACGTCTGCCCACGTCCAGGATGTGCTGCTGGCTCGGGGAGGCGGGGGGACGACGATGATGAGGAGACGGGCTGCAGCTCTCGGCAACCGCGGGACTGGCAGCAAGCCTTGGGCAGGCTGCCCTCGCCTTTGTCAGGGCTACTCTTTATCGGGGAGTGGAGCCATGGGACGAGGGGGAAGGGTTTTACACCGAAAGGAGAGATTTAGATGAGATATGGGCAAGAAATTCTTTGCTGTGAGGGGGGTGAGCCCCTGGCCCAGGTTGCCCAGAGAAGCTGTGGCTGCCCCATCCCTGGAGGGGTTCAAGGCCACGTTGGACGGGGCTCGGAGCAACCTGGGCTGGTGGGAGGTGTCCCTGCCCATTGCACTCGATGGCCTTTAAGGTCCCTTCCCACCCAAACCATTCCGTGATTCTGTTACTCAGCCTGGAGAAGAGAAGGCTCCGGGGAGACCTTCCAGCCCCTGCCAGGCCCTCAAGGGGCTCCAGGAAAGCTGGGGAGGGACTCTGGAGCAGGGAGGGGAGCCATGGGACGAGGGGGAAGGGTTTTACACTGAAAGGGGGGAGATTTAGGTGGGATATGCGGAAGAAATTCTTTGCTGTGAGGGGGGTGAGCCCCTGGCCCAGGTTGCCCCGAGAAGCTGTGGCTGCTCCATCCCTGGAAACATTCCAGGCCAGGTTGGACGGGGCTCGGAGCAACCTGGGCTGGTGGGAGGTGTCCCTGCCCATTGGACTCGATGGCCTTTAAGGTCCTTTCCCACCCAAACCATTCCATGATTCTGTTACTGAGCCTGGAGAAGAGAAGGCTCCGGGGAGAACTTGGAGCCCCTTCCAGTCCCTCAAGGGGCTCCAGGAAAGCTGGGGAGGGACTCTGGAGCAGGGAGGGGAGCCATGGGACGAGGGGGAAGGGTTTTAAACCAAAAGAGGGGAGATTTAGATTAAAAATAAGGAAGAAATTCTCCATGATGAAGGTGGTGAGCCCCTGGCCCAGGTTGCCCAGAGAAGCTGTGGCTGCCCCATCCCTGGAGGGGTTCAAGGCCACGTTGGACGGGGCTCGGAGCAACCTGGGCTGATGGGAGATGTCCCTGCCCAGGGCAGGGGGTGGGACTCGATGGACTTTCAAGGTTCCTTCCAACCCAAACCATTTGGTGATTCCACAACCTGCCACGGGCTTCGTGCCCCTCCGAATCCCAGCTGTAGCCCCGAGCCAGCACGGACCTGGGACACCAGCAGAGACGGAGCCAGCCCTCTTGCAGGGTCTTTCTGCCCACCACAGCCGTACCCTCGCTGACCCCAGCTCTTCCCAGCACGACTGGGATATCCCGGCAATCACGTCCAAACCAAGAGCGGCGACCCCGGGCCCGCTGCCAGCAGAGCAGCTTTACGGCGCTTTCATACTCGGTAGCCAAATGATCGCCCGGAGCCTTATCTCCTGCCGGGGGCTGCGTGGAGCAGCTCTCGCCCGCCCTCCCCATGCCTCCCACTACACCCAGCACGGCCCCTCATCTCCCCCCCAGTCCCATCCGAACGCTGCTGTCCCACGTGGACCACGCGGCAGCTGACCTGAAAAGCCAGAGATAAATGACAAGCGAGTCCGCAGAGGTTGAGGGTGACTCCCTGGTGCAGGGGAGCTCCGGGCAAACACCGACCTGGCTGTGCCCTTCCTGGGGACCCCGGCGCCTCCGGCAAGCACCCACGGGTCCCCGCACGCCGCCGCCACCAGGACAGGATGCCTGTGCGCGGCTGCCGCCGCTCCCGATCACTTCCATACACTCCGTCACCCTTCGGCAACACGTGCAGCTGGCAAGCTATTAAAATAGTGCAGGTGAAAATTATAGGTTGGCTAATAAAGCCTCGCAGAGGTCTCGGAGAAGAAAGGGAAAGGGTCTTTAAACACACCTTTCGGGCGGCTGGGGAAACGGAGCTGCCCCGGGGCGTGCGGCAGCCCTCCGAGCTGCGAGGCTGGCCAGCTGCAGGGCCGGGAGAGCTTGGGTACCCCTTCCCCTCTCCCGACCCCCGGCATCGCTCTCTGGGCACCCCTTCCCCTCTCCCAACCCCCGGCATCGCTCCCTGGGCACCCCTTCCCCTCTCCTGACCTCCAGCATCACTCCCTGGGAAGCCCTTCCTCTCTCCCAGACCCTGGAATCGCTCCCTGGGCACCCCTTCCCCTCTCCCGACCCCCAGCATCGCTCCCTGGGAACCCCTTCCCCTCTCCAAACCCCTGGAATCGCTCCCTGGGCACCCCTTCCTCTCTCCCGACCCCCAACATTGCTCCCTGGGCACTCTTCCTCTCTCCCAACCCCTGGCATCACTCCCTGGGAAGCCCTTCCTCTCTCCCAGACCCTGGAATCACTCCCTGGGCACCCCTTCCCCTCTCCCGACCCCCAGCATTTCTCCCTGGGCACCCCTTCCCCTCTCCCGACCCCCAGCATTTCTCCCTGGGCACCCCTTCCCCTCTCCCGACCCCCGGCATTGCTCCCTGGGCACCCCTTCCCCTCTCCTGACCTCCAGCATCGCTCCCTGGGAACCCCTTCCCCTCTCCAAACCCCTGGAATCGCTCCCTGGGCACCCCTTCCTCTCTCCCGACCCCCAACATTGCTCCCTGGGCACTCTTCCTCTCTCCCAACCCCTGGCATCACTCCCTGGGAAGCCCTTCCTCTCTCCCAGACCCTGGAATCACTCCCTGGGCACCCCTTCCCCTCTCCTGACCCCTGGAACCACTCCCTGGGCACCCCTTCCTCTCTGCCAACCCCTGGAATTGCTCCCTGGGAACCTCTTTCCCAACCCCCAGCATTGTTCCCTGGGCACCCCTTCCTCTCTCCCGACCCCTGGAATCGCTCCCTGGGTACCCCTTCCCCTCTTCCAACCCCTGGAATTGCTCCCTGGCAACCCCTTCTCCTTTCCTGACCCCTGGCATCGCTCCCTGGGCACCCCTTCCTCTCTCCCAACCCCTGGAATCACTCACTCGGCACCCCTTCCCCTCTCCCACCCCCTGGAATTGCTCTCTGGGAACCCCTTCCGCTCTCCCAACCCCTGGAATCGGTCCCTGGGAACCTCTTTCCTGACCCCCAGCATCACTCCCTGGGCACCCTTCCTCTCTCCCAACCCCTGGAATCGCTCCCTGGGAACCTCTCTCCCAACCCCCAGCATCACTCCCGGGAACCCCTTCCCCTCTTCCAACCCCTGGAATTGCTCGCTGGGCACTCCTTCTCCTTTCCTGACGCCCGGCATCGCTCCCTGGGCACCCCTTCCTCTCTCCCAACCCCTGGAATCGCTCCCTGGGAACCCCTTCCCCTTTCATGACCCCCAGCATTGCTCCCTGGGCACCTCTTCCTCTCTCCGAGACCCTGGAATCGCTCCCTGGGCACCCCTTCCTCTCTCCCAACCCCCGGAATCGCTCCCTGGGAACCCCTTCCCCTCTCCTGACCTCCAGCATCGCTCCCTGGGCACCCCTTCCTCTCTCCCGACCCCCAACATTGCTCCCTGGGCACTCTTCCTCTCTCCCAACCCCTGGAATCACTCACTCGGCACCCCTTCCCCTCTCCCACCCCCTGGAATTGCTCCCTGGCAACCCTTCCTCTCTCCCGACCCCCAGCATCGCTCCCTGGGCACCCCTTCCCCTCTCCTGACCTCCAGCATCGCTCCCTGGGCACCCCTTCCTCTCTCCCAACCCCTGGAATCACTCACTCGGCACCCCTTCCCCTCTCCCACCCCCTGGAATTGCTCTCTGGGAACCCCTTCCCCTCTCCCAACCCCTGGAATCGCTCCCTGGGCACCCCTTCCTCTCTCCCAACCCCTGGAATCACTCACTCGGCACCCCTTCCCCTCTCCCACCCCCTGGAATTGCTCTCTGGGAACCCCTTCCACTCTCCCAACCCCTGGAATCGCTCCCTGGGAACCCCTTCCCCTCTCCCAACCCCTGGAATCGCTCCCTGGGAATCCCTTCCTCTCTCCCAACCCCTGGAATCGCTCCCTGGGAACCTCTTTCCCGACCCCCATAATCACTCCCTGGGAAGCCCTTCCCCTCTCCCACTGCCCAGCATTGCTCCCTGGGCCCCCCTTCCCCTCTCCCGACCCCTGGAATCACTCCCTGGGCACCCCTTCCTCTCTCCCAACCCCTGGAATTGCTCCCTGGGCACCCCTTCCTCTCTCCCAGCCCCTGGAATTGCTCCCTGGGAACCTCTTTACCTCTCCCAACCCCTGGAATCACTCCCTGGGAACCCCTTTCTCTCTCCCAACCCCTGGAATTGCTCCCTGGGAACCTCCTTCCCGACCCCCAGCATTGCTCCCTGGGAACCTCCTCCCCTCTCCTGACCCCCGGCATCGCTCCCTGGAAAGCCCTTCCTCTCTCCCGATGTCCAGCAGCATTCCCTGGGAAGCCCTTCCCCTTTCATGACCCCCAGCATCGCTCCCTGGGCACCCCTTCCCCTCTCCCAACCCCTGGACTCACTCCCTGGGCACCCCTTCCCCTCTCCCAACCCCTGGACTCACTCCCTGGGCACCCCTTCCCCTCTCCCAACCCCTGGAACTGCTCCCTGGGAACCTCTTTCCCGACCCCCAGCATTGCTCCCTGGGAACCCCTTCCCCTCTCCCAACCCCTGGAATTGCTCCCTGGGAACCCCTTCCTCTCTCCCAACCCCTGGAATCGCTCCCTGGGAACCCCTTCCCCTCTCCCAACCCCTGGAATTGCTCCCTGGGAACCCCTTCCTCTCTCCCAACCCCTGGAATCGCTCCCTGGGCCCCCCTTCCCCTCTCCCGACCCCCAACATCACTCCCTGGGAACCCCTTCCTCTCTCCCAGACCCTGGAATCACTCCCTGGGAAGCCCTTCCCCTCTCCCAACCCCCCGCATCACTCCCGAGGAACCCCTTCCCCTCTCCCGACCCCCGGCATCGCTCCCTGGCCACCCCTTCCCCTCTCCCAACCCCTGGAATCTCTCCCTGGGCACGCCTTCCCCTCTCCCGCCCCCCAGCAACATTCCCTGGGCACCTCTTCCTCTCTCCCAACCCCTGGCATCGCTACCCTTCTCCTCGCCCGACCAAACGGTGTCGCAGCCGGCCGCCGGCGAGGCGACAGGGAAACGTTCTTCAGCTCCCCAAAGGGGCGCAGCTGCGCCCCGTCCCGGTGAGCACGGGCCAAATCCTGTCCCGGAGCTTTCGCTCAGGGGTGCGGGTCCTGCACCCACCGGAGTGGGCTGAGCCAGCCCCAGCCAAGGCGCAGAGACGGCGCCTCTGCCCACACTGGAGGCACAGGGATCTGCAGAATCATGGAATCATTCAATGGTTTGGGTGGGAAGGGACCTTGAAAGCCCATCCAGTGCCACCCCCTGCCCTGGGCAGGGACATCTTCAACTAGACCAGGTCACTCCGAGCCCCGTCCAACGTGGCCTTGAACCCCTCCAGGGATGGGGCAGCCACAGCTTCTCGGGGCAGCCTGGGCCAGGGGCTCACCACCTTCATAATGGAGAATTTCTGCCTTATTTTTCATCTAAATCTCCCCTCTTTTGGTTTAAAACCCTTCCCCCTCGTCCCATGGCTCCCCTCCCTGCTCCAGAGTCCCTCCTCAGCTTTCCCGGAGCCCCTTGAGGGCCTGGAAGGGGCTGGAAGGTCTCCCCGGAGCCTTCTCTTCTCCAGGCTGAGTAACAGAATCACGGAATGGGTTGGGTGGGAAGGGACCTTAAAGGCCATCGAGTCCAATGGGCAGGGACACCTCCCACCAGCCCAGGTTGCTCCAAGCCCCGTCCAACCTGGCCTGAAATGTTTTCAGGATGGAGCATCCACCACCTCTCTGGGCAACCTGGGCCAGGGGCTCACCACCCTCACAGCAAAGAATTTCTTCCCGAGATCCCATCTAAATCTCCCCCCTTTTGGTTTAAAACCCTTCCCCCTCGTCCCGTGGCTCCCCTCCCTGCTCCAGAGTCCCTCCCCAGCTTTCCTGGAGCCCCTTGAGGGACTGGCAGGGGCTGGAAGGTCTACCCAGAGCCTTCTCCAGGCTGAACCCCCCCCAGCTCTCCCAGAGGAACAACAGGACGGCCGAGGCTGATGGGGACCTCCAGAGACCATCTGCTCCAAGCCCTTGCCTGCAGCAGGGTCAGCTGGAGCCGGCTGCTCAGGACCCCATGGGACAACTGAGATGCGTCCTGCCGGGTGGGAACACCTCCGAGGATGGAGATGCCACAACCCCTATGGGCAGCCTGTGCCAGGGGGAAAAGGAAAAACGAGATGAGACCTCCCTTTGGGACCTCCTTCCAAACGCTCCCGTACAGCCGGTGCTGCAGAAACCTGCCCCACAGGGAGAAACCTGTCAGTCCCGCGCTCGCTCCGGGCTGCCCGCGCTCAAGTCCAACCCGTTTATCTCCTGCGTCTACCAGAAAGGCAAGGAACGGCTCCAGAGAAACCGGGGCGGGGGGAAAGGGACAACAGGGACCCTGGTTGTGCGGAAGGTACAGGAGGAGGATGGAGCCCTCTCACAGCGACGACGGCCAGGGGATGGGGGCAGAAGGGTTTCGCCGTGGCCGGGTGAAAGCTGGAGGAGCAGCGCAGCTCCGGCAGTCCCCCCTAGAGCCAAGCGCCGTGCCTCGGGGAGCAGCCGGAGGGGATGGAGGGGGTGTCAGCGCGGCCCGCTGGCATCGTCCCCTTCGCAGGAAAGCTCCAGCCCCAGCCACCAGAGATTCCTCCCCGGCAGCTTCAGCTGCTGGCAGAGGAAGCGGCGGCGCGCTCGGTGCTCGCTGCGCTCGACGGCAGCCAAAGCGCGCTTGGAGCGGGGTGGGAAAAGCAGGGCCAGGGCTCTGAGAGCACGGGCAGGGGCAGCCCCTGCGCTGCGGGGGGGGCGGCTGGGCCGTCCTGCAGCCAGGAGCATTGCTGGGGAGCTGGGAACGCCGCTGGGAGCATTGCTGGGGAGCTGGGAACACCGCTGGGGGCATTGCTGGGGAACTGGGAACACCGCTGGGAGCATATCTGGGGAGCTGGGATCACTGCTGGGAGCATTGCTGGGGAGCTGGGAACACCGCTGGGAGCATTGCTGGGGAGCTGGGAACACCGCTGGGGGCATTGCTGGGGAACTGGGATTGCTGCTGGGAGCATTGCTGGGGAGCTGGGATCGCTGCTGGGATCATTGCTGGTGAACTGGGAACACCGCTGGGAGCATTGCTGGGGAGCTGGGAACACCGCTGGGGGCATTGCTGGGGAACTGGGATTGCTGCTGGGAGCATTGCTGGGGAGCTGGGATCACTGCTGGGAGCATTGCTGGGGAGCTGGGATCGCTGCTGGGAGCATTGCTGGGGAGCTGGGAACACCGCTGGGAGCATTGCTGGGGAGCTGGGAACACCGCTGGGGGCATTGCTGGGGAACTGGGATTGCTGCTGGGAGCATTGCTGGTGAACTGGGAACACCGCTGGGAGCATTGCTGGGGAGCTGGGATCGCTGCTGGGATCATTGCTGGTGAACTGGGAACACCGCTGGGAGCATTGCTGGGGAGCTGGGATCGCTGCTGGGAGCATTGCTGGGGAGCTGGGATTGCTGCTGGGAGCGTTGCTGGGGAACTGGGATTGCTGCTGGGAGCATTGCTGGGGAGCTGGGAACACTGCTGCGAGCATTGCTGGGGAACTGGGATTGCTGCTGGGAGCGTTGCTGGGGAACTGGGATTGCTGTTGGGGAGCTGGGAACACTGCTGGGGAGACGGGTGTGCTGCTGGGAGCATTGCTGGGGAGCTGGGAGCACTGCTGGGAGCGTTGCTGGGGAGCTGGGAACGCTGCTGGGGAGCTGGATCACTCCCGGAGCATTGCTGGGGACTGGGAACGCTGCTGGGGAGCTGGGAGCACTGCTGGGAGCGTTGCTGGGGAGCTGGGAATGCTGCTGGGGAGCTGGGAGCACTGCTGGGGAGCTGGGAGCACTGCTGGGAGCCTTGCTGGGGAGCTGGGAACACTGCTGGGGAGCTGGGAACGCTGCTGGGAGCATGGCTGGGAAACTGGGATCGCTGCTGGGGAGCTGGGATCACTGCTGGGAGCATTGCTGGGTAACTGGGATCGCTGCTGGGGATCTGGGATCACTGCTGGGAAGCTGGGATTGTTGCGGGGAGCATTGCTGGGAATTGGGATGGCTGCTGGGGAGCTGGGATCACTGCTGGGAGCATTGCTGGGGAGCTGGAAGTGCTGCTGGGGAGCTGGGATCACTGCTGGGATGCGAGGAGCACTTCTGTGGAGCTGGGACATATTGGGGCAGCAGTGCCACCGGCCTTTTCCGCTCCAGCGCCTTTCCAGATCCCCAGTTAACTGCTTACTGGTCTTTTACCTGCTTGAGAGATCCCTAGGGAAAAGCCACACAGATCTGCAGCCTGGAAAAACGCTTTCCAGCAAGTATCAGGTGAGGACCCTGAGCGCCGCGTCAGCCGGCACGCTCTGAGAGCAGCCGGGGCCGGGTACCGGCACCCCCCAGTAACCAGCAGCACGTTCCCCAGCCCGGGCACTGGTGTGTGCCAGGTGTGGGGCTGGCTACCGGGCTGGCGGAGGCGTGGGGGTGGCACAGCCGTGCCCACCCAGGGAAAGCAGCCAGCCATAGGGACCTCCGGAAGGATGCTGGGAGCCTGCGGGAAGGCGAATGCACCGTTATCACCCCTGCGCGGCGTGGCACGTCCAGCCCGGCCACGGCGGAGGCGGCCGCACGGGGCACTTGGCACAGCCCCACGCCCGTGGCTTCTGCTCCCAACCCCACGCTGGTAGCGGGAGCGCGGAGAGAGAACCGGTCACTGGGGGAAATCCCTGGCGTGCCACAGGGATGAAGCACTGGAGGCGGCAGGTCCGGTTTCCCACCGAGAGACCGCAGCCTGCTGGCACACGTGGATTTGCCCGCAGATGGGTGTCAGGAAGGAGACGGGTCTCATCACCCCAAGGACGGCTCCGGAGGCAGGAGCAGCGGTGCCTGGGGGGACCCGGCCCTTCCCTGGGCCACTGTCCGTCCCTGTGTCCGTTCTCCCTCTGCGCCCCGGCGAGAAGAGGAAAGCGCGGCTGCGGACTCTCCGGTCGGTGGGATTTTCTCCCCGCGCAGGCACGCACTAGCTCTGTTTACGAGCGCTCAGCCCTCGGCCCCCGGGGCGGGGGGAGCGTGAGCGAAACGATAAAAAAAAAAAAGGAAAGAGAAGAAAGCCCAAACAGGCCGGCGCACACCCACAGGCACGGCAGGACTCAAACGCTCCAGCTCAGCTCCGGGGATCAATTTCCCCAGCTATTCCACACGGCTGCGGGGCTCCGGGGAGCTCTAAAAACAGGAAGCCAGTGGTGTAATTTTGAAGGAAATTCTCAAAGCCAAGCCATTAAGGGCTAAAAAAGGAGGCTGCATCCAATTCGATCGGAACAGAACAAAATAAAAAACATCATAATGGCAGGTTCAATATTGAGAGTAACCCAATTCCAGATTTCCTCCGCTTAATCCTGCAGGAACCCGCAGATGGCTGGGGGAGGGGGCCGTGCCCGGCCCGTCTGCGGAGCCGACGCTGCCATTGCGTGTCCCCCCCCCCGCCATCGGGAAGCCACACGGCAACGGGGACGGGCACCTCCTCGCGCCGGTACGGGACGGGGTGCTCTCCTGTGCGGTCAGCCCCGCTGCCAAACGACCCCGTGCCAAACGGCGACTCTCCCGCTCTACGGCGTATGGCAGAGCTCTGGCTTCGCACCGAGCGAGCGAGCGGGGGCCCTCCGCCGAGGAAAATTTCCTGCCGCTCGCTCACGGGCCCACGGCGAGCTGCTCCCTCTCCTGCTGCTCCCGTCCGAGCGCTCTCGGACGCTCTCCCCACCGTGGCGGAACGGGCTGTTTCCCCTCGTCCCCGTCCCAGCGGCGTGGCCGAAGCCGCGCCGGCTGCTCCATGCTCTCCCGCTCCGACACCCCCCTGCGCGGGGAGGGGGCTGCTGGGGAACGCCGAGGTGGGGACAGTGACAAGGGTCTGGCCCCCCCAGGCACGCTGCGGGCTCGGCCACCAGTGACAAAGGTCTGCGCCCCCGAATGAAGCCCCCACCCTGATGGATGCGTCTCTGTCGTTCACGGCACGGCGCGATGGAACCCTGCCGGCGTCCCCCAGCCCGAGCGAGCGGGGCTGTGCCTCCGTCGTCCCCCTCTCACGAGGCCGCAGGTACCCCGGGGCGGGTTTCAGGGTGCACAATGGAGCACCCTGGGCTTGGGAGAGGCCGGGACGTCACCGCCGAGCCGGGTCAGCACCCGAAAGGAGTCAGTGCGACAGCACCTTGCTCTGGGACATGTTTAATGCATTGAATCATGGAATCACAGAACGGTTTGGGTGGGAAGGGACCTTTAAAGACCATCCACTTCCATCCCCTGCCCTGGGAAGGGACATCTTCAACTACCCGAGGTTTCTCCAAGCCCCGTCCAACCTGGCCTTGAACCCCTCCAGGGATGGCTTAGGGGACTGGAACACCTCTCTTATGAGGAAAGGCTGAGGGATTTGGGGCTCTTCAGTGTGGAAAAAAGACGGCTGAGGGGGGACCTTATTAACACTTATAAATACTCCAAGGGGGGGGTGTCAGGAGGACGGGGCCAGGCTCTTCTCAGTGGTGCCCGGGGACAGGACAAGGGGCAACGGGCACAAACTTGACCATGGGAAGTTCCACCTAAACACGAGGAGGAACTTCTTTACCCTGAGGGTGGCAGAGCCCTGGCACAGGCTGCCCAGAGAGGTGGGGGAGTCTCCGTCTCTGGAGACATCCCAAACCCGCCCAGACGCATCCAACCTGCTCCGGGTGACTCTGCTCTGGCAGGGGGTTGGAGGAGATGATCTCCAGAGGTCCCTTCCGACCCTGTGATTCTAAGATTCTATGGGGCAGCCACAGCTTCTCTGGGCAACCTGGGCCAGGGGCTCACCCCCCCTCCCCCCCCCCTCCAAGGGTAAAACATTTCTCCCTTAGATCTAGTCGGAATCTCCACTCTTTTAGTTTGGAACCCTTAGGCCCTTGTCTTATCGCAACAGGCATCTGTCACGTCAGCGCCCTGGAATTTGGGGACGGGAGCTGGAGCCCCGGCTCTCGGCCGGGACGCTGCCGTCCTCAGCGCACCCCGAGCGCACGGTGGGGAGCGGGACGGGCTGGGAATACGCGGGAAAGGACGTGCCGCCCCTCTCGCCGCCGCCGGCTCCCAGCCACCCCCACCGCAGGCACCACGCTGCTCGTGCCGCCGGCCCCGGGAGGGGTCCCCCGGCCACGGCAGCAGAAAGCCTGGCCCGGGCGAGCCCCCCGCTCACAACTACCTGTCCCCAGGCTTGGGGGAATGAGCTGCCGCACTCACCACATGATCCATCACAAGGTGCTCCCTGCCTGCATCCCTGCTTAGCACCTGCGAGCCTGCCAGGAAACACATGTGACCCCGCTGGTACGGCTCGGCAGGCCCTTTCTTCCTCTGATTTAGTTGCTGTTAGCTTTTTTTTTTTTTTTTTGGCCTTTTTTTTTTTTTTTTTTGGCTTTTTCCACCCTACCCCTTGCCTCGCTCCGCTGCTTGCCCTCCTCGCTGAATGCTTGCCAGCTGGGACTCCCCCGGCCCCGCGTCCCCGAGCAAGGGCAGGTGCCACCACGACGAGCCCCCGCGCGTCGGAGCGGGGCAGGAGCCCTAGGGGGGGCGATCTGGCACCCCCCGAGCCCCCCGTTGCACCGGCTAAAGCCTACGGTGATGGCTGCCGGATGGTGCGGCAGGGTCTCCCCGTCGCCGCCAGTGGCCCGCGTGCCCCCTCCCCACCGCCGCCGGCCCCCTCCCAAAGCAGCTCCAGCTGTCGATGGCTCAGATGGGAAGTGCAGGTACGGCGCTGGCTCCCTGCCCGTCTCCCCTGTGTCTGTCTGGTGAAAGAGGAAGCCAGTCCACCTCTGGAATCCTTCACTCTCTCCTCGTTCCTGCTCTCCCCGCGTCTCCCCCGGGGATTCGGGGTCAGCCGCTCTCTCTCGGTCTCTCTTTTTTCCCTTGCCCCTATCAGATTACAATGCAGGCAGTGTTCGCTCCAAATCCCCCACTGCACGTTAATTCTGTTCCTCTGTCTCTAACTACCAAACTGCTTTCCTGTGCCTCCTGTCTTTCCATTCCTCCTCCGCTATTTTTTATCTCTGACAAATAGAGCACGTCAGCTCCAATTGGAGTGAGCGGGATGGGGAAGGGGCTGCGGGAGCAGCCAGAAGCCAGGGAGGAAGGCGAGGGAGCGGCGAGCAGAGGCCGGCGGGGGGCAAGGGATGGGGAGCCAGCACGAGGGGTCCCAGCAGGCAGAGACATGCAGGTCCTCAACTCCATCGGCCAAACCCCAGTCACTTCCAGTGTTCCAAGGGGACGTCCCAGAACGAGGAGCTGAGAGCAGGGCGCCGGGGCTCGGAGGCCACCTGAAGCAGCCGAGACCTCCCACGCGATCCGTCATCCCCACCTGCCTCAGTTTCCCTCTAGCTCACGAGGCCGGCTCTGCTCCGAGGGCCAGGGAAGGAACGTGTGCCCAGGAGCGTGAACTCCTGCCACAGCGCTGCTCCAAGACCAACAAATCACGGAATGGTTTGGGTGGGAAGGGACTTTAAAGGCCATCGAGTCCACCCCCATGCCCTGGGCACGGACACCTCCCACCAGCCCAGGTTGCTCCGAGCCCCATCCAACCTGGCCTTGAACCCCTCCAGGGATGGGGCAGCCACAGCTTCTCTGGGCAACCTGGGCCAGGGGCTCACCCCCCTCACAGCCAAGAATTTCTTCCTTATTTTTAAGCTAAATCTCCCCTCTCTTGGTTTAAAACCGTTGCCCCTCGTCTCCTGGCTCCCCTCCCTGCTCCAGAGTCCCTCCCCAGCTTTCCTGGAGCCCCTTGAGGGACTGGCAGGGGCTGGAAGGTCTCCCCGGAGCCTTCTCTTCTCCAGTCTAAGAGCTTTGCTCCTGCCCAGAAGCTGAGCCAGATCGCCAGGCAGGGCAGGGAGCAGCCCAATTTAGAACAGATTTGCGATTCCCCTGGCCTGCACCAGGCTCGCTGGGCCAGCAAGGGGCACGCTGGGCCAGCAAGGGTCAGCCTGTGGCTACAAGGAGTATTGAAGGATCTGTGGGGGTGTGTGGGTGTGTGTGATGTCTCCTACCCATGGAGAAAACCCAAAACGGAGCACAGGGCGGCACAGACGGACGGACCTGGGTCTCTGCTCTCTGCACCCCTCCCTGGCACTCGAGGAGCAGGAGCACCCTGGCCCTGACCTTCCTCGGGATCGACGTACGGTGAAGCCGAAGGAGCAAAGGGGTACAGAGCGGTGGGGAAGGCAGCAGGGACGTCGCCACTGTCACCTCCTGCTCCGACGCGGGACGGGGTGCGGGGGGAGGCAGGGCACGGAGCGGGACGGAGGGAGGTGGGCTGGGATTCCCCGCGCCGCAGGCAGGAACCGCAGCGGTTAATGAGGGGGAAAGCGCTCGCTGGCTTCCCCTGCTCGTGGGCTGAGGGGGGGGCAGGGAAGGCAGAGGGTCCCCTACCAGTAATTTCAGAGAGCGCAGTCGGTTAGAAGAGACCTGACTGAAACGTAAAATTGCTGAAAAGAAAATTGGTTTTGTTCTATCTCGAAGCAGGACACGGAGGCTGCACCGTGCCCTCCCCCAGCCGCAGCCCTCCGTGATTTATGGAGGGGTGTTTTCTTTAGCGAACCCAGCTGCCGGTTGCCTTCCTGCCCACGGCTTTTACCCGGCTCTGCACCTGGAGAGGCTGGGGAGGCAGGACGGACCCATCCTCCCCCTGCACAGAGCTGGGAAGGGGCAGGAGGGATCACAGGAGAGACACGGAGCTGTTGGAGCGGGGCCAGAGGAGGCCCCGGAGATGCCGGGAGGGCTGGAGCCCCTCTGCTGGGAGGACGGGCTGAGAGAGCTGGGGGGGTTCAGCCTGGAGAAGAGAAGGCTCCGGGGAGACCTTCCAGCCCCTTCCAGGCCCTCAAGGGGCTCCAGGAAAGCTGGGGAGGGACTCTGGAGCAGGGAGGGGAGCCACGGGATGAGAGGGAAGGGTTTTAAACCAAAAGAGGGGAGATTTAGATGAAAAATAAGGAAGAAATTCTTTGCTGTGAGGGGGGTGAGCCCCTGGCCCAGGTTGCCCAGAGAAGCTGTGGCTGCCCCATCCCTGGAGGGGTTCAAGGCCAGGTTGGACGGGGCTTGGAGCAACCTGGGCTGGTGGGAGATGTCCCTGCCCAGGGCAGGGGGTGGCACTGGGTGGCCTTTAAAGCTCCCTTCCCACCCAAACCATTCTGTGATTCCATGATCCTATATTGGGAGTCAGGATCTTCTCACCAGTGCCCGCTGTCAGGGCAGGAGGCTACGGGCAGAAATGAACCCGGGTGAAATCGAACCTGAACAGAAGAAGACACTTTTTTCCTGTGAGGGTGGTCACGCTCTGGCTGGGGTCAAGTCTCCATCCTTGGAGATATTCAGAACCTGCCTGGACACGGTCCTGGGCAGCCTGCTCCAGCTGGGCCTGTCCGAGCAGAGGGTTGGACCAGCCGCACTCCAGCAGCCCCTGCCAGCCCCAGATGGACAATGGAGACCCCTGAGAGACCCGTCTCCTGCCAGAAAGATGGCAAGTTCAGCCCCGAGCAATTTAGATGGTAATCACTAGGTTTCAGAGTAAACATGGGCTCATGTGACAACGCAGGGCAGCCCGCGAGGTGCTGCAGCCACACAGGCCCAGCAGCGCAGCTGAAATCTGCTTCGTATCCGACGGGAGGAAGGACTACAAACCTCCATAAACCAGCTGAAATTACAGAATCATAGAATCACGGAATGGTTTGGGTGGGAAAGGACCTTAAAGGCCATCGAGTCCCACCCCCTGCCCGGGGCAGGGACACCTCCCACCAGCCCAGGTTGCTCCGAGCCCCGTCCAACCCGGCCTTGAACCCCTCCAGGGATGGGGCAGCCACAGCTTCCCCGGGCCCCAGTAAGTGCAGATCTGGTTCCGGGCTCCTGCCACCCTCCAGGAACCTCTCCTCGTCCGGCAGGTTGGAATCGTTTTGGGATGCGCCAGCGGGGATGTCCTGGGACTTCCCGGCTTGACCTTTCTCACCAGCAGCACGTGCCTGGAGATAAGCTCTATGGGGGAGGCAGGAAAGATCCCGTCAATGGAGAATGGTGTTCCATCGGCCTGCCTCCTCCCCGAACACCCCACCTACATCCCTGCTCCCACCCAGAATGGTGGGGGTTGGAAGGGACAACTGGAGATCACCCAGTCCAGCCCCCTGCCAGAGCAGGGTCACCCGGAGCAGGTGGCACAGGATCGTGTCCAGGCGGGTTTGGGATGTCTCCAGAGACGGAGACTCCCCCACCTCTCTGGGCAGCCTGTGCCAGGGCTCTGCCACCCTCAAAGGAAAGAAGTTTTTCCCCAGGTCTTCGCCGCCGCTATCCCGGGAGGCCACGCAAAGGGCGGCTGCAAAACCCACCGGCTGTGGCAGCTCGCCACGGGGAGCGGGACCGGCCACGGCCATGGCCACGGCCCACGCTCGCACCTCTGCCAGCGGCTGCGGCGTGCGGGGGCCGGTCTCCCCCTCTCTCCCCACCTCCGATCTTTCCGTGCTGATTTACTGCCCGCAGAAAAAGTTTCCCTCTTCGAATCCAAGATTCCTTGCGTTTTGGCTCCTGCTCCCGCAAACCCGAATCAACTGTTAATTTTGGCAAATCCCCTCCTTTTGCTCTGACCGTGGTCGGACTTTTCCATTCTTAACACCTTGGGAGCTGTTCCCGGGGGGGGGGGAGGTGGGGGGAGTGCAGGCATCCCCCTCTCTTCCTGGGCACTCTGCCCTCCCCGTGACGAACCACGGAGCGGGAGGACCTGCCGCTGCGCAGCCAAATACAACCCAGAGCCCCCCCAGTCCTCACCCTGCCCTGCGCTGGTGTTTACTGGTGCGTTACTGGCAGAGCTCAGGAGCGAGCCAGGTAGGTCTGGAGAGGTTCTGCTTCGGCGGCCAGCCCGGAGCCGTGGTCTACTCTGGCCCAGTGGGCAACCACCCAGAGCGGCAAAAAAGGAGCTCAGCTGGGCTCAGCTCAGCTGTCTGGCAGGGGAGGCCATGGAGATCCACCAGCGGAGCTGGGGGAAGAGAAACCACAGCGAGCAGTCGCTTTGCGGGGGGAACCCGCGGTTAAGCCGACTTGCCGGCTGCTCCACAAACACATCCAGCGCCAAGGGAGGGCAAGAGGCACCCGCCGCACCCTCTGCTGCTTCCAGACGCCGGGGGCTGCGGACCCGAAGAAGTGCTGGAGCCCTGGAGGTGCTGCCTCGTCCCTCGCTGGGATGCCAAAACCTCGCGCTGGCCTGTGAACAGGTTCCCCCCTCCCCGCGGCTAAGTGCTGCCTCATAAAGGAGCCGCCCACATCTCGCTTCTGTGCAGAGCAGGCCCAGCTCGTTAAAGATTACGAGATGTAAAGGCAGAGCGCAGGCCCCCTGCCTCGGCGCCTTCCCAAGCAGGGCAAGGGGGATGGGATGGGATGGGGATGGGACGGGACTGGGGGGACCGGAGAGCAGCGTCCTGGGGATGGATGCGCAGACCCCGCTTCCAAAGCGGACGCTTCGCAACTGGGGAATGGTGGTTTCCCCCTCTCTCAGTGAGCTCAGAGATGTCCCCGCCGTCCCTCACGCCAAGTTTCCCCTGGAGAAGGGAAGAAGCCAGACGCAGGCGGGCTCCATCCTCCAGCTGGATTTAATCATGCCCAGCAAACCCCTCCCGGGACCCTCTCTCCCAACCATCTGAGAGCAGAGCTAAGCCCGGATGAAAGGAAACCCTGTGCAAGCCCTCCCCGCGGAATGACGGGCGGTGGGTCTGGCAGAGGCGGCAGAGAGCCCCCTCCAAGACGTTCGATACGCACCTGCATCCCCCCCCCCCCCCCCACCAGCTCCCCCTCCTTGCCCAAGCCCCGCTCCGCAACCCAAGGAAGGATTAGCCGGCGCAGCAGGAGCAGCACGCGATCCAGCACCGCTGCTCCCAGGGACCTGCCAGAAAGAAAGAGCAGAGTCTTCCATGTCAACATTCCTCCTGCTTAGGAAAACACGGCCCCGTTCCCCTGAATAGCCTATTAAAGAGAGATTTCCTGCCGGGTGGCGGAGAGAAAGCAGAGGGAGGTACCGCAGCCCGGCCAAGATCGGGGATGCGTGGTACAACTGACGGATGAGGGACGAGCGGCTCCTCCGCATCATCCAGAGGTGATGGATGCTCTGTGGGTGGGGAGATGCAGTCAGGAGCAAGCAGAGAGGGCTCCGTGTCCCGTGCCACGCCAGCTTCCCTCTCGGCATCGCGCACCGGGAGAAACAGCTCCGACGAGCTCAGCAGCCTCCCCAGCTCTGTTTTACTCCTGCCCCACGGGATGGTTTTCCCTATACTGTCCTGGCTGTATCACAGGTTTAGTCGCGCACCGGAGCGTCGAGGAGGGATGTTTCGGAGCCTGGTCCCAAGTCCCCGTAGCCCAGCTGACCTGTTACTTGCCCACGGGCACACGAGGAATTCGTGTGCACATTCCCTAGAATTCTCATGGAAAAACTGGCTGCTCATGGCCTGGATGAGCATACGATCTGCTGGATCAAGCACTGGATGGATGGGTGGTCCCAAAGAGTGGTGGTCAATGGGGTTAAATCCAGCTGGCGGCCGGTCACAAGTGGTGTCCCTCGGGGCTCATTGTTGGGACCGTTTCTGTTTAACGCCTTTATTGATGATCTTGATAAGGACATAGAGTGTGTCATCAGTAAGTTTGCAGATGACACCAAGTTAAGCGGGAGTGTTGATCTGCATGAGGACAGGGAGGCTCTACAGAGAGACTTGGATAGATTGGGCCGATGGGCCAACGCTAACGGTACGAGCTTCAACAAGGCCAAGTGCCGGGTCCTGCCCTTGGGCTACAACAACCCCATGGACGCTACAGCCTTGGGGAAGCGTGGCTGGAGAGCTGCCGGGCGGAAAAGGACCTGGGGGTTCTCATTGACAAGCGGCTGAACACGAGCCAGCAGCGTGCCCAGGTGGCCAAGAAAGCCAATGGCATCCTGGCTTGGATTAGAAACAGTGTGACCAGCAGAAGGAGGGAGGTGATTGTCCCCCTGTGCTCAGCACTGGGGAGGCCACACCTCGAGTGTTGTGTCCAGTTTTGGGCACCTCAATACGAGAGAGATCTCGAGGTGCTGGAGTGAGGGCAGAGGAGGGCAACGGAGCTGGGGAAGGGCCTGGAGAAGAAATCCGATGAGGAGCCATTGAAGGAGCTGGGACTGTTTAGTGTGAGGAAGAGGAGGCTGAGGGGAGACCTCATCCCTCTCTACAACCGCTTGAAAGGACACTGTAGAGAGGTCGGTGCTGGTCTCTTCTCACAGGTAATGAGCGACAGAACAAGAGGGAATGGGTTCAAGCTGCAGCAGGGGAGGTTTAGGCTGGACATTAGGAAAAAATTCTTCCCAGAAAGAGTGGTCGGACCCTGGAATGGGCTGCCCAGGGAGGTGGTGGAGTCACCATCCCTGAACGTGTTTCAGACTCGTTTAGATGTGGTGTTGGGGGATGTGGTGTAGGGGAGAACTTTGTAGAGCGGGGTTGATGGTTGGACTCGATGATCCCAAGGGTCTCTTCCAACCGGAATGATTCTATGATTCTATAAGACGAGCTGCAGCCTCCCACCGTAGCCCAGAGCCCTTCTTCCAGCGCCCACAGATAAAATATCTGTACTTCAGAGCACAAGCGACGTGCAAAGCTGCTGCTCTCCCCACCTTCAGAAGGCAACCGCTCTGCCCAGGGGAAACTCGGGTCCCACCACAGAAGGGGAGGCTTTCACTTTGAAATTTCCTTTAAATGAAGTAAATCACGCGCGTCCTGAGCACGGCGGTTGGGGTCTTGCGGTGCTCCCGGTTGGCCCTCGGCACAGCCCCACCAGCCTCCCCAGCTCAGCAGAGGCACTGGAGCCTCCTCGCACCCCACCAGCCGCCTGGAAGGGGCCAGGACATCTCCTCCACCCTCACAGCGACAGCCCGGCCTTCCCCACCCCAACGCACGGGCCGGGTCACGTCATTCACACCCGCTTCACCACAGCCCAGGGCGTCGCTTCCAGCTGACGGGACTCGTGTGGTTTGTGCTGCACAGGACCTTCCTCTTTGAGGGCAAAGCCCAAGCCTGGGAGAACCTCGGCACCGTTTAACATCTTTGGCAGCGACATGGACAGTGGGATCCAGGGCAACACCAAGCTCTGTGGGGCGGTGACACGCTGGAGGGACGGGATGTCACCCGGAGGGACCGGGACAGGCTGGAGAGGTGGCCCCGTGGGAACCTCCCGGGGTCCAACCAGGCCAAGGGCAGGGTCCTGCCCCGGGGTGGGGGCAGCCCCCGGTGCCAGCCCAGGCTGGGGATGGAGGGATGGGGAGCAGCCCCCAGAGAAGGGCTTGGGGGGGCTGGGGGAGGGGGGGAAACGCTGCCCGTGAGCCGGCACCGTGCGCTGGCAGCACAGAAACCCCCCGCAGCCTGGGCTGCATCCCCAGCAGCGTGGGCAGGGGGCGAGGGGGGGTTCTGCCCCTCTGCCCCGCTCTGGGACACCCCCCTGCAGCGCTGCCTCCAGCTCCGGGGACAGCAGGAGGAGACGGAGCTGTGGGAGCGGGGCCGGAGGAGGCCCCGGAGATGCCGGGAGGGCTGGAGCCCCTCTGCTGGGAGGACGGGCTGAGAGAGCTGGGGGGGTTCAGCCTGGAGAAGAGAAGGCTCCGGGGAGACCTTCCAGCCCCTTCCAGGCCCTCAAGGGGCTCCAGGAAAGCTGGGGAGGGACTCTGGAGCAGGGAGGGGAGCCACGGGATGAGGGGGAAGGGTTTTAGACCAAAAGAGGGGAGATTTAGATGAAAACTAAGGCAGAAATTCTCCATGATGAAGGTGGTGAGCCCCTGGCCCAGGTTGCCCAGAGAAGCTGTGGCTGCCCCATCCCTGGAGGGGTTCAAGGCCAGGTTGGACGGGGCTCGGAGCAGCCTGGGCTGGTGGGAGGTGTCCCTGCCCAGGGCAGGGGGGGTCATAACTAGATGATCTTTAAGGTCCCTTCCAACTCCAACCATTCAGTGATTCTATGAACCTCGGGCAGACAGAAAGCTCCAGGCAGGGGCTGCGATGCCGTGGGTCGCCGGTCCTTGAAGCGCGCTGGCAGCCCCCCACCCACCCCTGCCGTGCAGGATGCCTCTGCCTCCCCTCCACCACCAGCACAACCCTCGGCCATTAAGCAAAAAGCAAGAGAGATTTTAATGACTCCCAAGCCCCTGCAAAGCCAGCTCTCAGCACACCTCCTCCCCCTCCCGCCATCGGAGCTCGGCTCCGGAATGAAGCCGGATCCTGGTGGCAGCCCCTCGGAGGGACAAGACGCTCTCCTCCGGGAGGCAGATGGACTCGTATCCCCACAAAAAAGTGTCTGATTGTCACCCACGTCCACCACGCCTGAGTAACGCGTAATGGGAAAACCCGATGTGGTAGGAAAACCTGACGCTGGGAGAGGAAAGAGATGGGACGCACTCGTGAGGGGGCAGGCGAAGAAAAAGGGGGTTCAGGGCCGGTTTGCTCCCTAAGAGCCGGCAGACGAGGCGGGGAGAGCCGGACCCCCAGCCCGGCCGAAAGGCAGCGGCCGATCCACCGGTGAGCCTCGTCCGTAAGCGATTTTCAAGACACGGTGGCCGTCGGGAGAGGCACTTTCCTAAACAAAGAGGGATCGCTCCGGAGCTTAGGAAACATGAGAAAGAGCCCGGCTGCCAGAGCGCAGGCTGCGAGCGAGCCTTGCAGCTGGGGTGGGATGCAGAGGGAAGCGGGGACACGCTCTGGGAGCGGGGGGCCGAGGCCAAGTCCTCTGGCAGCTGTCGGTTCGGTAGCCGGCAGAAGCCATTAACGGCGTTTGGCCGCAGAGCAAAGCGACGCGTGGTTCCCGGACACACAAACAGGCACTCGGCAGCGGCTCCGCAGGCTCTAGAGTTACAGCCGAGGCCCGGAGGCGAACGCAGGAACAGGCCAGTGCTTCCGATAGCGCCGGGGCCCCGGCGGCGTGGCTACTGCAGGGGCCGGAGCGCAGCCGGCTCAGCTCGGGGACTGCTCCAAGGTCTGGCCATTCGCCCTCCTGGACGGGCTCCGTGTTTCTGCCTGGGGAAGAAGCGTCCCCAAGGGCTGCGGAGCCACAGATTTTGCTCTCGAGACAGCTCTTGCCCCTGCAGAGCGGCGCCGGCACCCTGCGCTCGGAGCCAGCACCCTCCCAAAGCAGGCACAGACCTTTCTCCAGGGAGGAGACTCCCCTCCATCGCCCCCGGAGACTGTCCGGAGGGATGCTGAGCCCTGGCACGCCGTGCGTGTCCCCAGGTATGGATCACAGGACAGGCCACACCAGCTGACCTCCCCGTGTTCCCAATACCCTGCCCAACTGGAGGCCAAAAGGTCCTTCCAAAAATTCTCCTTGCTAACCACCTCTTCTGGGGACGGGAGATGCCCGAGAGCCCCCATAGAATCACGGAACCATTTAGGTTGGAAGAGACCCTTGGGATCATCGAGTCCAACCATCAGCTCCACTCTACATGGGCTCCCCAAAAGCCAGGGCTTGCTCCTGGAAGCCCAAGCGCTTTCTTGCAGCAGAGCCAGCAACTGCCGACCTTGCCCCATTAAATGGGCATGGACAGAAAAAGGCCCCTTTGGGGGAAGGCGACCCCCCCAAACCCACCTTCATGAATCACCCAGCCCAACGGCCAAGCTCCAAAACCTGACCCCGGCTTGAGAGACAAGAAAACACAAATTCTGCCTGTTCACAGACTCGCTGAGCAGTTTGTTTAGGGCAGAAGGGACCTCTGGAGATCACCCAGTCCAGCCCCCGGCCCGAGTAGGGTCACCAGGAAGGAGCTGGTTGCCCAGATGACTTCGGAATATCCCCAAGGATGGAGACTCCACACCTCTCCCCCAGTCATTCTGTGCCGGTGCTCGGTCATCCTCACAGTCAACAAGTGCTTCCTGATGTTCTGAGGGAATTTCACCGGTTTTCATTTATACCTTTTGCCCTGTACCCGGGCCGTGGGGACTCCTGAGAAGAGCCGGGCTCCCTTGACTACACTTTCTCCCACCAGGGATTTACACACCTTGAGGACACCCTCCCTGCGCATCCCTGTCTCCTGGAAAAGCAGTCCCAGCCCTCTCACCCTCTCCTTGTGTGGAAGATGCTCCAGCCCCTTCGGCATCTTGGTGGCCCTGCGCTGGACTCGCTCCAGTCAGTCCCTGTCTCTTGTACTGGGCCGGGGCGGGGGGTGAGCACTGGACACAGCGCTCCGGTTGTGGGCTCTCAGCATCTCCCCTTTGCGGCTAAAAACCTCTCATGGAAACCCAAGGGAGAACTTCTCAGAGCTTGCTCTCCTGCTGTCCGATCAGGGCGCCCTTCTCCTGAGGAGCCAGCACGGAAGCAGGACTCCCTTTCCAGCCGAGCCCACGTCCACGCTGAGCAGAGCAGACACCGCGCGGGTGCCACCGAAGCCTCCTCAGATGGCTTTGCTCAGCACTCGTCTTTCCCACAACACCGTGACGCTGTCGCTCACCATCAGCCTGTGTTCTCCACGACCCGGCGGCAGCAGCAGCAGCACGTCTTGTAGTGTAGAATCACAGGATCATCGAGGTTGGAAAAGACCTTTCAGATCACGGAGTCCAACCGTCAACCAAACGCTGACAAACACCATCACTAAACCATGTCCCTCAGCACCGCGTCTGCCCGGCTTTTCAATCCCTCCAGGGATGGCAACTCCACCACTGCCCTGGGCAGCCCCTTCCAACGCTTGACAACCCTTTCCGTGTAAAAACTTTCCCCAATATCCATCCTAAACCTGCCCTGGCGCAACTCAAGGCCGTCTCCTCTTGTCCCATGGCCTGTTCCCTGGGAGAAGAGCCCGACCCCCCCGGCTCCCCCCTCCTTCCAGGGAGCTGTGGGGAGCGAGAAGGTCTCCCCTCGGCCTCCTCCTCTCCAGGCTGAGCACCCCCAGCTCCCTCAGCCGCTCCTCACAAGTTCTCCAGACCCTTCTCCTCCTTCTCCAGATCCCTCACCAGCTCCGTTGCCTTTCTCCGGACACGCTCCAGCCCCTCAATGTCTTTCATGTCGTGAGGGGTCCAAAAGGGACACAGTATTCCAGGGGGAAAATGAGATTCTGCTCAGAACTCTCCCTTAGCTTTGAGCTGATCCGTGATCTCGCTCACTCTCCTCCTTCGGAGCCAGCCCCTGGCGCTTCGGTGATGGGAACACCGAGTGGTACCCAGAGAAAACCCCGGTCCGTCCTTACCCGCAGATAAATATTTGACCGTCTCTCCTTTAACGCTTGCCTGTACGGCACGCGCTGCAATTTGACTTACACCGGCACTACGTTAACGGATCTCAGCTCTCACCAGCTCCGTTGCCCTTCTCCGGACCCGCTCCAGCCCCTCAAGGTCTTTCTTGTAGCGAGGGGCCCAAAACCGGACACAGCGTTTGAGATGCGGTACGCCGGTGCATGGTCCTCCGCCATACTCCGTACCTATTAACCCCTGCGCCTTGTCGCGAGCGCACCCTCCGCCCCTAACAAAAGTCACGATGGAGGTGACAGCCAAGCGCAGACCCCCTGCGGGACCAGCGACTGCCTCCCGCCCCCTTCCCCACGAAGCCAAGATGCCGATGCCCCACCAAGAGTCACCGCCAGCTGGGCAAAACCTTCACCTGGGCTCTCCCAAGAAGCCACCAAGGGAGGAGGCGGCGCCAGCGGGCTCCGGAGGCTCCCGTCCCCGGCACCGACCGCCCTGCCCCGCTCCCCCGTCGCAGCAGGCAGGCAGATTGCTTCGGCAGACTTGTCCGTGTTGGCAGTTCCAAGCCCGCTCCCTATCTTCCAGGGGTTTGCGAAGGGGTTGGTTATTTTGTTCCAGAGTTTTTTCCAGGAACTGAAGTGAAGCTGAGCGGTGTTTTTTTGGACAAGCGGCGCTACTGGATAGGGAAGAGATGAAAAAAAATAATAATTTTTTTTTGTTTGGTTGGTTTTTTTTCCAAAAATCAGGGAGACCAGGCTGCGAGAGAAGCGTGAGGGAGAGGAAGGAGGGACCGGACCCAGCTCTGCCAGCCCAGGACTTCGAGCAGCCGCGTTGCCCCCAGTCTGGGGGTGCCAGAGCAGCGACGGAGCATCCCTGTTCCGTGCCGGGCAGAGCTGGCACTCTCACCCCAAAGACACGGCAAAGCGGCCGAGCTAAAGCTTCCCTGAGCTCATCCTGGATCACCCATTACTGGGATTCTGACAGCACCCGGAGACCCCAGGTGGGAAACGCCTGGTCCCAAAAGGAGTTCAACAGGCTGCTTTTTTTTATTATTTTTAGCATGTTGAAAAGCCTTCTGAGAGCACAACGCTCCGAAGGCAAAGTCCAAATAATTGTTTCCATGCCCTGCTCGCCCCCAGGGTTGCCGTCCATCCACGCTCGACAATCCACGTCTCGGGAAAATGAGGGTGCTTGTGCTGTTTTTCACTTGAGTCATGCGCCTCTTCCCAACAGCCCTGACTGTCTGGACACTTTCTCGCCAACTCCAAAGTATCTCCTTTCTCTGGCCTCAGATCTGAGCTTTCGGATACACCCAGCTGACGTGTGCTCAGAGGAATCCCTGTGGGCACAGGCCGCTCCAAAGCTCCCTCGGGAGCCAGCCGTCAGCCCCAAGCCTGGCAGGGAAACACGGGTTTGCAAAGAGCCTTCCATGCATGTATATATTAACCCAAATTTCTGAGCACTGTCTTAGGAATCAACAGCCACCGCAGCGAACCCAGGAATCTTCCCACAGAGCTCCCTGACACCGCTGACACAGTCGGGGCTGGAAAAGCCAAACAAAACTCCGGGTGAGATGAGTACAGAAGCCAGTAATTCTTCGGAGGGGTGTCGATTCATAGAATCATGGAATGGTTTGGGTGGGAAGGGACCTCAAAGCCCACCCAGTGCCACCCCCTGCCCTGGGCAGGGACATCTCCCACCAGCCCAGGCTGCTCCGAGCCCCATCCAACCTGGCCTTGAACCCCTCCAGGGATGGGGCAGCCACAGCTTCTCTGGGCAACCTGGGCCAGGGGCTCACCACCTTCATAATGGAGAATTTCTGCCTTATTTTTAATCTAAATCTCCCCTCTTTCAGTGGAAAACCCTTCCCCCTCGTCCCATGGCTCCCCTCCCTGCTCCAGAGCCCCTCCCCAGCTTTCCTGGAGCCCCTTGAGGGACTGGAAGGGGCTGGAAGGTCTCCCCGGAGCCTTCTCTTCTCCAGGCTGAACCCCCCCAGCTCTCTCAGCCCGTCCTCCCAGCAGAGGGGCTCCAGCCCTCCCGGCATCTCCGGGGCCTCCTCCAGCCCCGCTCCCACAGCTCCGTGTCTCTCCTGTGCCGAGATTCCCCTGACCACGGGCAGGCAGCACAGGCAAAACCAGGCTCCGCCAAGAGGCACGGCGGCAGCGAGGACCTGGCGAGCAGGAGGCGCGGGGTTAAACGCAGGCACTGGGGCAAGAAACGCCGGACACTGTCGCCAGGCGCGGAAAATAGATTGGCAAAGCCTTCCCTGCTGGAGATGCGCGTGTCTGTTAGCAAATCTCAGCACCGACCATTTAAGCGGGCAGCAAATATCTGCTCGGCGCGTTACAGCTTGAGGAAAATAATCTTTGGGCTGGAGCGTTAGCCCTGGACTAACAACCCGACCCACCCCGGTCCCCTGAACTGGCCAAGCAGCCTCCTGCTTCCTCTGCACGTTCTCTAGTACCCGGAGCTGAGCCGAGCCTAATGAAGTGGGACATTGGAACAGCGGCCAGCGATTCAGGTCTGGAGATGCACATGTCCCCGGACCCCTGGGCTGGAAGGGGAGGGAGGCCCAGGCCAGCCCCCGAGCTCGGGGCAGCCACCCCAGCGCCGGGGCTGGCGTTGGGGGTCCCTGCCCAGACCATGGGGAAATGCCCAGGCCGTTGGACCGGAGCCACACATCCCACGCACGCAGACAGCCCGCTCCTCCGGCAGGAGACAAGCTGTTGGTTGAAGTGGAAGCAGGATCCCTGGCTGCCTGGAGGGAAGGCTCTGCCAGCAGAGTCGGCGGAGGGACAGGAGTCGCTCGGCGAAGGCGTGGGGGGAGGACGCTGCACTTGCCACCCTGGCAGGGACGGACAGCGAGGAGGCTGGCACACCTTTCCCTGGCTCTCTGCACGCCACGGCCGGAGCAGGGCACCGCGGGTAGCCGGAGCGCAGCACCAACGCGCCGGGTCACGCCGAATCCGTGGTGCGAGTCCCGCCGGGACAACGCTGCACAGAGCGGGAGAGGCAGGGGACACCGCCAGACCCGGTGAGGTGGCGCGGGGACTCCTCCACCCTGCCCGGGGCCAGGGAAATCCTCAGCCCCCTCCGTCCTGGATTGGCGGGCCGGCTGATTCCCGCCACCGCCACCTGCTCGAGGAAGCTGTGGGTACCTGGCAAGGAACCCGCGCTGCCAACGGAGCAGCCCGCAGCCCTGCGCAAAGGGCAGGAGATGCCGGGCCCCGGGGCCGGGGGGGGAAAGCGGGATGGCGAGAGCATCGCCAAACCGCAACTTCAACCTCACCGGGCAGGCGGTGTCGGCAGCGGTGAGCTCGCACCGCAGCGGCAACCTCGGCGCCATGCCCTGCCACGCTGCACCACGAACACCAGCGCAGCCTTCTGATTCCCGGCAGGGCCCTGGACCAGGTGGGAGCACGAGGAAGAGGAGGATGAGGCCTCCCCTCCACCCCCCCCAGCAGCTCCCAAGCTCGCCCCGATGGCAGGAGCCCGCTCGGAGAGACGTCAGCTGGCTCTGGAAAGGACGAGCCGTAAGCTGAGCCGCAGCAGAGGGCGCAGAGCCGGCACGCAGAGGGGGAAAGTAAATGGAAAAAAAAAAAAAAAAGAAAAAAAAAAGAAAAAAAAAAAGAAAAAAAAAAAGAAAGAAAGAAAAGTTTCCACTCATCAGCCGAAAGTTGTTGTGGGTTTCTCGCTCTCTTTGGGTCAGGGACCTGATCGTTTAAGTGTATTCGGTGATGTCATTCCTTCCAGAAGGAAAAAGCCTTTCCTGCCCCAACTGAGTTGCTTTACAAACGCTTTAAATATCAAGTTTGGGCCAGCCAAAAGACAGAGTAATTTAGCTCTTTTGGGATTTTTTTTTTGGGTTTTTGTTGTTTTGTTTTTTTTTCTTACGGTTGTATCGGCACCCGTTAATTGGTGGCTTTCCCTCTCTGCTCTCCACCGGCCTCGCCGGGACCTCGACGTCTTCCTCATCCCTCCCTGGAGAGAAGCCCGCGCCAGGCCAGGCTGCCGGGGACCGTCCCACGCCGAGGGGCTGCGTGGAGCCAGCCCACTTTCCACCCACACGTGCCAGGCCAGGACGCACGGCAAGGACCAACCCATCACCGGCAGCAGCGTGGGGAACGGGCTCGCCCCCGTGCCGGTGGCTCCAGCCCCGGTCCCCCCACCCTCCATCACACGCAGCGCACGGAAACTTTCCGTCCTGGCTGCAAACGCCAGAAACCCGAGCGAGTGCCCAAGCTGCTCGCCGCTGCTGACGTTTCCCCTCCTGGGTGAGCCCTGCTGTCCCGCAGGGTCCCCGAGGACAGTCGCCGAGCACCGAAACCCAGGCACGGGGCTGGTCCCGAAACCCCCCACCTCTTTACCGGGGAGCAGGGAAAGACGGCAGGCAAGGGCAGGAAGCAAAGCTCGGGCCCCCCCATCTCTGTCCAGCTGGCACTTAAAGCACAAAGTGCAGAAGCCGAGGTCTCTACACCAGCCCGTACGATGGCTTTTATTGGGAAATTCATAGGAATTCCAAATGCCCCCATCAGCAGGTGTCCAGCTCTGGAGTCCTCAGCACAGGAGAGACACGGAGCTGTGGGAGCGGGGCCGGAGGAGGCCCCGGAGATGCCGGGAGGGCTGGAGCCCCTCTGCTGGGAGGACGGGCTGAGAGAGCTGGGGGGGTTCAGCCTGGAGAAGAGAAGGCTCCGGGGAGACCTTCCAGCCCCTTCCAGGCCCTCAAGGGGCTCCAGGAGAGATGGGGAGGGACTCTGGAGCAGGGAGGGGAGCCACGGGACGAGGGGGAAGGGTTTTAAACCAAAAGAGGGGAGATTTAGATGAAAAATAAGGAAGAAATTCTTCATTATGAAGGTGGTGAGCCCCTGGCCCAGGTTGCCCAGAGAAGCTGTGGCTGCCCCATCCCTGGAGGGGTTCAAGGCCAGGTTGGACGGGGCTCGGAGCAGCCTGGGCTGGTGGGAGGTGTCCCTGCCCAGGGCAGGGGGGTGGGACTCGATGGCCTTTAAAGGTCCCTTCCCACCCAAACCATTCATGATTCCATGATTCTAAGACCACCTTTGGTGGTGGCGCTTGGCCGGGTCTGGCTGGAGGGAAGATCTCTGCCGACAGCGCTGCAGAGACCTCCCGACCTCCCTCTGAGCTAGAGGCACAACGGCTCCCGGACCCCCCCGTCCTTTGCCTCTCGCTGCTGTCACCCCGTCACCCAAGTCCGCTCAGGAGGGTCCCACCACCCAGCAGCACCAGCTGCCCGGGCACAAACAGGGACCTTCGCCGAGGCGGATGGGACCACGCTTTGATCCGCAAGGTCCTGAGAGCGTCAGTTTTATTTTAAAACGCTGTAGCTCCAGATGTTCTTGTTATTCACATTAGTATCTGCAAACCTCGATGTTTGCAAAGTCTTTGGCACCACCGGCATCTCATGGCCATGAAACGTGCGGGCCAGCGGTGTGTAAGATAATCCGCCTGCATGGTGTGCGCGTCCCTCTCCTGCCATTTCGGTTTTAAATCCGATGCCTTTTCATCTTGTCAAATATCCCCCCGCGCTACCTTCTACATCCTGTTATTGTGTCCTCTCAGACTCCGCTTCGCCTCCAAACTACACAGATCTTGTCTTTTCACATCTCTTCATCTGTACGTTCCCCCCAGGCCACCAATTATCCCCGCTATCCATCTCTGGAGCTCCTTTTTTTCTCTCCCTCCGTCTTTTCGAAACGGAATAATGGAAATGGGGCATGGCACTGCAGCTGGAGGACCTCACCGGCGGGCTGTAACGAAGCTTTCAGTGCTTCCCTCCTTGCGCGCCATTTCCAACCTCTTCCCGATGCCGAGCGCAGCAGCAGACACTTTCACCGAGAACTTTCCAAGAACTTTTAATTCCATGAGCAACTGATTCCTTGGGAGCCCAGGAAGGAGCCTGTGCTGCCCCTCCAGCCACATCCTTTAGCACAGGAAAACACGGGTTATGGTTGTCTCTTCAGCTGGATTTGGAGCTCTCTCTAAAGCTCCTTGATAATACTCCCCTCCTCCTTAAATACTCCCTTCTCAGCGTACAAAACACCCGCAGCGCATCGGTGTTCCCCGAGACAAACCGGCACGTTTTGGAAAGGACACAGCAACACCAGGATGTACTTTCCCCTCGATCGAAGAGGGAAGGAAAATAAAAAGTCTTGAATTCAGCAGTAGAAACACTCGCCCCCTGAGCAGCCAGCACAGATGAGGAAACGGCCTCAAGTTGCGCCAGGGCAGGTTTAGGATGGATATTGGGGAAAATTCCTTCCCCAAAAGGGTTGTCAAGCGTTGGAAGGGGCTGCCCAGGGCAGTGGTGGAGTCGCCATCCCTGGAGGGATTGGAAAGCCGGGCAGACGCGGCGCTGAGGGACGTGGGGTAGCGGTGGGTTTGTCAGTGCTGGGTTGGTGGTTGGACTCCACGGTACGAAAGGACTTTTCCAACTTAGGCCAGTTCTCTGATTCTGTGATTTGGGAACCTGCCCTCAGGCTCTTCCCCATGGGACAGGCCGGAGGGGGGCTGCCATCTCGGGGTGTTGGGCGCAGCCCCGGATGAGCAGGCTGGGGCCGGAGCCCCTCCGGGCTCTGCCCTGGGGCACCGTGAGCTTTTGCAGAGCCGTGAGGGCAGGGAGCGGAGTGGAGGAGCCCCGACCCTCCTGCTCCATCCCCGGAGAGACGCCAAGCCCACCCAGCTGGCGGCAAAGCACCCGTGGGGTCGCTCCTCTCCCGGCTCCGATGGGCTCAGCTCTGTCCCAGCGGCACTGCCCCCCTTCCCGCTCCGAGCCCTTCCTTTCGCACCTTCGTGGCCACCAGACGGGGCCGAGCACACGCGGCTGCCCGGCCAGACACGCTCGCGGGGGAGATTTGCTCCGCGGTTAACGCAGGCGGCGAGTGGGAAGCCTGGAGCATCTGCCGGAGCCAGGCAGGTCGGGAAGCGCACGCACAGCCGCACACACACACACACACACACACACCCCGAGCGATGAGTTGAAGGAGCCGTCTGCCAGCAGCACATTCTGCAGGATTTTATTTTTATTTTTTTTTTTTCCCCTCTCTCTCTCTCTTGGCTAATCAGCTACTGAAAGAAGAGCTCCCTCAGCCCGGCCAGCCGCTGAGCCCCCCCCGCCCGGGTCAGCTGCGCTGCGGAGGAGGGAAGTGGGCTTGGAACAGCCGCCGGCTCACCGAGGAGCACTCAACGCGCCTTCATTCATTATCCACTGACATATGGAATAGTCATTGCGGGAGGAAACAGAACCAAACAAAAGCCCCAAACTGCTTCCTCCCAGCGAGGCCCTGACAGCCTCTGCAGCTCACGGCCATTCATCTCCGCGCGGCCGCGGGGAAGGGATGCTCGGGCTGTGGGGCGAGCGCCGGCGGGATGGCTGGGGGTGGGGGGGACCTGCCACGGGGAACCGTCTCCCCAGCACGGCGGGCACGCACCAGGGCTCTCCGGCCGCCCGGCGCGGGGACCTTGGGCACCGGGAAAAGGCCCTGCGTGCGACACGGGCTCCCCTGCCCGCCCCGGCCAGGAAACCAATTTATTTTGTTGTGTCTCTTCTCAGAGCACACGGCAGAGAGCGGCCCGGGCGGCCGGCCAGGCCGAGCGCCGGCGGCTGCCAAGTGAGCAGGAGCACAGCTAGAAGAAATTTAGTCTGCGCTAAACACAGGGGCATAGCAGGTCTGAGCTATTATTCTTTATTAAAGAGCTCCGAAGCCCACGCACAGGCGGAGGGGAGAGCGCGCAAGCTCAGAGCCAGCCGCCGGCGGGTGAGTGACAGCCGGCACAGCGGCGCGCACACCGGGGCACCGGCCGTGCCAGCGGCGGCACCGGATGTTTTCCCAAACCGCTGCTGGTTTAGGGAAAAAAATATCCTGCGGGCGCTGCCGGGAGCGGAGCGACAGGGCAGGCTGCCCGGTCGGCTGCGGCTGCAGGTGCCCGGCGTGGGGTTTGCAAACGAAGCCGGACAAAAGGGAATTGGGGCACCCTCCCGCGGCACCCTGAGCTGCACCCAAGGGTGCTCCCGACTGGGCACTGTGAGATGGGCAGGGGACGGAGCCAAAGGGGACAGGGACGCTCTGCCACGGCAGTACCCGCGTGCTGGCGCTGGCTGCTGCTGAACGCCAAGGTATGAACAGGCAGAGGGGGGGTTACTGCCCATCGCTCACATTTATAGCTGCTGCCATTAAGGATAACAATCAAGTCGGAGACAATTATCACGGAGAGAGACGCAGTCAGGGAGCACAAGGCGTAACCTCTACCCAGAGGGTGCCAAATTTCTTGCGTGCTGCCCCAGAGCCCCGGGACGATCTGCTCCTGCAGCTGTGCCCCGGGCGCCGACACACGGACAAAGGCTGGGACCCCCCCATCCCACTGGAAAGGGGGTGCTGCGGCCACGGCAGCTCCAGCTTCCGCGGCTCTCCCGGCTCTGCTCTCAGGATGCCGGCTCAGGCCGCACCACGCTGCTAATCCCTGGGCTGGGACATCCAGAGGGATGGCATTGCCTTTCCCAGCAGGGTGGACCGGGACCCTCCACCATGGAGGACGGCAGAGCCAGGAGGTTTTCCACCCCAAATCCACGGTCCCACTGCAAAACACCGCCGCTTGCTCGCTCGCTTGGAGGCGCTGAAGCAACATACCCGTGTGAGGCTGGCGGCGCCGTCGGCAGGGCCGGGAGGACACGGGCAGCACGCTCTGCACCCTCCAAAGCCCAATTCCGCACCTAGACACCCCCCCCCCCAACCCCGACGCACAGCAGGACCAGGGACCAGCCCCCTCCGGACAAGGGGCGAGCGAGGGGGTAACGAAGCGACACCCAGCACTGAAACCAGCCCTTCCCACCCCAAAAGCGTGGGCTGTGGGAGAAGCACTGGTGGGACTGGGCTGTGCTCCCTTCCCAGCCATCACCGACAACCCAGAGGGATGGAAGTTCACGTCTCCAGTGCCCTCCTAACGAGCACCTCGCTAAAGCGCCGCATTTCATTACGACTTTAATTAAGGCCAGGCTACACGTTAATCGGGATGAGGCTGCGACGCAGGGTAGGTCTCAACAAAGAGACAGTGAAAAATAATAAAAAAAAAAGATCCTGTTTGCAGGAAGAAAGCGTTTTCCTGGCCCTACTCGCGTCCGAGATACCCCTGCCTGATGCGGGGGTGGTGGGGGGGTGCTGCCCTCCCCTCCCAGCCCTTCTGGGCCACCGAGACGCAAAGCGAGAGACAGGAGCTGGGCGACGCTCCCGGCGGAGGCGAGCACAAAGCACCCAGTGTGCGCATCCCAGCCGCAGGAAGCAGAAGCATCAGGGTTCTTATGGAAGGGAGATAAATACAATTACAGAGGGAGGGCAGGGGGCTGGGAACGGGGAACAAGGAACAAAGCCACTGGAAGCTGCTCTGATGTCAACAGGTTCTGAATCAGCGCTCCCCCCACCGGGGCCCTGAAGCAGGACCAGCTGGGGAGAGAGACCTTGAATTCCTGCATGAAAGGGTTTTTTCCCCGGGTTATGCTGGAGACATTACACAAGTGTATGTTTTCTATAGTCATATATTTCCCCCCCTCTCTCTAAATCTCTATTCCAGACCCGGGGGCAGGGACTGCCGGCAGCTCCAGCGCTAGCCCAGGTGGGCCTCTAACATCTAACCTTTCGGGCCCTCGCTGGCCCAAAAAGGCCGGCAGGCACCCAATCCTCCCCCTCCCTCCGCCGGGGCTGAAACAGGAGCAGACACATCCCTCAAAGCTCCAGGAACCGCAAGACTTAGACCCTTTGAACTGTCAGCGATGCCAAAGAGCTCTCCTGAAGCTGGGTGTGCAGCCAAGAGTCCTGCTCACACCCCCGCTCGGAAAACTCTTGTCCCGAGCCCCGGGTGCCGCGCTGCCGTTACTCCCAACGTCATTCCCCCTGCCCCGTACCCACGGCCGTTCCACGCCGGCCGGGTGACCCACGTCTCCTCGTTGAGAGCGCTCCCAGCGTGCCGCAGGCACCGGCTGGCTCCTCACCTGCCCGCTCGCGCAGGATTTGCTGTGCTCTGCTACTTCTCAGCGGTTCCGGAGGAGACAGGCTGAAGGATTCCACCTCGCCGGTGCCCAGGAGGTTCCTCCAAGCATCTGTCCAAGTCATGTATGAGGCTACCCAGTACCCGCTCAGCTGAACCAAAATCCCAGCAACAAGGGCCAAACGCCCCCACAGCCCTTGGCAATCCCTCCGTCCCGACCCCAGGGCTCTACTGAAACAGCTGATTGACGCCAATCGCATTAATTGATTCAGCAGACGATTAAGAAAGGCAACGAAGTTTGGCTGGAACAACCAAACCCTAGGGGCGTTTTACCGCTATCTTCCACACAAGGAGTTTCCAATCTTTTCCGACGCGCGGAACCCGGAGACGTTCCCTCCGAGAGCAGAGCCCAGAACAGCCAAGGTGATGCCACGAGCCACGGGTGAGGCTCAGTCGCCTTTTAAACGGCTGACGAAAACCCTCTCTTGACCCCGGGCTGAAAGCCCCAGCTCCGGCCGGGCAAAGACAGCACTTGCTGTGCGACTTCTAGCACGGGTGGGAGGAAGGCTCTTCCCATACGGGAAGCACCAGCCTTTCCAAGGTGGATACGACGTTCCTTTTGGCTGCCCCACACGCTCCAAGCGACACACCCGAGCAATGGACCCTCACCAAGAGTCTCCTCAACAGTCCCGACCTGGTGCCGCTGCCCTGCCACGCGTCAGCAGCACAGAGCAGTCCGGGCAATTCCCTTTCGGGGAACAACATTACTTGACCATCTCCCCTCCCTTCGAGTTCGCGGAGAAGCCAGCATGGAGCGGGAAACCCATCACCCCCATCTCATACCCACGTCTAAAGAAAAGCTGCAACGGGTCCTACCTCTTCATCCGAGCTGTCTTCTTCGTACTCATTCTGAGCGAGCAGATTCCCGTTTTCCTTCAGTGGCGAATCATCCTCCAAGAGTTTGCTCTTCCTGGAAGCCCCTTTAGCCTGAAAGACAGAAGAAAAACAGCTTAGTGAGATCCCATCATGCAAATCTTTGCATTTTTATGTTCGCTACAGCGGAGACCTTGGCCGGGCAATGAAATCTGAAGCTGCCACCAACATCTAGTCTGCTGCCAGGTCCAAGATCACCACAAAGCACTTCATGCCCAGGTGGCCAAGAAAGCCAATGGCATCCTGGCTTGGATTAGAAACAGTGTGACCAGCAGAAGGAGGGAGGTGATTGTCCCCCTGTGCTCAGCACTGGGGAGGCCACACCTCGAGTGTTGTGTCCAGTTTTGGGCACCTCAATACGAGAGAGACATCGAGGGGCTGGAGCGAGGGCAGAGGAGGGCAACGGAGCTGGGGAAGGGCCTGGGGAATAAATCCGATGAGGAGCCATTGAAGGAGCTGGGACTGTTTAGTGTGAGGAAGAGGAGGCTGAGGGGAGACCTCATCCCTCTCTACAACCGCTTGAAAGGACACTGTAGGGAGGTTGGTGCTGGTCTCTTCTCACAGGTAATGAGCGACAGAACAAGAGGGAATGGGTTCAAGCTGCAGCAGGGGAGGTTTAGGCTGGACATTAGGAAAAAATTCTTCCCAGAAAGAGTGGTCGGACCCTGGAATAGGCTGCCCAGGGAGGTGGTGGAGTCACCATCCCTGAATGTGTTTGAGACTCGTTTAGATGTGGTGTTGGGGGATGTGGTGTAGGGCAGAACTCTGTAGAGTGGGGCTGATGGTTGGACTCCATGATCCCAAGGGTCTCTTCCAACCTAAATGGTTCTATGATTCTATGCCCCAACCCAGCGAGCGCTGTGCAGAACCACCTCTCGCTCTTAGACGCTCTGGGACACCGCATTGCGGAGGGGAGGAAGGAAGGAAAGGGCTCATTAAGCAGCGCACACTTACGTTCAGCTGGGATTGCAAAGCGAGAAGGTCAATCACCTCTCTCCTGAGGACAGGTTGCCCGAGAAGCTCTCTGGCAGCTCCTGAGCTTGCGCAAGAATTGCATTTTCACTCTCTGGGCCCAAAATTACTTCTCCCTCTGCAGCTTCCATAACCCAGCCATCTTCCAGAGTTATTTCAAGACCCTCTGGCCCTCTTTTCCCTTGGAGCTCAATGCCACCGAGACCACGCAAAGACACAACCAGGGCAGAGCTTCCAACAAGCCAATCTGCAAGGATAGGCAGCATGGGGGAAGGATTTCCCAGGAACGCTGCTCCCCCTGAGCATGTCAGAACACAGACAGACAAGGACGAGGTGCCGGCAGAGCTCCAGGCTCGGGAGGCAAGGGCTGCGTCAGAAACCACACAAACTCACATCCCGGAAACAGAAAATCTACGCTGGGAAAGGACCTCTGGAGGTCCCTAATCCAACCTCCTGCTCAAAGCGGAGCTACCTTCCAAGTAGGAAGGGATCGTGTCTGGTCAAGTGTTGAGTATTTCCAAGGATGGAGATCTCGCCACCTCCCTGGGTCCTGTTCCAGGGCTGCACCACTCCCATGGGCAAGAACCAGAGTTTTCCTCGCTGCACCTCGTCCCCGTTGCCTCTCATCCCATCCCTAGGCATCACGAGAGCCTGGCTCCATCCCCTCGTGAAGCTGCAGACGGTAACGGGATCCCGCTTTGTCCCTTCTCCCAGCTGAAGACGCCAGCTCACAGACCCTCCTGTGTCCCATGCTCCAGCCCCGACCGCCTCAGTGCCCTCCGCCGGCCCCACTCCTGTCACCGCGTTGCACTGGGGAGCCCCAGACTGGACCCCAAGCCTGGATGGGTGCCAAAGAGAGGTGAAGGACTCCATCCATCCCTGGCCCTGCCGATGTTGCTCAGGACAACTGCTGACTCCCAGGTTGTCCCCAGGACCTTCCCTCCGGAGCCGCTCCCTGGCCCTTCAGCCCCCACCTGCCCCGTTGCACAGGGTTATCCTGTCCCAGGTGCGTGACTTCACATTTACCATCCTTGAACTTCACAAGGTGCCCATCAACCATCTTCTCCAGCCCGTCAAGGTCTCTCCAAACGGCACATCTGCCCTCCAGCAGATCCCCGATGGATCCCAGAGCCTGTTCCCTCCAGTAAGGACAAACCCAGCAGCACCATTCTCTCTATCTGGCAGGACGAGCCCACGGGGGTTTCTGGTGCCCACCACGACGCTAACACAAGGGCAGGCTTTTCCCACCACCGAACTTCAGCAAAGGTCCTACCACCGATGGGGGCTCCACCACGCCTGCGCTCAGGACTCCAGAGCTGCCGGACAAAGCGTTTGAGATTGGGTAAAGCGCACAACCATCTCACCTGCGTAATCTGAAGTTACTGGTGAGTTTTGAAGTAACATGCACATTTGGAGCCACTCTGAACCTCTTTGGAGTAGGGAACAGGGCAGGGACACGCTGGAGGCACAGCCCCCAGGGTGGCAACGTCACCGTGATGAAGAGACTCCCACCATCACACGCGCGGTACACACTGCGCCAGATGTCTCCAACTGAGGTTACCCATCAGGAGTGGTGGGACCAACCCCACAGGGAGCTGAATGCAGCCTCTATCGCTTGGGTTATCCCCATTTTTTTTTTTCCCCATGCGGGCAGGACACCTCCTGCGCTGAAGCGGACGGAGCTCGTCCCATTGCAGGGCCCACGGCCACACGTTCTGCTCCATCAGACACAACCCACGGGGCACGGCTGGGGCAGGAATTCGTTCCCTCCGCAGACGCGGGTAACCAGACAGCACCGAACATCAGACTTCGCCCACTCGCTGACCTGCTGTGTGTGGGTGCCGAATAAGCTACAGATCCTTCCCTGGAAAAGAGATTCTCTCTCCCCCCTCCGTCACCGCTCGGAGTGGGGGTAGGGGGAGAACGGGGACCCTGGCTAGATCGGGTTTACGGGAGGATTCAGTGAAATAATCGGAAAAACAGCCCCAGAAAACGTCCCTCGCGGGAGCAGTAAAATCCGCACAGTGTGTGATCACCTTCTGCTGTACGTACACACCAGCGCAGCTCCCCCGAGCCGCAGGGAGAGGGGTGGGAGAGAGCCTGGAAAATACTGGGCCGGCAAGAGGATGAGATTACTGCAAAAACAAAAGGCTTTATTAAAAAATTTTTAAAAAGGGAGATTGGAGATAAGTTTTTTTCCAGGCTTTTGGCGCTACAATGGCTTTGGACTTGAGTTTCCATCTTTCCCTCATTTCCCTCCTCTCTGCGCTGCCACGATGAGACCGGAGGATCCGGCACAGCAAATCTGGGTCGCTGGTGCCACAAGCTGCCGGTGTCCTTGAGGGCGAAGGCCGTGCCAGGAGGTGGCCCACAGTCGCTCCAGCTCTTACCCCAGTGATGCTCAGCCTCCCAGCCCACGCCATCAGGGAGAAAAAACAGAGGCCCACGGGCTCCCCAGGTCCTGAGTTTACTCGGGAGAGCTGGCACAGGCTCGGGATCTCGCTCGGGATTCTTGCGGGAGATTCACCCTGGCTGGCACATCTGCAAAGCAAACGGGACTCCAGCATCCAGGGATTAGACGCGTCTATCGGCAGGTTCAAACCCTTCCAGAAAGCTTTGCCAGGAAAATAAGAAAGCCCTCAGCTAGGACATCCATCGCGCCGCCAGCACCCTGTAATACATGACTAAAGCCCGCCTGGGAAACGGTGAAGACTAAAACCATTTTGCCAGAAGAAAAAAAAAAAAAAAAAAAGGTCTGTCCGAATCGGAGAGGGCCCTAAGGGGGCTTCAGGATAAGCAGCAGAGGGGCCAGCAGACCTGGTCACAGGGGAGTGCGGTCGCCATTCACTCCTCAGGTTACCCAAAACGCCTCTCTGCACCTTCCAGGTACATTTACCTTGATTCACGCAAAGGCTTTTTACCCGCAGCTGGGTCCGGGACAGGCAGGGACAGGCAGGGACAGGCCCCCCGAGCTTCCCCTGGGCTGCGTTGGGAGGCAGGAATAAAGCCAGAGCTTTGCTCCGCCGCCCAGGCGGCCCCATGCAGAAAGGCTGGTTCCACAAGAGGGCGGCAAGCGATGCCGGACACACCGCAAAACCCTGCAAAACCCCTCAAAACTACCCTGCCGGCACCCCCCAACCGCAGCCGCTGCCAGGGCTGGGGGACGAAGACCACCTGGCCCCCCCACCATGGGGCACCCACGGCTATTGGGGATGCAGGAGTCGGCAGCCCCAGACCTCAGAGGGGAGTCGGGCAGCGCTGAGCTCACCCACAGCCGTCGCCAAACCCCATTTCTGGCAGTTTGGGTCGCCGAAGGGGAGACCTGGGGCAGCTGGTGGGTTTCGACAGCGCAGACAGGACTTGGAAGAGGTTTAGCTGTAAGGAAGGGGATAGGGAAGAAAGACGGAAGCCTCCCACACCAGTGAGACCTGTAACGTCCTCCCTCCCAAACGCAGCCCCTGCTCCCGTGGGGGGTCAGCTGGGGTTCCTCTACCCCACACTCCAACAGGCAAACTCAACAGAGGAGTTCAGAGGAACTAGGAAAAAAAGGCTTAATCTGAACTAAAACACAAAACAGACGGGCAAAAAGGAGAGGGAGAATACAGTCAGCAGGCTTTGAGGAGAGCCGCATCCTCAGAGAGCTCAATTTTACCACCAAAAAAGGCGTGCGGGATGGCAAACTGCGCTCGGTCACGCACCAGCGCCAGGCAGCTGAGCCGCACGAGCCGCTCCGTGTCTTGGCCAGGCTGAGCCAGCAGCTTTCCGGCACGGGCAGAGCCAGCTCTCCCCGGTCACGCTGCAAAAAGCACATCACGTACCTGACTGCAAAGAGAGTCTTATGCCAGCAAAGATGCTAAGGAGAGGCAATAACTTCAGTTATAAATTAGGGAAAGGAAGTACGCTTTCCGGAACGCAAGTCCCACAGGCGTGAAAGACAAGCAGAGCTGAAGAAGGCTTGTCTATCCCAAAGCTTTTCCACATCCTCCAGCTAGATAAATTGGTTTAATAAAAGATATCGCCCCTGCCGACGCCAGTCCTGCTTATTTCCTCAAGCTATCGCCGCTACGACATCCAGACTAGACGGCCTCGGGAAGACCAGCGAGGCAGGATGTTTAGCAGCTGCCCGGACTACCTGAATCGGGAAGGGAAGCATCCCCCACTGCCTCTGCTAGTCGGTAAAATAACCGTCAGAGCACGTTAACGGCCCGGTCAGATCCTCCTTTTCCTCCTGAAACCAAGATTAAAACATCAGTGGCTGCTTTGGCTCCCCTTTCCCCTAAGCAAAACCCGCTCACCTCCCACCCTAAAGTTCTCAAAGCGCTCCCACGCGGTTCCTCCTCGGTTGCGGAGAAAAGATCGGAAACTCCCGGCTCGCAATTTTCCAGCAGGACGGGAGAAAGGTCCCTGCTGTCCCTGTGATCCCCCCCCCCCCCCCACCCAGCTACAGCGGCGCAGAATCCCCTCGGCGGGGCTGTGGAGGCAGGGAAGCCGCAGGGAGGGGATGCGCCAGCCGGGTGCTGCCGCTGCAAAGACAAGAGTTGGGTTCCGAGGAGCCGAAGAGGCGACGGGAAGGACGGGCAGCAGCAAGACCAGTTTCCATGATTCCAAACGCGCTGGAGGGAACAGGTAACAGACCCTAAAGCGGGAGCAGCCAGAGCAGCCAGGTTTGGGAGCTGCGGCAGCACCACGCGCCTACGTGGGACAAAAGCAAGCGTCCCTCGCGTTCCGGAGAGGGGCGGAGAGGTTTCTCCCAGCTTTACGGGACACCAGGACGCGCACGGGAACAGCGAGAACCTGGTTTATGGGTGCCAAGCCCGGAGCTTGGTAGGATTGTACGGTCGGGGGGGGGGAAAGCAAGCAACCAACACACGCACTGCTTAACTCTTCCTTTGCTAAAGCGAGATGGTTCCTGGGCCTGATGCTTCCAGTCGCTCTGCTCACCCTGTGCGGCAAAACAACTAAATCCTCAGCTTTACGCATGGAAAAAGGACAGCTACAGGAGCAGCAGGGATCCAGCTACAAGTAAGAGCATCGCATTCGCAGCCCTTGGGGGTCCAGCGCACTCGTGTGGGCTGTTCTCTGGGACCTGTCCTCCTCCACCTCCCCTCAACACCGACCCGCAGCAGCTCCAGCGCCTCCACAACCACGTGCTGGGCTTGTGAGGAAAGCTAAGATGAAGCCACATAATTCCTTCTGATGAGCCAGGCCTCCGATCCCGAGAAGCTTGTAAGACCGGCTAAGCCTCGTGGCAACTGAAGGAGCTTAAAACACACGATTACCTTGTTATGGGCTGTTGCGTTTGAAGAGGTTTCTGTAAGCCACATCTCGTAAGCCGCAAGATGCAAGACGGCGGCATCTCGAGCACTGCTAAGCGAACGTATGTGACACCTCAGGTTTGAGCTTAGACGTAAGACGATCCAAATCGATGCCTCTGAAACAAGAGCAGTAAAGCGGCTTCTGCCAGGGCCGGGCCAAACCACCCCGCTCAGCTCGCCTCGGAGAACCACTACGCAGCCACGTCTGCGTAAGGAGCCGTTTGAGCAGCGGCCTCCGGAGCACGCCCGCTGCCGGGAGCCCAGGAGGAACTCGGCTGGATCCTCCCTGTGGGACAAACCGAGTGACATCGGGCCAACACTGAGAGCAGGTCCCCATCGCAGTCGGGGACAAAGCCATCCTTCCACATCCCGCTGCCTTTGGCAGAGTGGATGTTGTCTCATCTCCGCCAGCTCAAGTCTTCCTCCACTAACTGCTCTAAAACCAGGAGGCAGAACCCGGGAGGCCACACCACAGGCAGCGCTTTGAAGTCATGGGCTGCTCTCAGCTTTCTCCTGTCACCAGGCTCTACACGTACGTCACAGTCTTCTGGTACCGATGTGTTGATCGGCCAGCCTGCTGTATCGCCGCACGACGTACCGCCGCACGACGTACCGCCGCGAGAGCTGAAGTCCTGAGGACGCGGAGGGGTAACTCGAGCAAAGACCTGTCAGTGCAAGTAACAAGCCTGAAATCGCCCACCCTGTGGGCGAACATCAATTCGTTCCGTTTCACGGGGCTGACGGAACTGCTAACAGCGCAGAAAGACGAAGCCTGACGCTGGAAGAGGGTTTTGCTCACGCACCAGACTCAGGAATTAACACACCTCAAGACGGAGACAGCTTGCCAGAGCGCCGGGCAAACTGTCCAGTGCTCCAGCTTGCTTTTGTGGAGCTTTTGTGCAGAGGGCACGGCGCTGGGTGTGTGAAAGCTGGCCTGTCCCCCCTCCCCCCCGCCACCCCAGGAGCACGGAGCCCTGCACCGACCCAGGCTCATCGCGGAGCACAGCCCTCCGCGCCCCGGTAACACCCACACCGGGCCGGGGCAGGGATCGGCACGGCAGGCTGGGGACGCCGAGATCTGCCGCTCTCCTGGTGCGGTGACTTGGTCAGGTACCATGGGCATGTTGGGCACCAAAGCAGCAGCACTTCCACTGACGCCACGAGCTGCTGCTAGCACAAACGGCGGCTTCCTTCCTTCCACAAGTGATAGAAACATGTCATAGAATCATGGAATGGTTTGGGTGGGAAGGGACCTTAAATCCCACCCAGTGCCACCCCCTGCCCTGGGCAGGGACATCTTCAACTAGACCAGGTTGCTCCGAGCCCCGGCCAACCTGGCCTGGAACCCCTCCAGGGATGGCGCAGCCACAGCTTCTCGGGGCAACCTGGGCCAGGGGCTCACCACCTTCATAATGGGGAATTTCTTCCTTATTTTTAATCTAAATCTCCCCTCTTTTGGTTTAAAACCCTTCCCCCTCATCCCATGGCTCCCCTCCCTGCTCCAGAGTCCCTCCCCAGCTTTCCTGGAGCCCCTTGAGGGACTGGAAGGGGCTGGAAGGTCTCCCCGGAGCCTTCTCCAGAGCAGAATGTCCCAGAGGTCAACAGGCAAGAAGGCTCCGCAGAAATTGGGCCACCACAAAAGAACGCGTCAGCTGCTGTTCTGTTTCAGACTGGTGTGGCAAACACCGGCACAAATCAGTCTAGAGGGGAGGAGAAAAAGCGATACGGGGCTAGGGAGAAGAACTGGGCAGAGGAGCCCCCGTACGCTCCAGCTGATGAGAATATCTCGGCCCCAAACGGCTGGGGTCCTGCGGCTGCGCGGTGTGGAGCTGAAGGCAGTGCAGAGCCACCGAGGAGGAGGAAAAGGAGCCCAGGTTCGCCGTCAGGGGCTGGCGGAGAAGCGGAGGAGATGGATACGGTACCGCAGCGCAGAGCCCCGCGAGGATGCTCCGAGCTCTGCAGCTGAGCGGACGGGAGCAGGGCCAGGTCTCCGGGTGCCATCCCTGCAGGAAGGGAAGAGTTAAGCGGCTCTTGCTGCACCCCCAGCGCCTCCCCGAAGCCTACACCCCGCACAGGGCAGGTCAGCTTCAGGCGCTGGGTGCCACAGCAGGGGCAGATCAGCTTCAGGCGCTGGGTGCCACAGCAGGGGCTCCCCGACAGAGCAGCGCCGAAGGGGCTTCCTGGATTACAAAAGCAGCAAATAAACATTTCAGCCTGGCCTTCAACTGCAGGCCACCGGGCTTCTCCCCGGGGGCTCCCAGAGCCGAGTCGGACGGCTCAGCTCAGCACCGGGGCTGCCAAGGAAGAAAGCGCAGCTTGTCAGAACGCTGGAAGTCATTAAGAGGAAATCTAATCCGACAAGGACAGCCTAATATTTACACAGCCCCGCGAGCTAGAGAGGCACTAAGAACGGGGCTTTGCAATCTGCTGACAGGCAGGTGGTGGAAGCTGTGGCCTTTCTGGCTCCGGGATCCCGGGGGGAGCTGGGACAGCACAACTCAGCTCAGCACCTTGCTGCTCAGACCGGATTAACACTTCTCCGCAGGCTGAGGCGCCAGTGCTGGCTCACACTTCAGTACCTCTCTCTCTTCTGTCCTCAGGAGAGGCTGTCTTTACTCCTCAGCGGGTTTTTTAAAGCCCCAAAGGCAAGGCTTCTTACATTCCAACTTCCTAAAAGCATCTTCTTGGAGAGAGCTGCAGATCACCACCAGGACTGCGAGAAGGAGCACAGCTCTGGAGAGGCACCTCATCGCCCCACCACCATCCATGTGTGAATTCTGCCCGGACACTAACACGTCCGCAAACCGGTTTGCGTTCCATCGTCTCAGGAGCCGTCGGTCTTCCCATCACTTCTCTTGGCTGGTCAAACACAAGAGTCACTGACTGGGATATCTCACAGTATAAAAATACAAACGTCCAGCAAGAGTATTTCAAGCACCAACACGTTCAGAGAGCGGTGACACCCCCCCGTATCTAAAGGGTTTCTCCCTTGCCAGAGCCACTCCTTCCACAGATGAAGCAGCAAAGATGAAGCCCAGACCAACCAAAGAGCATCGGCTTGGCTTCGGCACCCTCCAAATCACCGGCTTTCACCAAGAGAAAACCACAGGTTTTCCAGAAGCAGGGAGAGACCATGATTAAAGGAGTCAGTTGCCAGAACGGTGCTACAACCCCTCGCTGTGAGGTGCGACATCAGCAGTATCCTCCCTGTCGGTGGGTCAGAGCTCCCAGCTCTTCCCGGAGCCCCAGACAGGCCTCTCCGGGAGGACCGTGATGCTGAGTCTACAGAAAAGCTCTGGCAACCTGAGCACGCAAGGCTCCTTGCTGTCTGGTTTCTCAGCAGGAAACCTCAGAGTAATCACAGAACATCTGCAAGCTTCCCTTCCCTTCTCCGTCCACCCGCCGTCCTTCTCCACGAGCTCCCTGATGCTCTCCACGTTTCTCTGGCAGAGCAGGAGACCCCGCTGTCGGTTCCTAAGTGCTGGACGCATCCAGCCGACGCGCACGCAGCTCTCCTGCGCGTAGTCCAGAAGCCTCAGGAAGAAGCAGCTTGGGAATCCTCCCCAGCCTCGATTAACTTGCCGGAGAGCCAGAAGATACTGAAAGGAAGAGACCCAGGACATGCACAAACCCCTCCGAAAGCCCTCCAGAGCCTGCCTCGAGCGATACGCACAGTGACAGGCCATTCCCCGGAGAAGAAAGTCATCTTTAACATCAAGGCTGAAGATCCGACGGGGAGGAGCAGGAGGCTTCTCCGGCACCAGCTCGGTGTCCGCGCTGTTGGCAAGCGAGGTTGGAGCAAATGGGCATCAGCTGGGAGGGCTAAAGGCAGGTTCAAAGCAGATTTCCACAAGACAGGATGAGGCTTTCAGGTTTGAAAAAGGGGGACAGCGAAATGGCCATCCAGGCTAGTATGAGCACGCTCGGCAAAACACGCAAAGGGACGGTAAAAATCAGGCCTGGGTCTCTACGAGGGGCCAAGCCGATCTTGGCTCTGCTGCGGAAGGGTGGTCTGTACCCTCCCGCCCTCCTCTTGCTGCTCCCTGCGTGCCTGCTCGGCTCCTGACACGCTCCCCGGGAGCCGATTCAACCCGCTCCCCTCGCGGAAGGGAGGAGGAGAGACAGCCCTCAGTCAGGCCAAGGAGGTGACCTGGCTCAAGGAAGCATCTTCTGAGACGGAGCAGAACCAGGAGGAGAGGACAAGGCTGGAGACGGGAAGCATCCCCGCTCTGGCAGCCCTCGGAGAAGCTGCTGACTGGGGAAGTTCATTCGCCTGCTGCGAAAACACAGCTCCGGAGAAGCTGCCAGGGAGGGTCCGCGCTCTGTATTTGCGCTTCATTACCCAACTGCAAGGAGCGGGAAGAACCGGGGGCCGTCACCGCCACGCTGAGTATCATCCGCTCTGCGTTGCGGCCAACGGCTGCTTTTGGCACTTACGCATCACGTCCCCGACAGCGCTACGCTGTCCTGGAAACCAACGCTGTATAATTGGCAACGTATTTTTAAGCTTAGGGCTAAAAATCAGTTAAATTTCCAAGAAAGAGCTAAACAAAGGCCAAAGAGGCTGGACTCCAGAGCTCCCCGCTGCTCAGAGACACCTGGCCGCGGGCAGGCGACAAACCGGCATTCAGCAACACCCCCAAGAAGTGCCAAAGTCACCACACCAACTGACCAAACAATAGAGACGTCTAAGAAGCGACTATAAATTTTTGGGCAAGCGTTAAAATCCCCTCCAAAGGAGCCGGGACGAGTCCCCTTCTGAAAACGCTGCTGGCAGAGGGGCAAGTTAAACAGTTTTCTCTTCCCAGGGTTAAACCCCCGCAAGGTCTCCCGGAGCGTTTTAGGGGCACAGCCCTGGGCAGCAGCATCCTCCGTTTCCTACAGGGAACGCAGCTCGGAGGAGATGCTAACGAGCTGCCAAAGCCACGGATTAACGTCAAGGACGCTCAGGAGTCTGTGTTTCTTTTCGGAGCGTATTTTTCTTCTCTTTTTCGCGTTCCTGTCACTAAGAACCTGACAGAATAAAAACCCGTTCGGCGGCACCCGAGGACCGCGAAGGGTTTGCACGTCGCTTTGGCTAAACCGCTCCTACAGAGCGCACCGAACTGACCAAAATTTAAAAAAAAAAAAAAGAAAAAAGGTGGGTGCTGCAGCAGCGGGGGAGGCAGGGTGCGCACAGGCAGCGTCGAGGCCACGGACCGAAGAGCAGAAGAGCCAGGAAAAGCGATTATCACAAACGCCAGCTCAAGGGAGAGCGAGGTGGTTATTTGCGGGGCAGATCCTCCCGCTGCCCCACGGCAGCTCGCGGCGGGTCTGTTTCTTACCCATCACACTAACAGCAGCTCCGACACTTCACAAGCCCTTAGACGCAGACGCAGCCGCAGATACCCACAGTCAATCCTCCTGTCTTATAAACGTAACAAAAAATAATCCCCCCCGGCAGGTTTCGCCATCGCGACCAGCCCAAGAAAAATTTTAGCTCGCCTTTTAATGACGTTTTCACCACTAACTCCCAGCAAATTAAGCTTTGCCTACTGGAGAGCTGAACAGAAATCGAGAGCGTGCAATTAAGAGACTAGAATTTGGGAAGCCTCGTTCAAAATTAAACGTATCTATCCAGGGCAAATAAACAGCTCTCCGATGCTAGCAAGTGAAATATTTTCTAAGTATGAGCTTGTTCTCTTCACTCTTGCCCCAAAGCTGTAAGTCCGTTTTTAAATTTTTGGGCAGTATTACACAAATGGTATTAGCGTGGGTGTGCCGGCCACCTCCGCCGGCGACCCAGCAGCTCTCCCGGCAGGGGAGGACACCGAGCGCCCCGAGGACAGACCCCGCTCGGACAGAGCGGTCCCTCGAGCGCTCCTTCCCCAGACCCTGCGCGTAGCTCCGTTTTCTTCTCCGAAGTTTCCCCCTCGGCTCCCCGTGAAGCGACGAGCGCAGCTCCAAAGCCGAGAGCCGCGGAGAGCGACGGCCGAGGAAAGACTCGAGATGCTCCCAGGAAATTCTTAGTTCCTATTTTACCTCTGCTCTCCCCAAGTTCCCGAGCAGTTTCAACGCAACGTAAAATTCTGAACTGCACAGAGCACCAAAATCACCGAGTCGCTCTGAAAAGCCGTCTGACCTGCAGGGGCTTCTAACGCTCTAACGCAGCAGTTTTCAACCCGTTTATGGCGTTACGCAAAGGCCCTGTAAAGAAGGAAGAGAAGAAAACCCAGCGGCAGGAGGCCGCAGTTCGCTGCGCCGGGGTTCACAGCTCCAGCAGAAAGCGTCTAGGGGTGCCGCACATCAAGGAGGAGAGAGGCACAGACCGCAGAATTACTTCCTTGGAGGACCCCAGGGAAGAAAGGGGTCCGGACAGACCAAACCTCCATCAAACTCTGCACTGGGGATGTGACGCCCTCGCAAGGAGCGTTCCTTTTTCCCCCCAAACAGAAACAGGTAAACGTATTCCCGGCCACGTCCGACGCGTTTGATGTCTTTTCCCTCTGTGAAACCCCTTCAGGAGCCTTCTCCCGCAAGAGGAAGCGCAGACAAGTCTCCGCTCCGTCTCTAACGTCCCTGCTCGGGACGGCTGCGGTTCGTGCCGGGTAACTCTCTCCACACGCAGGCCGGCAGCACAGGAACGGCACCGGCTCCTGCCCTTCTGCCAAGACGCCGATGCCTCTGCACGGCAAAGACCCCAAAGGCAGAAGGCAAAGCAAGAAAGGAAAATGAGAACGCGACTTCACTGAGCCATCGCTACAAAACCGACAGACCATCCCTGCCCAAAGTAGCTGCGAGGCCAAAAAAGGGACATTATCGCACAGCAACGGAAACAGGCGTCAGGATGAACCGCCCCCTGACCTGCTCGGCTTCCGCTGTTACTGCTGGAGCTCTTTTTTGGGCTGTGCTACCTGCACAAAGCACGCGACATTCCAGGGAAGAGTTTGTCATAGAATCATAGAATGGTTTGGGTGGGAAGGGACCTTAAAGATCACCCAGTTCCGACCCCCCTGCCCTGGGCAGGGACATCTCCCACTAGATCAGGCTGCTCAGAGCCTCATCCGGCCTGGCCTTGAGGTTGGGAAAGAGGTATTGTCATTCATCCTCTGCTGTGGGGACAGGCTGAGAGAGCTGGGGGGGTTCAGCCTGGAGAAGAGAAGGCTCCAGGGAGACCTTCCAGGATGACCATGAGCCAGCAACGTGCCCTCGTGGCCAAGGAGGCCAATGGCATCCTGGGGGGCATCAGGAAGAGCGTGGCCAGCAGGTGGGGGGAGGTTCATCCCCCCCCTCTGCCCTGGGGAGGCCACACCTGGAGAGCTGGGTCCAGTTCTGGGCTCCCCGGTTCCAGAGGGACAGGGAACTGCTGGAGAGGGGACAGCAAAGGGCCACCAAGATGGTGAGGGGATGGAACACCTCTCCTGTGAGGAAAGGCTGAGGGATTTGGGTCTCTTCAGTCTGGAAAAGAGACGGCTGAGGGGGGACCTTATCAACGCTTATAAATACTCCAAGGGTGGGTGTCAGGAGGACGGGGCCAGGCTCTTCTCAGAGGTGCCCGGGGACAGGACAAGGGGCACAGGCACAAACTTGACCATGGGAAGTTCCACCCCAACACGAGGAGGAACTTCTTTACCCTGAGGGTGGCAGAGCCCTGGCACAGGCTGCCCAGAGAGGTGGGGGAGTCTCCGTCTCTGGAGACATCCCAAACCCGCCTGGACGCATCCAACCTGCTCCGGGTGACCCTGCTCTGGCAGGGAGGTGGGACGAAGTGATCTCCAGAGGTCCCTTCCAACCCTATGATTCTATGATTCTGATTCCAGCCCCTTCCAGGCCCTAAAGGGGCTCCAGGAAAGCTGGGTAGGGACTCTGGAGCAGGGAGGGGAGCCATGGGACGAGGGGGAAGGGTTTTAAACTGAAAGAGGGGAGATTGAGATGGGATAAGAGGAAGAAATTCTTTGCTGTGAGGGTGGTGAGCCCCTGGTCCAGGTTGCCCAGAGAAGCTGCGGCTGCCCCATCCCTGGAGGGGTTCAGGGCCAGGTTGGACAGGGCTCTGATCAACCAGGTCTAGTTGAAGATGTCCCTGCCCATGGCAGGGGGGTGGAACTGGATGGTATTTAAGGTCCCTTCCAACCCAAACCATTCTATGATTCCCTGTGATAACTATGGGCTCATCCAACCTCCTCATCTTCAACTAGACCAGGTTGCTCCGAGCCCCATCCAACCTGGCCTTGAACCCCTCCAGGGATGGGGCGTCCACAACTTCCCTGGGCAACCTGTTCCACTGCCTCACCACCCTCACAGCAAAGAATTTCTTCCTAATATCCAATCTAAATCTACCCTCTTTCAGTTTGAAACCGCTACCCCATTGTCCATTGTTACCCACGTTGTCCATTGTGTCCAGCTTGACCCGGGTTGCAACGAGGCAGCGATGGATCCCAACATCCGCAGATACTTTCTTACGGACCTATAGCATTTCACACACTCGGATACCGAACAGAAGGCTGAAGAATCGGGTGGGGTGGGCGCAGAACCAGCCCCAGCTCTCACAGACGGATGCACGACGCGCTGGCAGTCGGTCCTGGCTCAAGCAAGCGTCCTACTGCTTACACGGCCGCGTGGCACAACAGAGCCGAGAGCCAGCGCCGAGGAAAACAACCCTGCCACCAGCGAAAACACCCGCGCAGCTGCGGGACCAATTGTTCTCAAAAGCAAAACAGAACAAAACCAAAAAAAAAAGGCCTCGCTCCCGCAGAGCGATTTCTGGGCTGGGTCAGGCACCGGGCCTGGCCCACGCCAGAGATTCATAAGCGGTTGTTGAAGCACAACGGCGGCATCAGGGTGGGAAGAAGCGGCTGTCAATGGAGAAATCCCAGCAGGATGGCCGCTGCGGAACCGCTGCGGAACTCCCAAGTGGGTTACTAGAGGAACTTTCTGCTAAATTTCTACTCCAGACCCTCATCCTTTGACCCATCACCCAAACAAATGCACAGACTTAGATAGCCAGGATAATAACAAGGCGTTTTTTGTTAAGCCTGGGGCATGACGCAGGGCCCAAAATCCCAGGGATCGCACCTCAATACCTCAAGAGAAATGTGAGTGTGAGGTTTTCCCACCAATCTTTGTGCCGGCACCTTTTGAGACAGAAGTGAGACTATGTCCTTGTAAATAATGTTCTAAAAAATCCACCGTCTGTGAGAGAAGCATCGCTACCGCGACTCTAGGAACGCAAACTGGCACAGAAATTGTTTTCCTGTTAACAAGCCAGCAGCACTACAGCTCTCTACGCTGCGTCTCACCGCAAAGGCTGAAGCGTCACCTAACTCTGTACACGTACGGTTTCCTCCTCGCTGCTCCGATGTGGTCGGACATCCCTGACCCCCAGGAGACGGAACATGGGCACTCAGCCTGTGAGAAGCACCCTCAGCATCTCTGGGGCCTCTCTACTCAACGTACAGCCTGGATTCTCTCATGCCAACCCAGCTGCATCGCGCAGCCCAAGGCCCTACTTGTGTAATTAAAAAAGAACAGCTGAAAAAAAAAATAAATCTAGAAGCACAGAACAGTTTGGGTTGAAGGGACCTTTTAAAGGCCATCGAGTCCCACCCCCTGCCCTGGGCAGGGACACCTCCCACCAGCCCAGGTTGCTCCGAGCCCCGTCCAACCTGGCCTTGAACCCCTCCAGGGATGGGGCAGCCACACCTTCTCGGGGCAACCTGGGCCAGGGGCTCACCACCTTCATAATGGGGAATTTCTGCCTTATTTTTCATCTAAATCTCCCCTCTTTTGGTCTAAAACCCTTCCCCCTCATCCCGTGGCTCCCCTCCCTGCTCCAGATTCCCTCCCCAGCTTTCCTGGAGCCCCTTGAGGGACTGGAAGGGGCTGGAAGGTCTCCCCGGAGCCTTCTCTTCTCCAGGCTCAGTAACAGAATCACGGAATGGTTTGGGTGGGAAGGGACCTTAAAGGCCACCGAGTCCAATGGGCAGGGACACCTCCCACCAGCCCAGGTTGCTCCAAGCCCCATCCAACCTGGCCTTGAACCCCTCCAGGGATGGGGCAGCCACAGCTTCTCTGGGCAACCTGGACCAGGGGCTCACCACCCTCAGCCTAAAACATTTCTTCCCGATATCTGTTCTGAATCCCCCCTCTTCCAGTGTAAAGCCATTTCCCTTGTCCCATGGCTCCCCTCCCTGCTCCAGAGTCCCTCCCCAGGTTTCCTGGAGCCCCTTGAGGGCCTGGAAGGGGCTCCAAGGTCTCCCCGGAGCCCTCTCTTCCCCGGACAGCCCCACCTCACGGGTCTAACCAAGGTCCCTCCTCACAGCGGTTTCACCTTGGCTCCCACACACAGGCCGGATTTTGCTTTTTCTCCCCAGTTTACAAATGGGGGGCACCGACACCGGGCACGGGCCCTTCCTCCCACCCGCTCCTCCTCCTCCAGACACGAGCAGCGGCCGGAGCAGGGTGAAAACCGCCGTTGCCCGGCCGGGCTCTGCCTTCAGGCGCCGTTACCGGTGAGGCAGCACCGGAGGAACCGACGGCCGGCGTCGCGGGGGGGGCGGGCGGGCCAGGACTCCCACCGGTCCGCTGCGAGCCCCGGGGGGTGCCGTGCCTCGCCTCGCACCCACTGAAACGGCGTTTCCCGGCGGTTAGAGGGCCCGCCCCCCCCCCGGTTTGAAGCCTTACGTGTGTCCGGGGGGGCGAGCTGTCGTCGGTGCCTTCCTCCGGGCCCTCCTCCTCCTCCTCCGAGGTGCTGTCGCTACCCGAGTCCTCCAGCCCCGAGTAGACGCTCTCCTCACTATCCGTCAGCTCCTCGCTCTCCGCGGCAGGACTCGGCTGGAAGGGAACGGGCCGGGGGGTCAGGCCTCCGGTAACGGGGGGGGTTCAGGCCGCCGGTAACGGAGTGGCCGCAGAGCCCAGCCCGCCCAGCCCGGCCCGACCCGGCCCGCCGACCTCCCCCCACGCTGCCAGGGCCCCGCCGGCACCGGGCCGAGCCCTCATTGCCCGTAACCATGGCAACCCCCCCGACCTGCTCCATGGCTCCGTCCCGCCGCTCCGCGTGCGCCGCCGCCGCCACGCACCACGTGCGCGCGGGTCAAAGGTCACGGCCCCGCCCCGCCCCCCCAGGCCACCGCCTTTCCGCCTGTCCCCGGCCCCTCCCCACCCCACCCCCCGGCGGCAGCGGCCACACCGAGGGGGGGGGGGGGCATCCCGGTGGGGGGGAGGGCAGGGGATAACCGGGGAGGGGTCAAAGGGGAGAGGTGACACGGCGCGGATGCGCATGCGCCGTACGCCGGCGGGGCCGCATGCGCATAGGCGCGCACCGGGCGGGTGCCGGCGGAGCACGTGCGCATGCGCAGAGAGCCGCGTGGGGGAGCCGGCGCGCTGCGCATGCGCAGTGGCCGGCCGTTGGGCGCACATGCCTCGGCCAGCGGGCGCGTCGGCAGAACTGCGCATGCGCGTGGAGGGAATCCCTCCGGGGAGGGGGGGGAACTCGTTGAGGAGGCGCATGCGCACGGCGCGGCGGGGAGGGCGGCCGGGAGGGGGGCGTGGCCCTCCCCGCGCGCGGGGGGGGGGGGGGGGGGCGGTGCCGCGCACGCGCGCCGCCGCGCCGCGCGGGGGGCTTGTCTCGGAGGCGTCCCAAGATGGCGGCGGCCATGCTGGGCCCCGGGGGTTGCAGTGCGCAGGCAGCGGCCCGGCCCCGCGGCGGCGGCCGCCGGCGGCACTAAGCCCCGCACCGCCCGCCTCGGCCCGCCGCTAAACCCCACCTGGCGGCGGTTTCCCCGGGGAGGGGGGACGGGGTGGGGGGGACGCCGGCGCGCTGCGGCCTGCGCCGGGGCCTGCAGCCGGGCCCTGAGGCCGCCGCTATGGAGGGGCCCGGCGCGGCGGCGGTGGGCGCCGGCCCCGGCGGCAGTAACGTCCCCGCTTTCCTCACCAAGCTGTGGACCCTGGTGGAGGATCCCGATACCGACTCGCTCATCTGCTGGAGCCCGGTGAGTCCCGATGAGGGGACGAAGCGGCCGAGGCCTCGGGGCCCGGCTCCCGGCAGCGGGCGAACGCCCGCTGCCGGGAGCCGGGCCCCGAGGCCTCGGCCCAGGCGTGTCCGCGGCCTCCCGAGTGACTTTCCCAAGCCGCGGGACTCTCCAGGCCTCACAGTTCCTAATTAGAGGTGCTGCCTCTTTCCCCGGTGCTTATCCCGCCCGTGCGCCTCATTATCCCAGCGCCTCAATCCCTCAGGGAAAAATGAGCTGTCCCGGCTACTTGAGGGGGAAAAAAAAAAAAAAAAAACCCAAACGTCCAGATGCTTTTCTAACTGTTTCCATGGCAGGGGATGCTCTACACAGCGTTTAGCCGTGTCATTATAACCGCTGTGCCACAGCCCGTGCTCTTTCTGCTTCGCTCTCCTGCTTTACGATCGCTCCAGTCGTGCAAGTCCCCCTTTTTTTTTTTTTTTTTTCCTATCCCTTTTTAGCCATTTGGGGAAGCGTAGGGTTTGTCTAAAAGATCGTAGTGTCCAGAGCCAAATGCTGCAAGCTGGTTTTTTCGGAGGCAGTTCCATCTGTGGTGTTTACCTGAAATCAAAGGGAAGAAGTTTTCTTGCTCTTTAGTTCTTAACCGGGCAGACCAAGCAGTTAAGTGGAAATAAGTTCTTGTGAATATTCTCCTGTATCGCCTTGCGTCGGCCGCAGATCAGACGTTTGTTACCAAAACTATCGAGGGAAGGGCGGTAATACTTATAAGAGTGAAAAAGGACTGTCGTGTGGAGGTTTGACTTCAGATGGGCGCGCGGAGCTAAGACGAGTGGAACTGCTGTTCAAGATCATAAAAAGTGTGAAAGATAAGGACCAAAATAAAAGCATAAACGCGCTGGGAATGTTTTTTCCTAACCCTTGATCGTAGCTGCTCTCCACGACTGTTTGCTTATCTGGCTCAATGTGGCAGTGACGAGATGAAAGACCTGCGCTGTCTGTTGGCTGCAGATATTGCATTGCTCTTAACTTTGCAAGTCATCGCCTCTGAACAGATGCCTCGTCCCGTTACTAGAGCAAACAAAGATTTAACGCCTTGTATTCAATAAGTTTGTATTTGTTGTGTTGCCGAAGCACCGTGAGAAATAGCATTTAGGGCCAGGGCATTACCCTGTTCCCCGTGCCTTTGGGAGCTGCAGTGTCGCCTTCCTCCTGAGAGTGGGTGTGAGAGATTTTTTCGGGGGTGGGGGGGGGGTGGGGTGGATTCTGTGAGAACTTTAGACCCGTGTCTGAATGCAGACAGATTCGCTGTTTGGGCGGTGTTTGAATTAAGCTGTGCCACTGGGAGTATGGAGTAATATCCATGGGGCTAGTATCTACATGCAAATCAGCGTGCTTTTGCAAATAGGTCTGTGTACTTTGCTTGTGTTGACAGGTAGATAAGTTGCCTACATCTTTACGTTTCTCCTTGCCCAAAAGATTTGTCCCAAGTGTAGGAGGAAAGAGGTGCTGGTGTTGGGGCTGGAGCTCCTGACTGCTCGCTTCCCTCCCTTGGCAGTTTGCTGCCCCCTCTTCTTTGGGGTTGTTGTTCATTGTGACTGTTTTGGTTTGTAACATAGAATTATAGAATCACAGAACAGTTTGGGTGGGAAGGGACCTTTAAAGGCCACCCAGTGCCACCCCCTGCCCTGGGCAGGGACACCTCCCACCAGACCAGGTGGCTCCGAGCCCCGTCCAACCTGGCCTTGAACCCCTCCAGGGATGGGGCAGCCACGGCTTCTCTGGGCAACCTGGGCCAGGGGCTCACCACCTTCATAATGGAGAATTTCTGCCTTATTTTTCATCTAACTCTCCCCTCTTTTGGTTTAAAACCCTTCCCCCTCGTCCCATGGCTCCCCTCCCTGCTCCAGAGTCCCTCCCCAGCTTTCCTGGAGCCCCTTTAGGGACTGGAAGGGGCTGGAAGGTCTCCCCGGAGCCTTCTCTTCTCCAGGCTGAACCCCCCCAGCTCTCTCAGCCCGTCCTCCCAGCAGAGGGGCTCCAGCCCTCCCGGCATCTCCGGGGCCTCCTCCGGCCCCGCTCCCACAGCTCCGTCTCCTCCTGCTGTCCCCAGAGCTGGAGGCAGCGCTGCAGGGGGGTGTCCCAGAGCGGAGCAGAGGGGCAGAACCCCCCCCTCGCCCCCCTGCCCACGCTGCTGGGGATGCAGCCCAGGCTGCGGGGGGTTTCTGTGCTGCCAGCGCGCGGTGCCGGCTCACGGGCAGCGTTTCCCCCCCTCCCCCAGCGCCCCCAAGCCCTTCTCTGGGGGCTGCTCCCCATCCCTCCATCCCCAGCCTGGGCTGGCACTGGGGGCTACCCCATTACCCCAAGCTGTCCAAGCCCACCTGGGGACAAGGGAGCTGCTGCTGGTAGGTGGGAGTTCAAGGGTAGGAAAGGGAGATTCATACGCTGGCTTTGCATGTGAAGAAGCAGCGTGCTGGGTGAGGTTGCTTCGCAGTAGCTGTCGGGGTACACGTTCTTGGCCTGTGTTAAATGTGCAATATCCTGCTTTGTTCACTGAGTGATAAATCGCCTTTATTTACTGGGTGTTTGCAGTGGGGTAACAGTGTGCGTGAAGAGCAATGCGACAGCTTGGACAGCCGCAGCGCTGAGCTCCAGCCTAGATCTAAACTTTATTCCAAAGTAGCTTTGCTAGTTTGCTAAAGAGATTATTTTTTTAACTGCTTTATGCTATTGATAGTACAACGAGAGGCTCACAATCATTTAAAAAAAGATTTCAGGGCCTTAGGGCAACTGGTAAAGGGATCAGGAGCTCAGGTTGTGTTCTCCGCCATCTCTCTGACATCAGCGATGGACGAGGGACTATAGAGGAGGAGTCAACAGGTCAATTCGTGGCTCCAGGACTGGTGTCCTACACAGGGCATTGGGTTTTACGATCACGGCTTGGTATATGAGGCCCCAGAGCTGCGAGCAGCTGATGGGATGCACTTATCCCAGAGGGGGAAAAGGATTCTGGGGCAGGAGTTGGCAGGGGTCATTGATAGGGCTTTAAACTGGATTTGAAGGGGGAAGGGGTCAATAATTTCGTGCTTGCCTGTGACAAACAGTGGGGCAGCACATCGGGGCAGAGGGATGGGGTCCTAGTAAGGGCTCTCAACTTGCTGCCCTGAGGCAAGCCGGAGACGACACGCCGGGACACCCCAAGGGAATCAAGGGGGATTCGCGCAAGAGGGTGACACAGCCAGCCCGGCTGAAGTGCCTCTACGGGAATGCACGCAGCTTGGGCAATACACAGGATGAATTAAGGGCCACTGTGCTGCTGGAAAGCCACCGCATAGTGGCTGTTACTGAAACTTGGTGGGATGATTCCCGTGACTGGAATGCAGGGATGGACGGATACAAGCTCTTTAGGAAGGACAGGCAGAGGAGGAGGGGAGCAGGTGTTGCCCTCTACATCAGTGACCAGCTAGAATTGGTGGAGCTCCACGTGGGGAAGGACAAGGAGCTGTTTGAGAGTGTATGGGTTAAGACTAAAGGGAAGATAGGGCAAGGTGATGTTACAGTCGGGGTCTGCTACAGGCCACCTGGCCAGCAGAGCCAAGCAGATGAGGCCCTCCATAGGCAGATAGAAGTGGCTTCGCGTTCACAGGCCCTGGTCCTCGTGGGGGATTTCAGCCACCCTGACATCTGCTGGAGGGGCAACGCAGCAAGGCACCAGCAATCCAGGATGTTCCTGGAACGCACGGATGACATCTTCCTCCTCCAAATGGTAGAGGAACCAACAAGAAAAGGCGCTATGCTGGACCCCGTTCTCACCAACAGGGAAGGGCTGGTGACCAACGTGGGGCTCGGGGATAACCTTGGTGGCAGTGACCACAAAGCAATAGAATTTAAGATCCTCAGGGCAACTAGGAGGATGTATTCCAAGCTTACAACCCTGGACTTTAGGCATGCAGACCTTGATCGCTTCAGGGATCTGCTGGCCAAAGTGCCGTGGGACAAAGCTCTAGAGGGAAGGGGGGGCCCAGGACAGCTGGTCAGTATTCAAGGCTCACCTTCTCCATGTCCAGGAGCAAACTATGCTGACAAAGAGGAAGGCAGGAAAGAATGCTAGGAGACCTGCCTGGATGAACAGGGAGCTCCTGGACACGCTGTCACACAAAAAGAAACTTTTTAAGGAATGGAAGAAAGGACAGCTGGAATGGGGGGCATATAAGGAAGCTGCACAAACAGGAAGAGACCTGGTGAGAAAAGCTAAAGCTCAGTTAGAGTTAAATCTAGCCAAGGAGATCAAGGGAAACAGCAAAAATTTCTATAGGTGCATTAATGGTAAGAAGAAGACTAGGGAGGGTGTGGGCCCCCTCAGAAAGGAAACGGGGGAGCTGGTGACAAGTGATATGGAGAAGGCTGAGGTTCTCAGCGACTTCTTTTCTTCAGTCTTCACTGGCAAGGGCTCCAGCCACACTCCCAGAGTCACAGAAGACGATGGCAGGGGTTGGAAAGAAATGCCCATCGTAAGTGAAGATCAGGTTCGTGACTGTCTGATGAACCTGAAAGTGTACAAGTCCGTGGGACCTGATGGGATACACCTACAGGTACTGAGGGAACTGGCGGATGAGGTTGCTGAACTGCTCTCTATTATATTCCAAAAGTCATGGCAGTCTGGTGAGGTCCCCACTGACTGGAAAAGGGGAAACATAATCCCCATTTTCAAAAAGGGAAAGAAGGATGAAGCAGGGAATTATAGGCCAGTCAGTCTCACCTCCGGGCCTGGTAAGATTATGGAGCAGATCCTCCTGGAGGCACTGCTGAGGCAGAAGAATAACAACAAGGTGATTGGGTACAATCAACACGGCTTCACCAAGGGCAAATCGTGCCTGACAAACCTGGTGGCCTTCTATGAGAAGGTCACAGCATCAATAGACAAGGGGAGAGCAACTGACATCATTTACCTGGACCTGAGCAAAGCCTTTGACACTGTCCCGCATGACATCCTGGTCTCCAAGCTGATAAAATATGGGATTGATGGACTGACAATTCAGTGGATAAAGAACTGGCTTGATGGTCGCACCCAAAGAGTGGCTGTCAATGAGTCCGTGTCCAAGTGGAGGCCAGTGACAAGTGGAGTCCCTCAAGGGTCAGCACTGGGACCAGTCTTCTTTAACATCTTCGTCAGCGACATAGACAGTGGCATAGAGTGCACCCTCAGCAAGTTTGCCGATGACACCAAGCTGTGTGGGGCAGCTGACACGCTGGAGGGACGGGATGCCATCCAGAGGGACCTTGACAGGCTGGAGAGGTGGGCCCGTGCCAACCTCATGAAGTTCAACAAGACCAAGTGCAAGGTCCTCCATCTGGGTCGGGGCAATCCCAAGCACCGATACAGGCTGGGCAGTGACTGGCTTGAGAGCAGCCCTGAAGAAAAGGACTTGGGGGTGTTGGTGGACGAGAGGCTCAACATGAGCCGTCGGTGTGCACTAGCAGCCCAGAAAGCCAGTCGTATCCTGGGCTGCATCGGGAGAAGCATGGCCAGCAGGTCGAGGGAGGTGATTCTCCCCCTCTACTCCACTCTCGTGAGACCCCACCTGGAGTACTGCGTCCAGTTCTGGAGCCCCTACTACAAGAAAGATATGGATGTGGTGGAATGTGTCCAGAGAAGGGCCACGAGGATGGTCGGAGGGCTGGAGCACCTCTCCTGTGAGGACAGACTGAGAGAGTTGGGGTTGTTCAGTCTGGAGAAAAGAAGGCTCCAAGGAGACCTTAGAGTGGCCTCTTAAAGAGGTCTCCAAGAAAGCTGGTGAGGGACTTCTTAGGATGTCGGGTAATGGTAGGACTAGAGGAAATGAATTAAAACTAGAGATGGGTCGATTCAGACTGGACGTTAGGAAGAAGTTCTTCACCATGAGGGTGGTGAGACACTGGAACAGGTTGCCCAGAGAGGTGGTGGAAGCCCCATCCCTGGAAGCTTTTAAGGCCAGGTTGGACGGAGCTCTGAGCAACCTGATCTAGTGGGAGGTGTCCCTGCCCATGGCAGGGGGGTTGGAACTAGATGATCTTTAAGGTCCCTTCCAACCCTAACAATTCTATGATTCTGTAGGTGGATGAATCTTTTAGCTCTCGGCAAGAGCTAAGGAAGCGTGGTCTGGATGGATACAACTCTTAGATCCTGATGATCTTCACTTCAGAAGCAGGGTTCTGCCTGCGTGAGCCATCCGAGCTCCGTGTTGGTCCTGGTGCTGAAAGTAAATGTTCTGTGAGTCAATGGGATCTGAGAAAACCTGGGGAAGGATTGGGTCTTCCCCTAAGCAGTTCTCTCACCTTTTCTTCTTTTTTTTTTTTTGTTGATACGGAAACAAAGCCGTTGATTATCCTCAAGCTTACTCGGGTAATCGGTAGTTGGTTATTCTCAGCTTCCTGTGTTTAATTCCTTTCTTTTCGTTTCCTTTAGTAAAAGATGGAAGAGCCAAGCTGTAGGGGTTCAGGAATACGGATCTGTTAAGTTGTTGTAAGAAGGAAAAGGATCTTCTATGTGTTTTTGAGGAGAAATCAACTCAGTAGAAAGCAGGAAAGCGAACAGGTGGAGATAAAGAAGCAGAATATGATTTTTAAAAGATATTAATTTCTAATATGACTTTTTTGAAGGTAAAGGCTTCAAACTTTATTTTTGATTCCTTGATGTGCTTTTTTTTTGTTTTGTTTTTCTTTTTTTATAACTTTCTCAAGTGAAACTTCTCTCATCCCTGCAGCTAACGCCGTAGCTCGCAGCTAACGGTAATGAGTCGAACCTCCCCCCCGGGCGCAGCCGCTGCGGGTCTGAAAGGCAGGATGGCTTTTAGGCGTTTCTCACGTCCTCGGCATCAGATGCTGCGACAGCCGGGTGTCTGCCCTGCCTCAGCCATAAATCCCGCCGGTTTCTCGAGCGTAACGTTGCCACTTTCTGTTCAGAGACTCGGATTTGCTACTCACAGAGGCCGAAAGCGTTGCGGGAAAGCGCTCCGCTGCTCGCGCTCCCACCGGAGCCTCTCCTCTCGGTCCCGGGGGCAGTGGCTGAGCCGCGTTCCCCAAAGGGCACGCAGATAGAAACGCGTTTTCCTCCTTGTTTCAAATCAGCCCGTGTTTCTCGCGTGTAAAGACGAGGTGGCGCCCGGCTGAGCTGCTGGGCAGCGAGTTTAAAAGGCAGATATCTCGTAACGTCGCTCACGGATTGTGTAATCCCTCCCTACAATGATGGCGCGCGGGCCAAAACCGTAGAAGAATTTGAAAAGAGTTCGAGGAGGATGGATTGTTTTCATATAAAACACAACATCTGGATGTAATTTCTCGCCTCAAAAGTACCAGAACTGCTGTAAGTACAAGTTTGCTGGGGAAAGTTGCTGCTGTCTTGCTCAGACTTTTCCCCAAGCGTGTGAGGTGGCGTCTTGTCTCCCTGCACCTCGGCCTGACGTGGGACACCAGGTCTTCTTAACTCTGCAGCAGATTCCGCCATTGGAACAACCGAGCTGAAGTATATTTGGGATGCAAATAGCGTGACTAATTGCAGACTAGTGTATTTCTGACATTATTTCCTACATTTACTTCCCTCTCCGAGGCAAGCACTCACCTCAGCTAGGAGCTGGCTCCTGCCAAAGCCTGCGGATCGTCTTTACCTCTCTGCTGGAGCGTCAACTCAGTGAGTTGATTCAGCTTTTTGTGCTCCGTAGGTTGATTATTTTTTTCCCCCCCCCGGATATTTTTTTGTTGAACTGTTGAGTTTTAGCGACTCATCCTGCTGCCGCTTGACTGCTGGAGGTAATGGGAAAGTGTACCTGGGGATGGTGGGAAGACGGGGACAACCTGTTGAGTTAGTTGGAAGGTGGACGGCTTGTGCGTCTCTGGAGGCAGGAGATGACCTGGGGAAGCCGCGCGGCATTGCTCTGATCCTGGAGAAGCTACAACTACCTGAAAGGAGGGTGTAGAGAGATGGGGGCTGACCCCTTCTCCCTGGTAACAAGGGATAGGACAAGAGGAAACGGGTTCAAGTTATGTCAGGGGAGGTTTAGATTGGATATTAGGAAACCTTTTTTCACTGAAAGGGTTATTAAACATTGGAAGAGGCTGCCCAGGGAGGTGGTGGATTCACCATCCCTGGAGGTGTTCAAAAAAAAGGGTAGATGTGGTGCTTAGGGACATGGTTTAGAAGTGGTTTTTGTCAGGGTAGGTTAATGGTTGGACTTGATGATCCTGAAGGTCCCTTCCAACCTCAGCAATTCTATGATTCTATGATTCGAAGCGCCTGCTTAGCCATCTTCTCTTGGCTGCTGTCACACATAGACCTCTGTTCTGGCTTGATGGGCAGCTCTTGGGTTAACGCTGGACCTTCCCCCCCTGCATCCCTTGTGCTGGCTGTAGCGCTTGTCCTGATCTCGGTGAACTTGAGCTTGGGAAAAGCGCAGAGAAGTGCTGGAGCCAGGAGGGCAGGGGAAGGAAGCTGTGCCTGCTTCGGTGGCAGTGTCTTGGCTGCCTCTTTGTCTCATTTATCGGATTCCTCACCCTATCTGCTGGTGATGTGATGCTCTCCTCTTCCCTCCTGACAGCCCTGAGGCTCACCTGAATCCAGCTGGTGTTGTTCAGCCTGGAGAAGAGAAAGCTCCAGGGAGACCTTCCAGTCCCTCAGGGGGCTCCAGGAAAGCTGGGGAGGGACTCTGGAGCAGGGAGGGGAGCCATGGGACGAGGGGCAACGGTTTTAAACCAAAAGAGGGGAGATTTAGATGAAAAATAAGGAAGAAATTCTTCATTATGAAGGTGGTGAGCCCCTGGCCCAGGTTGCCCCGAGAAGCTGCGGCTGCCCCATCCCTGGAGGGGTTCAAGGCCAGGTTGGACGGGGCTCGGAGCAACCTGGTCTGGTGGGAGGTGTCCCTGCCCAGGGCAGGGGTTGGATGTGATGGCCTTTAAAGGTCCCTTCCCACCCAAACCATTCCATGATTCTAGGAGGCAAATAGATGGTGCTCAAGAGCAGGCAGAGCCAGAGCTTTCCCTTGGCGGTGAGTCCATAAATCAGCGCAAGCTGCAGCGTGCAGTCTCCCCCCTCGGAAGGTCTGCAGATACACGAGGGTGGTGGCGAGGTGAGGAGAGGTGTCTTCTCTGCTGCTCTGCCTGCATTGTCGTGTCTTCCTTGTGATCACTGGACCCTCTGCTGAGCCTGTTCCATCTGCTGAAGTGAAAGAGCTGGGCTGGTTCAGAGGGACCGATGGGCTGAGGGCAATGGTGTGAGGTTCAACAAGGCCAAGTGCCGGGTCCTGCACTTGGGTCACAACAACCCCACGGACGCTACAGGATTGGGGCAGAGTGGCTCGAAAGCTGCCCGGAGGAAAAGGACCCGGCGGTGTTGGTGGACGGCCGGCTGAATATGAGCCAGCAGTGTGCCCAGGTGGCCAAGAAGGCCACCAGCATCCTGGCCGGTATCAGGAATAGTGTGGTGAGCCGGACTAGGGCAGTGACCATCCCCCTGTACTGGGCACTGGTGAGGCCCCACCTCGAGTGCTGCGTTCAGTTTTGGGCCCCTCACTACAAGAAGGACATTGGGGTGTTGGAGCGTGTCCAGAGAAGGGCTACAAAGCTGGTGAGGGGTCTGGAGGACAAACCTTCTGAGGAACGACTGAGGGAGCTGGGGTTGTTCAGCCTGGAGAAGAGGAGGCTGAGGGGAGACCTCATCACCCTCTACAACCACCTGAAAGGAGGGTGTAGAGAGATGGGGGCTGACCTCTTCTCCCTGGTGACAAGCGATAGGACAAGAGGAAGCGGGTTCAAGTTATGTCAGGGGAGGTTTAGATTGGATATTAGGAAACCTTTTTTCACTGAAAGGGTTATTAAACATTGGAAGAGGCTGCCCAGGGAGGTGGTGGATTCACCATCCCTGGAGGTGTTTCAAAAAAGGGTAGATGTGGTGCTTAGGGACATGGTTTAGAAGTGGTTTTTGTCAGGGTAGGTTAATGGTTGGACTTGATGATCCTGAAGGTCCCTTCCAAGCTCAGCAATTCTATGATTCCATCACCCTGGGGTAAATGAGGAGCGGAGCGAGACCTCTCTTTTCTTGCAGTTGTTACATTTTTTTTTGGCTGGCCCTGCATCTTGTGAAGTCGTATCTTCAGAGCATCCCCTGTTGGAGGGAAGGCTTGGTTAAACCATCTGCTGATGCTTTGCTTTTGTGTTACTCATCTGGAAGGGAGCTTCAGGTTCAGAGCCATCAGCTGGGTTCTCTTCACTTGGGGAACGGGGACAGAAGAGGTGGGGAGGGATGGTGTGCTCCTGGAGCTCCTGACGGGGAGTTAGGATGACGCTGTGAAATTCAGTAGCCCACCCAGACAGTCCCTTTTGTCTAATTCTTAAGCCTGAATTTAGAATATGCTGCACTTGGCCTTGTGGAGCCTGAGTCCTTGTTTCGGCAGGCTAAATGCCACCACCTGCTGCCGGTGAACCCCGTGTCCCCACCTCTGCTGCAGCAGAAGCCGGCTTTGCAGCAGAGGACAGTCCATGTGGCAGGCACGGGGTGCTCCAGCAAGGCCGCGGATGTTACTGGCCAGAGCAGCACGGGCAGATAAGTGACCCTGAGGCTTGCCCCGATTTAGACCTAGAGGCGGCTGGACTATTTGGGAGGGTGACTCAGACTTGGAAAGCCACCACACGTGGAAGAGCAAACCCTCCAGGGCACGCTGATCTTCAGCAAAGTAGGAGTGAGGTGCTGCTTCCACGCGGCCGGGTTTCGGGCTGATGGCTCTGTTAATGCTCCCGGACAGTGGAGGGGAGCAGAGGGCATGGAATAACCTCATCAGCAGCTTGTTTTGCCTGTAAACACGTACGCGCTTTCTGCACAGCTTGCCAAATTCGAGGCCAGCTCTCCTGAGGTCAGTGCCGAGGTCCTCGCCCGCGCTAGGAAAATTACTCTGTGCTGAAACCGTCTGTCACCGGTTCGGTCCTTCAAGAACAGGATTCCTGGTGGCGTAACTCAACTCTCGGTGTGCGGGAGACACCGCCTCCCCTCCGGCTCTTCCAGACCCAGCGTGAGCTGAAGGCAAAGGACCGGCTTCGGTCAAGCGTTGTATGGAAAACCTGAACGTATAGCTGGAAATGAGGAACGTGCAGAAGAAGTACAATACTGGTGTGTGTCTAAAGAGTTCTGATTTATGGCCCGTGAAAGTCAACTTGAAAATTGAGGAATCGGAAAGAGGAAGGGTTTATAGCTGCCAAGCAGCCAATGGGGGAAATGTGAGGTTTTATCTTATATTTAATCCCTCACACGCGTAGATAATAGCAGCTTTCCTGGTTCTGCGAGCAGGAGTTGATCCAGGCTAGGATGTAGGGTGAGGGTTTGTTAAATAAGGCGTTGGGGCTTTTAATAAAATAAAACTCAGGCGTTGTTCAGAGCGTTTATGTTTGAAATACTTCTTCTCAAATTCTGTGTTTGCAAAGCAAACTGAAAACAAAACTTAACTCCAGTAAGCGTGGCGATCAAAGTAAAATGCGTGTTTTTACAGGGCGACGATAGCTTGTAATGGTAATAGTAATCGCACTGCGTTTCCCATTGAATTCAAATTCAGGAATGTGTGCCTTTAAAGGTGGAGGTTTTTTATCTCAAACAAGCTAAAAGGTGCGTTTGGAATCCCAAGGTGAAGGTCCGGTGTGAGGTAGGAGGTTGAAGTAAGAGCGTTACTGAGAGCATCAAGAGGACGGTTTAATGGAGAACCTCTACGTAGAGCTGGAGAGCGCTGGGAGCCAAAACCAGTGGCCTGGGAGCAGCCCAGTGCTGCTGGGAAGGGGCTTTGAGGTGATGATCTGCCGAGGCATCGCAAAAACGGAATATTCGGAAACCGTCCTTTGAAACGTTGGCTTTTCAGGTGTCTGCCTCCGCCGTACCTTCTCCCCGTTTAAATAACTTTGTCGGCTTTTTGAGTAGAGATGACACTGCTTGTCCTCTTCCCAAACGGCACAGGAACTCTCGGACCACCCCGAGGAGCCGATTTCCAGTACGGGGGATGTTTTTCTCGTGAAGGCTGTGTAGCTGGGATCCTGCACGATCTTGCTCCGCACTTGTTCGTGCCAGGCACTTCGTTTCCATCGTAGAAAGGAAGTTGGGAAAGAAGCTTGGGGGAAGTTGGGAAGGAAGCCTGGAGGAAGCTTTATCTCGGTAGAGAGCAACAGTTTTCCCTGTTTTTCTGCATTTTGCTCATCAGAGAGGAAAAACGCTGTCAACTCCGCGCGTGGGCACTCGATGTGGAGTGCACGGAATGCTACAATATTAGTTATAACTGGTGATGAGCAGGAATAAATTACTTCAGTAGTCGATCTGCTGTGGAATTCTGTTGGATCCCCTAGTAATTGTATCAATTGCTGGATAAATGGGAGTCTAGCGCAGGGCCCACTCCACATTTGGTACCTCCTCCTGCCCGGTATTCCTGATTACAGATTCTCAGCCTCACTCAATGAAAATTTCTGCTTTCACCCACAAAGGAGTGATTATTCCTTGCCTTTTTCTAGGTTTAGGACCCCTAGCCCGGCCCGAGAGGATTTCTGTTCTTGCGGTACCACTTCCAGCACAGGGTGTTTTCGCTTTCACTGACGAAGAATGGTGACGAAACGCTAATTTTAAATCCCTTTGTATACACAGAAGTTCCTTCTTTGCTTTTTTTTTTTCCCCATTAGCAATGTATTTTTCACAGGCTGTACTTTCTCTCACCTTTAACGTGTTTTCTAAATGAAAGCTCAGGTATCTTTGCTGGGCTCAAAGCTGTAACCTCCAGGAACTGCGGCGCAGAAAATATATTACCGTGGGCAGGTGAGGACTAACGCCAGATCCACAAAGCGAGGGAAGAAGCAGCAAAAAAAAAAAAGAAGGGAAGTGTGTTGTTTGGAAACGCTTTTGTTAAGTTTTAGGTGAAGTTACCAGCCGGGCGCCTCGGGGTTCCTGGGCTCTGTCTGCTGTAGTCCTTTCGCTGATGTCGGCGTAGGAGAGGAGTATCTGCGGGAAGCGGAGTGAGTCAAGTCGGAAGGCGTCGCTATCACAGAGCCTTATCTTGCAGGGAGACAGGGGTAAGCCCTGAAAAAGCTGCGATTAGGAGTGGTACGACCCTAATCGTGCGAAATGCAAAGTCATGCAAGTAAGCGATTTTTGCTGTCTTCTGGGAATTCCCTAGTTACGCCCGCAAATAGTTGTTTCTATCTTATGAACTTGATCAGGGTGCTTTTCCTGCTTCAAAACTGCGCTTTTTAAGCTTTTTTTTAAAGCGTGTGTGTGTGTGTGTGTGAGCTGAGTGACCTGATGTGGGTGACCGCGTGGTCCCCGGGAACCAGCCGGGTTTTGGGAGCACTGCCTTTGAGCCGGCAACGAGCAGCGGTGGTGCCCGAACACCTTCCACGGATGCTTGGGCATAGTTTAGCAATAGGAAACCGTGGTCTGAAAGTTACGTTTCCTTAGACCAGCGAAGAAACGGCTGGGAAGAGACAAAGCCTAAACAAAGTAGGACGAGAGGAAATGGCCTGAAGTTGTGCCGGAGGAGGTTTAGGATGGATATTAGGAAAAATTTTTGCACTGTGAAAGGGTTGTCAAGCGTTGGAAGAGGCTGCCCAGGGAAGTGGTGGAGTCGCCATCCCTGGAGGGATTGAAAAGCCGGGCCGATGCGGTGCTGAGGGATATGGTTTAGTGGTGGTTTTTGTCAGTGTTGGGTTGATAGTTGGACTGGATGATCTGAAAGGTCCCTTCCAACCTCGACCGTTCTAGGATTCTGTAAATGAGTGGGACCGTGTGGGTATGAACTTCCCTTAACAAAAAACTGTAGGTCGAAAATAGGGAGGGTTCTGAATCTGCACTCTGGTAGGCCTTGTGGCATCACAGAAGAAGTTTGAAGATGGAGTTTGAATAATTATGTGAATTCTGCAGTCCCTGCAATAGCTTGGGGCTGAACCTGGTCACCCGCGTGGTCTCCTCGCGTCCTGCGCTGGCTGGGAACAGCAGGGTGCTGCTTGATCCCTCCCGCTCTGCCGGCTCTTCCCTTGCGGGATTTCTCATTCTTCCCGGGAAGACTCTGCGTAGAAGGACCCGGCGACGCTCTGCCACGCATGAGCGGAGTGGGGCCGGTAAGCTGGAGAAACAGCAGTACGGTGAACAACGAAAAAAAGAATGGATCTTTGATCGATCTGTTTAGCGGGTGGCTTGTCTGTAGCTGCTAGAAAAAGACTTAGTGTTGATCAACGGCTTTGACCCGGTGCTGCGCATGCGACGGAGGGATTTCCTGGTGGAAAGTGCTTTCAACTGTCAGAAAACTCCCTTCCTGCTCCGCCAGCATCTGATCTCTTGGGGAACTGGTACAGTTTCGCCTTGGAGGTCGCGCGCGTGAAGTTCCCTTGCGTAAAGATTGCCAGCGCCTCACAGATTTGTTTGGATTTTTCCTTGGAAGCTGAAGCTCGTCTCTTTGCACGCGAGGGGAATGCCGTCGGACCCCAGGTGGTGACGGGCGTCTCACAGTGGTGCAGGTGAGCTTTACGAAAAGTCCGCCTTCAAAAAGGCAAGTTTCAAGTCTCCATGCTGGAAATGGCGACTTGCGTAGGGTTTTTGGACTGGAGCGGGATTCTCTTTTCCATTGCACCGAAGCTGGAAACGGTGCCGGTGATGGAAAGCAGCTTGCACGGAACCAACGCCAGCGTGTGCTCCCTCTGTACAGTGGTAGGGAAGGAGAATTTCTTTACTAGAGTTACACGACTTGTTTCCCAAACGCGGTATGAAGAGTCTGTTCCCTGCAGAGCTGAACACATGGGCGCAGGGCTCTGGGGCTGTCGCAGGCAGCCTGGATTTCTGAAATTCGGTGATTGTACCCCTTATCCTGTTTCCAGTGCTTGTCGGATGGGCTGTGAGCCGGTCCGGCTGCCTGGCCTCACAGGAAACTTCTGGAAGGTTTCTGCTGCTGAATTTGGAAGTTGGATCGGGTCTTGGGCAAGAGAGGGAGAGGAATCTGTGGAGCATCATGGTCTGTGGAAGGTGATAGAATCATAGAATTGCTGAGGTTGGAAGGGACCTTCAGGATCATCAAGTCCAACCATTAACCTACCCTGACAAAAACCACTTCTAAACCATGTCCCTAAGTACCACATCTACCCCTTTTTTAAACACCTCCAGGGATGGTGAATCCACCACCTCCCTGGGCAGCCTCTTCCAATGTTTAATAACCCTTTCAGTGAAAAAAGGTTTCCTAATATCCAATCTAAACCTCCCCTGACATAACTTGAACCCGTTTCCTCTTGTCCTATCCCTTGTCACCAGGGAGAAGAGGTCAGCCCCCATCTCCCTACACCCTCCTTTCAGGTGGTTGTAGAGGGTGATGAGGTCTCCCCTCAGCCTCCTCTTCTCCAGGCTGAACAACCCCAGCTCCCTCAGTCGTTCCTCAGAAGGTTTGTCCTCCAGACCCCTCACCAGCTTTGTAGCCCTTCTCTGGGCACGCTCCAACACCTCAATGTCCTTCTTGTAGCGAGGGGCCCAAAACTGAACGCAGCACTCGAGGTGGGGCCTCACCAGTGCCGAGTACAGGGGGATGATCCCCTGATGAGAGCATAGAGCTGAGATCAAGGGGAAGGGGAGGGAGGACAAATTTTTGGTTACGGCACGCTGATGCAGAGGTTCTGCTCATCCTGCTTTATCCCATCCTGAACTAAAGATGAGGATGGGCACAGGCCCCAGCCATCGCAAGTGCCTTGATCCAGAACCTCCGGTTCCTTCATTGGAATGGCTGCTACTGCCATCGTGGTTGGTATCGACTTTACACATGGAATTTTTGTATTTCTAGCCAAAAGTATGTAAGTTATCAGCAAGGATAGGCGTCGCTGTGTGGCCTTTCCTCCCCAGCAGCTGTGACAGGCCGGTGGCCAGTGTCTAACTGCAGGCACAGTCACCCGAGGCAGCGTCCTGATGAGTTGTGTGGAGGGTCACACGAAGACTGGCTTTCACTGTGGCCGCGGCCGGTGTGTTGGTAGCCCCAGTGCAGGTACGCTCAGATTCAGCTCCGGATTAGGTCTTGTGAAAGTATAGAATCATAGAACCATTTAGGTTGGAAAAGACCCTTGGGATCATCGAGTCCAACCATCAGCCCCACTCTACAAAGTTCTGCCCTACACCACATCCCCCAACACCACATCTAAACGAGTCTGAAACACGTTCAGGGATGGTGACTCCACCACCTCCCTGGGCAGCCCATTCCAGGGTCCGACCACTCTTTCTGGGAAGAAGTTTTTCCTAATGTCCAGCCTAAACCTCCCCTGCTGCAGCTTGAACCCATTCCCTCTTGTTCTGTGGCTCATTACCTGTGAGAAGAGACCAGCACCAACCTCTCGACAGTGTCCTTTCAAGCGGTTGTAGAGAGGGATGAGGTCTCCCCTCAGCCTCCTCTTCCTCACACTAAACAGTCCCAGCTCCTTCAATGGCTCCTCATCGGATTTATTCTCCAGGCCCTTCCCCAGCTCCGTTGCCCTCCTCTGCCCTCGCTCCAGCCCCTCGATGTCTCTCTCGTATTGAGGTGCCCAAAACTGGACACAACACTCGAGGTGTGGCCTCCCCAGTGCTGAGCACAGGGGGACAATCACCTCCCTCCTTCTGCTGGTCACACTGTTTCTCATCCAAGCCAGGATGCCATTGGCTTTCTTGGCCACCTGGGCACGCTGCTGGCTCATGTTCAGCCGCTTGTCAATGAGAACCCCCAGGTCCTTTTCCGCCCGGCAGCTCTCCAGCCACGCTTCCCCAAGGCTGTAGCGTCCATGGGGTTGTTGTGGCCCAAGGGCAGGACCCGGCACTTGGCCTTGTTGAAGCTCATACCATCAGCGTTGGCCCATCGGTCCAATCTATCCAAGTCCTTCTGTAGAGCCTCCCTGTCCTCATGCAGATCAACACTCCCGCTTAACTTGGTGTCATCTGCAAACTTACTGATGACACACTCTATGTCCTTATCAAGATCATCAATAAAGACGTTAAACAGAAATGGTCCCAACAATGAGCCCTGAGGGACACCACTTCTGACCGGCCGCCAGCTGGAGTTAACTCCATTGACCACCACTTTTTGGGACCGTCCATCCAGCCAGTGCTTGATCCAGCAGTTCATAGGCTCATCCAGGCCATGAGCAGCCAGTTTTTTCCATGAGAATTCTATGGGGAACAGCGTAAATGTGCTAAACTCAACAGTTCTTAGCACGTGGTGCAGCTACTTCTGATTGCATCACTTTGGTTCTTGCTGCTTGGGTCTGGTGACTCCCGGACCATCGTCAGCCCAGCTGGGTACAAATGCTTCTCGGTCCAGCGCTGCGCTCAGCAGGGGGGTCTCCCCCTTTTAACTGGATACGAAGGGCATCTTCTGAACAGTAGGTCAGCCGCTGATAGGAGGAAGGTTTCTTTTTCGTGCGTTGAAAGGTGCGTCTGTCAACACTCGTATCTACTGGAGAATGAGGCCGGTTCATTTTGCTTGAAGTCACCGTTTCTGCTCGAAGTGGTGTTTGTCCCTACCCTTGTGCCGGTTGTGGGGCTGCACGTGTAACTGTGCTGGGGAGCCAGTCCTAGGTAAAACTCACTAGTCAAAAAACTTAGAACATGGAATAATTCAGGTGAGAAGGGGCTTCTGGTGGTCTCTAGTCCCAGCTCCGTCTCAGAGCGGGATCTGCTCTGGGGTTGGACCAGGTTACTCTGATCCTGACCCAAACTTGCTCCTCTGTATCCCAGCACCTCGTAGGTGAGGTCCCCGCTTGTGCCTGCCTTATTACTGTCCTCTGCTCCTGTCTCTCCTTCCCTCGCAGAGCAGCTGGTCCTTGTTCTCCTCGACACCCCGAAGCGGTCTCCTCCCCAGGCTGAACAAGCCCTGCTCCCTCAGCATCCCCTTTCCAGGCAAGAGCTGCAGCTCCATCACCACCTTGCTGACCTTCTGCTGAACTTGCTCCAGTTTATCCATGGTTTTGTGTATTGATTCAGCAGCCCGGGGTGCTCTTGGCCCCTTCCCTCTTGCAAGGGCATGATGCCGGCGTGCTCGGCTCTGCCTGCCAGGACCCCCAGGTCTTCTACACAGCCAGGATCAGCACGACGAAACTGCTTTTGGTGCGGTGAGACAGAGCAGTGAGTGCCGGGCTCCAGAACCTGAATTTAACGAGGCTGAGTTTCACACCAGAGTTGCCATAATTGGAACAGGAGGAATACGTGTTTCGGAGTGGGATTCATAGAATCACTGAGGTTGGAAGGGACCTTTAAGATCATCAAGTCCAACCATTAACCTACCCTGAAGAACACTACCAGAAGAACAAGTGGTGTCTCCAGCCTGCGAGGCTTTGCAGGAGGAGGAGGATGGGAGGAGCAGAGAGGGTGCCGGGGCAGCCGTGGAGCTTTGGAGAGTGCGGTGGGTGGTCAGGGCCCGTCTAGACTAGGAGTGAGGATGGTGTGGGCCAACGCATCCAGCGTGTCTCGTGTTACACGAGTCATTGCGACTGCACAACTGGAATAGTGTGTCCAGTTTTGGGCTCCCCAGTTCAAGAGGGACAGGGAACTGCTGGAGCGAGTCCAACGAAGGGCAACTGAGGTGATGGAGGGATCGGAGCGTCTCCCTTATGGGGAAAGGCTGGGAGAGCCGGGACTCTCCAGCCTGGAGAAGAGAAGGCCGAGGGGGGACCTTGTTATGGCACACAAGTATCTAAAGGGTGGGTTGAAGGAGGATGGAGCCAGACTCTTCTCAATGGTTCCCAATGACAGGACGAGGGGCAATGGGCACAAGCTGGAACACGGGAAGTTCCGTTCAAATACACGGAAAAACTTCTTTCCGGTGAGGGTGACGGAGCCCTGGCAGAGGCTGCCCAGGGAGGGTGCGGAGTCCCTTCTCCGGAGATTTTCGAGACCCGCCTGGACGCAGTCCTGAGTGATGTGCTCCGGGCAATCCTGCTTTAGCAGGGGAGTGGGACTAGATGATCTCTAGAGGTCCCTTCCCACTCGGAAGATCCTGTGATTCCCGTTGTCCCCCTCTCAGGAAGAGCCGAGGCTTTTGACAAAACAACCTGATCTGTGCTAAAATGTTTGATGCTGTCTGAACTAAGCTTGGATCACACCGAGATGAAAGCGTACCAGAATTACGCAAGATAAGCTCTGTTTCGCTTATCGCCGTAACTTTTGCGCTACTTCTTAAGAGATCTGCCTGCATTGTGTCTTCCCCCTCAGCAAACCCTGATACCTGCTGGGAAACGCTCCAACTCCTGCGCAGTCCCCGTGGGTCACGTCACGAACACCGAGCGTGGTTCCACCAGGCAGAGAGCGGGTGTCCAGCAGGTGGGTTTCAGCTGGAGGGGGAACTTCTTCCAGCCCAGGGAGCTGAGATCCTTGAGTTCGCATCCCGTAACAGTGAGGGAGAAGTGGGATTTAGGACAGGAGCCCCCTCGTCCCCTTTCTGCGACGTAAGACCAGTGGAGAGTGGCGTTCTCTGTGGAGACCAGTGATGAGTGGTGTTCCTCAGGCGTTGGTACTGGGACCAGTGCTGTTTAACGTCTTTGTCGGCAACGTGGACAGTGGGATCGAGAGTACCCTCAGTGACTTTGCCGACAACACCAAGCCGTGTGGGGTGGTGACACGTTGGAGGGACGGGATGCCATCCAGAGGGATGGGGACAGGCTGGAGAGGTGGCCCCGTGTGAACCTCATGGGGTTCAACCAGACCCAGGGTGGGTGGAGAATGGATTGAGAGCAGCCCTGAGGAGAAGCACTTAGTGGTGCTGGGGGGTGAAAAGCTGGACACGAGCTGGCATCGTGAAATGGTTTTAAACCAAAAGAGGGGAGATTTAGGTGAGATCTGAGGAAGAAATTCTTTGCTGTGAGGGGGATGAGCCCCTGGCCCAGGTTGCCCAGAGAAGCTGTGGCTGCCCCATCCCTGGAGGGGTTCAAGGCCAGGTTGGACGGGGCTTGGAGCAACCTGGTCCCAGTGAAGATGTCCCTGCCCAGGGCAGGGGGTTGGACTCGCTGGCCTTTAAGTGTCCCTTCGCACCCAAACCATTCTGTGATTCTATAAGCAGTTAACCCCAAGAAAGATCCTTAACTTCATTTATATAAGCTGTTTGGTTTTAAGAGGAGCGTTAATGGTCTGACCTTGGTGGTTTGAAGTGCTGTGGAAACAATTCCGAAGAGGAGGAGAACTGAAGCCTTAGAAGTGAATGGAAATGGGATAAAATGCAACATAGGTTTACCAAAAATTGATTGCGCCTCCTCACCTCTCCTCTGGAGGTGAAATCCTTCTCTGGATAAAGGGATTGGGGCAGATCTAATGTGTCTGGACTTCTGCAAAGCATTTGATCCCCCGCCGCATGGAAAATCACAAATGAAAGTGGAGAAGCTGAGGATTAACACAAGAATTGTGGGGGAGGGATTGGCTAAAGCAGAGACAGCGGTTAGTTTTTGGAAGGTCGCTCCAGTCCGGAGGGAGGTCATGGCAGAGCCGCTCCGAGAACAAATCTTGGAACACTCTTTTTGGATGCGTTTTTTTTTTTTTGTCACGGCTTTGGCACGGAAGGTGCGTGGAGAAAATTTTTGCAAAACACTGTTGGGCTTTGTTAACGCGGCAAAGATTTGGGACGCCGTGCGGGAGAAACCAGACAGCCTGGAGGGCTGGGATAATAGAAATGAGGCGGGATTTGGTGAAGGCCTGTGCAGGGCTGATTTAGTCCTAACTGTCCGAATAATCCTGTCACGTACAGACAACGCGTGTTGGGCGCGCGTGTGTGCTTGTGCCCATTGGAGGTGACCTAACGCCAGGACGGGAGAGGAGCTGGGTAAGCAAAAGGTAGTTGGTGCGAGTGCAAGAAAACGCACGTAAGCCGGCCGTAAACAGTCTGGAAATGGAAATTTCTAATAATCGCAGAGAGAAACGCTTAAGTGGTACAGTGTTAAAAATACACATTTTTGCATAAATCTCACGGTTTTGAAGGAAATAGAATCATAGAATGGTCTAGGTTGGAAGGGACCTTTCAGATCATGGAGTCCAACCATCAGCCCAACCACAAACTCACCGCTACCACACGTTCCTCAGCACCGCGTCTGCCCGGCTTTTCAATCCCTCCAGGGATGGCGACTCCACCACTGCCCTGGGCAGCCTCTTCCAATGCTTGACAACCCTTTCGGGGAAGAAATTTTTCCCACTATCCATCCTAAACCTGCCCTGGCGCAACTTGAGGCCATTTCATCTTGTCCTAATCACTAATGTGATTCTGATAGGCTCTCAGCCTTCAGATCTAATACTGTCTTCAGGTCCCTCTTCCTCCTCCCTTCCTCGGAAGGAACAGGTACTGCCTTGAGACTTGGGTGAAACTCCTGAAGAAATTTGTCCAGCCTGGAGAAGAGAAGGCTCCGGGGAGACCTTCCAGCCCCTTCCAGTCCCTAAAGGGGCTCCAGGAAAGCTGGGGAGGGACTCTGGAGCAGGGAGGGGAGCCATGGGACAAGGGGGGACGGTTTTAAACCAAAAGAGGGGAGATTTAGATTGGATATCGGGAAGAAATTCTTCGCTGTGAGGGTGGTGAGCCCCTGGCCCAGGTTGCCCCGAGAAGCTGTGGCTGCCCCATCCCTGGAGGGGTTCAAGGCCAGGTTGGACGGGGCTCGGAGCAACCTGGGCTGATGGGAGATGTCCCTGCCCAGGGCAGGGGGGTGGGACTGGGTGGTCTTTACTGTCCCTTCCCACCCAAACCATTCCATTATTCTAAGAAACTCTTTGAAGTTGATGGACGCAATAGCCCTCCTTCTGTGAAAACGGAGGAAGAATCTGTTACGCTAGTTAGCATGGATGGACTCCTGTGGAGTAGTTAAACCTGGGAAGAGCGGCCAGGCTGGGCAGGAGCAGTTGGGTGTCGGGGGGGCAGGTTGGGGGATCTGGACGTAGATGAAGGGAGCGGAGCATTTTGGATGCAGCGACGTACAGCAAAAGCCTGTGGTGCTGTGGAGTTCACAGGGAGGACCACCAGCAAGCTTTGTTATTTAAGGGGCAAGAAAGCAAGAACTCTGGAGTGGAGCAGCTCCAGCAAAAGAAAAAAAAACCTTGGAATGGGACTCAAAGATGTTTTATTTATTATGGGTTCCCATCTTTAGGGAGGTGGATGGTGTGCGCCTTCTTCCTTCCTTGCCATCTTTCTATTGCATTTTTTTGCTGTTAGAATCAGCCCGGGGCACTTGTAGGTATTGGCTAAGGAGTAACGGACCTTAATGGCAACAGATGCTCAAGCGCAGGTGAATCCTCTGAAGGAGTCATGAAACTCATCCGTGGACCAAAAAGCCCAAACTGTCAACTTTTACTAAAATTTACTACCCCTTACCTGGTTTTATTATTGGCAGGCCGAATCTTTTGAAGTCTGTTTTGAGGTGAGTTTGTTGGGGTTTTTTTGTAGGCTTTAATTCTTTAGGATTAATGGGGCACTGAATTTGCCCAGTAACTTAGAAAATAAGACGTGCGTGTCAGAAAATCAAGTCATAGAATCACAGAATCATTTAGGTTGGAAGAGACCCTTGGGATCATCGAGTCCAACCATCAGCCCCACTCTACAAAGTTCTGCCCTACACCACATCCCCCAACACCACATCTAAACGAGTCTGAAACACATTCAGGGATGGTGACTCCACCACCTCCCTGGGCAGCCCATTCCAGGGTCCGACCACTCTTTCTGGGAAGAATTTTTTCCTAATGTCCAGCCTAAACCTCCCCTGCTGCAGCTTGAACCCATTCCCTCTTGTTCTATCGCTAATTACCTGTGAGAAGAGACCAGCACCAACCTCTCTACAGTGTCCTTTCAAGTAGTTGTAGAGAGTAAGTCTTGCGGCTATTTGCTGTGGTGCTCTTAAGTCAGTTCAGAAGACCTTGGTGTCATCTTTTCCCTGGAGGTTCATGCTGGGACTGGGAGAATCTCTGCAGTTGCTGGTGGTGGTTACTGGTAACCCCGATCTGATGAGACTGGAGTTTTCCAGAGCGCTCGTGGCTTTGTGTTCGTCTTGTTGCTCAACGCAGTAAGGGGCGAGGGGGCTCCTGGACCTGGTGCAGCAAGACCTGGTTTAATATTGAAGTAGCAGCCCCTGCTTGAGCCGGTGCTTTCATCAAGTCATTCCTGAACTTCGAGGAGGGGGGGGACTTTGGAGTTCTGGAGGCACCGTCCCTCTGCTGTCCTGTGGGTGGTCTGGCCTGGCCCCGCCGCTTTCCTTTTGAACTAAGAAGTCTGATCGCTGCAGGGCCGTGCGGTGAACTTCTCGGTATCTCATCAGGCTCGGCTCTCCCCGGGCCCTCCGCCAGCCCCGCGCGCTCGGTGGTACGTTGGATGACATTAGCAGGAGGACGGAGCCGGGAGCAGGACTTGGTCACGGAAGAAAATCCGGGTTGTAAAATGCATTCGGAGTTCTTGCGTCGCTTTGCCAGAATGAAAATCCCTCCTCTGCTGTTCTGCAGATGTTTACGTTGACGGCGTAATGCCCGCTCAGCGTGCCAGAAAGGTAATGGAAACCACACTTGATAAAACGGCACCACGGACCTTGGAGCTAAGTGGCTGAAACGTGATCCCGGCTACTAGTCAAGATAGTTATAATAGTCGAAATAACTAGTTACTCTTGGCGTGCAGGGTTCTGTCGGTGAGAACTCGTTTTCCAAAATCCGACAGCAGAAGCACCTCGGGGCTTAGGCGCTTCCTCCTGCCCATTCCTGCTTTTTTTTAATCGACGTGTAGAAAATTGCGATCAATTGAGTGAAAAATTAAAACTCGTTGAGTCGGTGGTGTTCTCGCTCTGCCAGCAGCACTGCGTTTCGCTCTCTCCCGCTCCGGACCTCGCCTGCCTGGGCGCAGCGAGCGGCCCGAGGCCGGCAGGACACGGAATTGTCTTCGTGCGTTTGCAGATGTCGCTATTTAAAGTCAAACCAGCCTGGTTGTCTCAATTTGCTCAGAAGATCGTTGGCCGTTGCTGTAGATACGAAAACAAGTTAATCGGGACGAGTTGGGGAATTGATAGATTTGCCGTTGTGCAAATTGAGGTTTAATCCTCGTAGCCCGCTTAACCTCCCGGGTTGTATCTTTAAGTCTCTGGGGAGTTGTGCTCTGCTGGTTCTTCCGCGTTATTAGCTTGGTCCCAGCATAAAGAGCGATGGGCTGTCTGCCCGTCCTCGCTAACCGGCAGATGCGTCTTGTTCTTCTGGGCTGAGAGCACGGGAATGTGATTTAGCCCCCGTCGTCTTGAGACGCGGCGACGTGCTACGCGCTCACTGCATCGGGAGCTGAAGGATGGGTTTGAGCTTCCATCGGTCGGATGGTAACGGCTTCACACCTCATAAACTACGCTCTTACCTGCGGCTGAGAGACACCGAGAGGTGGGGCCGTTGCTGGTTTCACCCACAGCGACGTAGAATTTATATTTGTGAAATGAAGGAGCGGGTGGGCTTCTCTCTTTCTGTGTAACCGTGGTTGATAATGTTTCGTTTTGTTTTCTTTTGTTTTTTTTTTGACAGAGCGGAAGCAGCTTCCATGTGTTTGACCAAGGCCAATTTGCCAAGGAGGTGCTTCCAAAGTACTTCAAACACAACAACATGGCCAGCTTTGTACGGCAGCTCAATATGTGTAAGTATCTTCTGGGCAGCTCGGAGCGCAAAGAGCGACGTTCCTCCTGAAACAAGGTTCCCCTCTTCTGCCAAGATTTAATGCAGGGGACGTTTCACTGAGCTGGGAGCATTTGCTAGCTTTGCGGTCACCCGGTTTTGGGGGACCAAGTTTTAAACTTGGCCTCTGCTGAAGGGAATAGCAGCTTCTACAACCAGAAACTTCTGTGCGATATAAAGAACTTCAGACTCTCAGGGTTCTTTTGTCCTGAAATTCCCTCATTATTAGCACGGGAGTTCTGAAGGCTTTCCTTGTGTTCACCCATCGTTCGTGTTTGTGAGGGCGCTCTTTGCCATCCCGTGTCGTGAAGGAGGACCTCCTCTGGGATGCTTCCAGCGAGACAGGACCACCACATAGAATCATAGAATGTGTTGGGTCAGAAGGGACCTTTAAAGGCCATCTAAGTCCAACCCCCCTACAGTCAGCAGGGACATCTTTAACTAGATCAGGTCGCTCAGAGCCTCATCAAGCCTGGCCTTGAATTTCTCCAGGGATGGGGCCTCCGCCACCTCTCTGGGCAACCTGGGCCAGTGTCTCACCACCCTCAGTGTAAAGAACTTCTTCCTAATGTCTAATCTAAACCTGCCCTGCTCTAGTTTAAACCATCGCCCCTCGTCCTATCGCTTCATGCCCTTGCAAACAGCCCCTCCCCAGCTTTCCTGGAGCCCCCTTCAGGGACTGGAAGGGGCTCTAAGGTCTCCCCGGAGCCTTCTCTTCTCCAGGCGGAACAACCCCAACTGTCTCAGCCTGTCTTCATAGGAGAGGTGCTCCAGCCCTTTGATCATCTTCGTGGCCCTCCTCTGGACCCGCTCCAACAGGTCCATGTCTTCAGCTTGTTCAGTTTCTACTCGCTTTCTTCAGGGGATGTTGCTGCCAGCATCGTGTAGAGCAGGCGTTGTCTGAACTTCCTCGTCATAGAATGGTTTGGGTGGGAAGGGACCTTTAAAGGCCATCGAGTCCACCCCCATGCCCTGGGCAGGGACATCTTCAACTAGACCAGGTTGCTCCGAGCCCTGTCCAACCTGACCTTGAACCCCTCCAGGGATGGGGCAGCCACAGCTTCTCTGGGCAACCTGGGCCAGGGGCTCACCACCTTCATAATGGAGAATTTCTGCCTTAGTTTTAATCTAAATCTCCCCTCTTTTGGTTTAAAACCCTTCCCCCTCGTCCCATGGCTCCCCTCCCTGCTCCAGAGTCCCTCCCCAGCTTTCCCGGAGCCCCTTGAGGGACTGGAAGGGGCTGGAAGGTCTCCCCGGAGCCTTCTCTTCTCCAGGCTGAGTAACAGAATCACGGAATGGTTTGGGTGGGAAGGGACTTAAAGGCCATCGAGTGCAATGGGCAGGGACACCTCCCACCAGCCCAGGTTGCTCCGAGCCCCGTCCAACCTGGCCTTGAACCCCTCCAGGGATGGGGCAGCCACAGCTTCTCTGGGCAACCTGGGCCAGGGGCTCACCACCCTCACAGCAGAGAATTTCTTCTAAACAGCAATTATTTAAAAAAAAAAAAAATCAAAAATCCATAGAATCGTAGCAGAATTGGGCTTGGAGGGACCTCACCATCATTTGGTCCAATCCTCTGCTTCAAGGCAGGATCGCCTGCCTCTGTGTTCTTCCTGCTGACTTTGCGTCTAACCTATTTTTTCCAAGCCTCTAGTAATCAAGATTCCGTAGGTTCAAGGCGACGCTGTTAGCCTAAGGATGGTGAAGCAGCGGAGTCGATTGCTGAATATCTGACCCAAACCTTCCCAGCTACCGTGTAAATCCTCCACTTCTTTCCTGTCTACCGCGGATATCAAGAAATTTATTCCTTTTCCCTTTGTGTCCTTGAAAACTTGATACTTCTCTTCAATCCGCTCTTTTTTTTTTTTTTTTTTTTTTTTACTTTTTGGAGTAAATAGCCTGGTTTTTTAATTCTCATAGGTTGTTTTCCAGCCTTTAATCGTTTGCATTCCTTTCTGAACTGACTCTGTTCCATCGCTGCGTTGAAGCGCAGTAGCCAGCGCTGGGTGTAGCACCGCGCAGGATAAAAAGACTAATTCGTGTGTCTTGCCGGCGATACTTCTGTGTACGTCCCATCGGGATTTGTGATTTCCTCAGTTTGCTTCTGGTACAGCCGTGCGGTTTTTCTTGTGGTTTTTTCTCCGATCACTTTGCGTTTAGCGTAGTTGTATATTTCCGTGTTACCTGTTCCCAGGGCAACTTGAAGTTCGTTATCTCCCAAGGAACAGGCCATGGGACAAGAGGAAACGGACCCAAGTTGTGCCAGGGCAGGTTGAGGATGGGTATTGGGGAAAATTCCTTCCCCGAAAGGGTTGTCAAGCACTGGAAGAGGCTGCCCGGGGAAGAAGAGAAGGAGGCCGAGGGGAGACCTTCTCGCTCCCCACAGCTCCCTGAAAGGAATGGGGAGCCAGGGGGGGTTGGGCTCTTCTCCCAAGGAACAGGCCATGGGACAAGAGGAAACGGCCTCCAGTTGTGCCAGGGGAGGTTTAGGATGGATATTGGGGAAAATTCCTTCCCGGAAAGGGTTGTCAAGCGTTGGAAGAGGCTGCCCGGGGCAGTGGTGGAGTCGCCATCCCTGGAGGGATTGAAAAGCCGGGCAGACGCGGTGCTGCGGGATAAGGTTTAGCGATGGGTTTTGTCAGCGTTGGGTCGATGGTTGGACTCCATGATCTGAAAGGTGTCTTCCAGCCTGGACAATTCTCTGATCCCGGCTGGGTGAGCAGTGCAGTGAGGAGCAGAGTCCCCCTGAGCTCGCTTTCAGGCTGTAGATCCCTTTGCAAAACCTGAGTGAGGGTTAGGAGATTCTCCAGAGCCGGGGTTTGACGGTGTGTGCTGAGCTCGCTCACCTTTCCGGGTGCACCCACAGGGGAAAAATTGACCTCCTGTGAGCTCAGATGGATGTTTTGACTCAGGACACCCCTGCTCCATTCTGGTTGCTGTATGAGCAGATGAATCCCAGCCGGTGCCTCAGGCTGGGTGCACGGATTGAGGACTGTCCAAAGCTTTTGCTGTTTGAGAGCAGACCTGAGGAGAAGGACTTGGGGGTGCTGGTGGACGAGAAGCTCAACGTGAGCCAGCAATGCGCACTCGCAGCCCAGAAAAGCCAACCGCATCCTGGGCTGCATCAAAAGAAGCGTGGGCAGCAGGTGGAGGGAGGACTGGGAGGGCTGGAGCCCCTCTGCCGGGAGGACGGGCTGAGAGAGCTGGGGGGGTTCAGCCTGGAGAAGAGAAGGCTCCGGGGAGACCTTCCAACCCCTTCCAGTCCCTAAAGGCGCTCCAGGAGAGATGGGGAGGGACTCTGGAGCAGGGAGGGGAGCCATGGGACGAGGGGGAACAGTTTTACACTGGAAGAGAGGAGATTTAGATGAGATCTCAGGCAGAAATTCTTTGCTGTGAGGGGGATGAGCCCCTGGCCCAGGTTGCCCCGAGAAGCTGTGGCTGCCCCATCCCTGCAGGGGTTCAAGGCCAGGTTGGATGGGGCTGGTCTGGTGGGAGGTGTCCCTGCCCAGGGCAGGGGGTGGCACTGGATGATCTTTAAGGTCCCTTCCCACAGGGGGTGGCACTGGATGATCTTTAAGGTCCCTTCCCACCCAAACCATTCCGTGATTCTGTTACTCGGCCTGGAGAAGAGAAGGTTCCAGGGAGACCTTGGAGCCCCTTCCCGTCCCTCAAGGGGCTCCAGGAAAGCTGGGGAGGGACTCTGGAGCAGGGAGGGGAGCCGTGGGACGAGGGGGAAGGGTTTTAAACCAAAAGAGGGGAGATTTAGATGAAAAATAAGGCAGAAATTCTCCATGATGAAGGTGGTGAGCCCCTGGCCCAGGTTGCCCAGAGAAGCTGTGGCTGCCCCATCCCTGGAGGGGTTCAAGGCCAGGTTGGCTGGGGCTCAGAGCAACCTGGTTGAATTGAAGATGTCCCTGCCCATTGGACTCGATGGCCTTTAAATGGTCCCTCCCCACCCAAACCATTCTGTGATTCCATGATTCTAAGCCGGCCAGCAGTCATAGATGCCCAGTGGGACATGGAATGACCCGAGCACAATTGCACGGAGATGCTGAGCAGGCAGAAAGGATGACTTGCTAATGGAAGCGCTGGCGGAGCTGTTTCAAATGGCCAGGACGCTGCTTGTCACGTCCCCGGGGTGTGTCCCTGCCCAGGGCAGGGGGTGGCACTGGGTGATCTTTAAGGTCCCTTCCCACCCAAACCATTCCATGATTCTGACCAAGCATCTCTGTGCTACTGGGTCCCTGCCCTCTGCTAGTCAAGCAATATTCCTTCTCTCCATGCCCCCCCATTCCTTGTTTTCCAAACTCTCACTGCTTAATCCTCCTCTTACCCTTCGGATGTGCAAGGAAATCGAGAGCTGCCCGACCGCGTCACTGCTCCGAGATTGATGGCTGCCTTTGTGGCTGCTCTTTTCCTGCCGGGGCGCGGGACCGTGGTGGGATTATCGCGGAGACGTTGCTTCACGGCAGTCTGCTCGGCTTCCTCGCGGCTGCCCTTTCCTTCTGGCTGCGGGTTCCTGCGATAGGCAGCGACATAAAGGGGGCCTTTCATACACCTCTCACGTGGAGGTTGTATCAGGGATTAAGTTTTAATGCTCCAGATGTGGGCTGCAGAGAGCATTCCGATGTTATTAGAAAGGATGACATTTTCATTACCTTTCAACGCCAGCTCTTTGAATAGCTGTGGGGCACATTCCGTGCTCCGTGACCGGGGCCTTTCGTTTTCAAGGATCACTTGAATAACCGAAAACTGGCTAATATCACTACAATAACGTGTAATTTCTCTAAATCACTTTCTGCTACAAGTGCAGGAAGCTTTTTTTCTTTTTCCCCCCCCTCTTACCGCAGCTGTGCTCTGAGCAACTCAAATAACACTCATCGTTTCTCCGAGCGGTTTACAGAAATGCTGAGCTCCAAAAATACCTCGATGCGCCACACTCTGTTCCTGAGTGGCTTTTTAGGTGTTTTAAGTCCTTCTGAAGACTTCATAGAATCATAGAATCGTAGGGTTGGAAGGCACCTCTGGAGATCGTCTAGTCCAACCCCCTGCCAGAGCAGGCCTATGGTGGCACGGCCTTCTGGTGGGTCATAGAATCATAGAACCATAGGGTTGGAAGGGACCTCTGGAGATCATCTAGTCCAACCCCCCCTGCCAGAGCAGGGTCACCCGGAGCAGGTTACACAGGAACGCGTCCAGGTGGGTTTGGGATGTCTCCAGAGACGGAGACTCCCCCACCTCTCTGGGCAGCCTGTGCCAGGGCTCTGCCACCCTCAGGGTAAAGAAGTTCCTCCTCATGTTTAGGTGGAACTTCCCATGCTCAAGTTTGTGCCCGTTGCCCCTTGTCCTGTCCCCGGGCACCACTGAGAAGAGCCTGGCCCCGTCCTCCTGACACCCCCCCTTGGAGTATTTATAAGCGTTGATAAGGTCCCCCCTCAGCCGTCTTTTTTCCAGACTGAAGAGACCCAAATCCCTCAGCCTTTCCTCATAGGAGAGGTGTTCCATCCCCTCACCATCTTGGTGGCCCTTTGCTGTCCCCTCTTCAGCAGTTCCCTGTCCCTCTTGAACCTGGGAGCCCAGAACTGGACACAATACTCCAGGTGCGGCCTCACCAAGGCAGAGTAGAGGGGGAGGATGACCTCATCCACCCCCCCAGCTTTGTGTCATCGGCAAACGTGCTGAGGGCGCGCTCTGTCCCCTCCTCCAGGTCACTGATGAATATATTGAACAGGACTGTACATCCCGGGGCACGGTGGGCATCCGGATCCTCACCCTGAAAATACGGAGCAACGCTCCTACGGTAAAGGAGACCCCGAGGCACTGAAGGGAAATGACTTCCCAAAGGAAGTCCAAAGACTTCCGAGTCTTTCCAGAAAACTTCTTCCCGAATGAGCCGTCCAACAGCCCGAGGGCGGAGCTGCCGGTCTCCGCAAAGAGGGGTGGTGGGGCTGAAGCGGACATTCAGGTTAATCTGCTCGCCTTAATACTAAAGCCCAAAATTGTTTTTTTTTTTAAACCGTCTACTCCACCTCAAGAATTCTAAGTCCGCATCGTTTTTCTCATTCTAATACGTGATAATTAAAAAAAAATCCTGGATCCAAACCATTCCCCAGAGCCGCTGTGACAAGCACCGCTGCTGTTATTGCCGCAGCAGCACCCGGGGAGGGTGAGGGCGCTCCGCAGGGAAGGGAGAGGGACGGCACGCTGGAAAGCGCTTCTTCAACAGTTGAGGCAGGAGTTATGGCCCAAAGATGCTGAGGGGACTGGAACACCTCTCCTATGAGGAAAGGCTGAGGGGTTTGGGTCTCTTCAGTCTGGAAAAAAGACGGCTGAGGGGGGACCTTATCAACACTTATAAATACTCCAAGGGGGGTGTCAGGAGGACGGGGCCAGGCTCTTCTCAGTGGTGCCCGGGGACAGGACAAGGGGCAACGGGCACAAACTTGACCATGGGAAGTTCCACCTAAACACGAGGAGGAACTTCTTTACCCTGAGGGTGGCAGAGCCCTGGCCCAGGCTGCCCAGAGAGGTGGGGGAGTCTCCGTCTCTGGAGACATCCCAAACCCGCCCGGACGCATCCAACCTGCTCCGGGTGACCCTGCTGTGGCAGGGGGGGTTGGACTAGATGATCTCCAGAGGTCCCTTCCAACCCTATGGTTCTATGATTTTATCCCCGGCGTGCCAGCAGCAGGGACCTGGGGGGTGAGGTGGCACGTGCTGCTGGGAGATGAAGGGATGGGTGTCCTGGAATGGAGAAGGGAGGGACTCGGCAGTTCCATTAAACGCAGTAATGACTCCTCTCCCATGGTGCGTTGGGGGGCACTTCCGTGGGTTTGTCCCCAAAATGTTCCTGTTCGCATTAGTGTGGGGGATGGTGGGCAATGCTTCGTCTGCGGCGTGGATGCTGCTGAGTACCTGGCTGATTGCTCTCAGAAACCACTTCATTCCCCGAATAAATAAAACATGGGCCCTCTGGGATTGCCTGGAGCGCCTGCCAAATGTTCCGAGTCTCTTTTTGGTGGTATTCTTGATAGAAGTTTCGTTGGAATATGTGTCTTTCCCTGTCTTGCCCTGCATTGAAAAGGTGAGGCAAGATGGGCTTTGCTCATGTAACAGGACGGTTCCCTGGGAATGAGGGGCTTTTATCGGGAAACGATGAGGTTAATCGGAGGCTCTTTGTTTATTTCCAGTAATTTCAGCCTTTCTCCTCGCTGACCCGTGCTCTCAGCCAAACATCGGCGTAACATAGAATCATAGAGAATCATTCCGGTTGGAAGAGACCCTTGGGATCATCGAGTCCAACCATCAGCCCCACTCTACAAAGTTCTGCCCCACACCACATCCCCCAACCCCACATCTAAACGAGTCTCAAACACGTTCAGGGATGGTGACTCCACCACCTCCCTGGGCAGCCCATTCCAGGGTCCGACCACTCTTTCTGGGAAGAATTTTTTCCTAATGTCCAGCCCAAACCTCCCCCGCTGCAGCTTGAACCCATTCCCTCTTGTTCTGTCGCTAATTACCTGTGAGAAGAGACCAGCACCAACCTCTCTATGTGGTCTTGGAAGAGCAGCAAAAGGTGTTTTTCAAAACGATTCTGGGATGTGGGAGCGAATCCCGGCTTCTCGGCCGTCTGTGTCCAGCCGTTGCTCAGGGCTGGGAGCCGAGCGCCCGGCTCCGCTCTCCTGGGCCGGAACAGCGGCAGGGGAAGGACGTGGGGGCTGGAGAGGACTCGTCCCACGTGCTGCTCAGGCCGGAGAGAGCATCAGCGTCAGCCTCTGGCCAAATGTCGATTTAGGGAAGGGTTTCTCATTCCACGTAGCATTTTCAGGACGAGATTTGTTAGAAAGCAGCGCCGCAGTGATGGAGCGCTGGGTATTTAAGCCAACAAGGGTAACTCGTGCTGGTTTCTGCTTTCTCAAGTTCATGTTTAGCCCGTTAAGCTCTTCTCCAATTATCTCCCCTTTGATCCGCAGATGGCTTTCGAAAGGTTGTCCACATTGAGCAGGGAGGCTTGGTGAAGCCAGAGAAAGACGATACTGAATTCCAGCATCCGTACTTCATCCGAGGCCAGGAACATCTCCTGGAGAACATCAAGAGGAAAGTAACCAGCGTAAGTTTACACAGCAGATCTTGCTCTAGATAAAGTGGTCAAAACCAGAGGATTAATCTGAAAAGCGTCGGTGGCTCTGAGGGTTGGTGGGCGTTGGCGTCGTTGATTTCCGCCAGCAGCTCTCCTGGCCGTCTCCCCCCTCTCCCCCAGGCACGAGCTGCAGCGCCATCCCGCTCATCAGCTGCCTCCAGGTTCTCGGCACCGGTCCCCTTTTGTTCCCGGGTCTTTTTCTCAATATTTTCAGCGTTAGGTTTATTGTGGCGATGCCCGAGGCTTCTCTCCCGCGCCGCCAACGGCGAAGAGCCAGCGCTCTGGCCGCCCAAACCAAATCATTTCCGAGTTCAGGCAAAAGGGTCGCTATATTTTTCCAGGTTTTCCTGGATAAGTAGCATCTGTTTGAGTTCAGCCTGACGGAGGGGAAGTTTGCGGTGTCCTCTGGAGAGACTGAAGAGCAATTGTAGCTTTCGGTAGGAGGGAGAGCGATCGCGCGTTGAGCTGCAGTCTGTCCTTAAAACGCTTCGAGGAATGAAAAAGACGCACACGCGCATACACAGACCCGGGAAGAGATGTCAGATGTAGTACTGGAAGGAGGAAAAGGAAGGATAAGATAACCCGAATTATTTTAAACACGTTAACCTCCAGACTTTCCCAATATACACGTGCACATTTTCCCTTTAAACTCGCAGATGTCCTTTGCGGCTGCCCCCGTTTCTTGAAACGCCGACTTGCCGTAGGTGTTCTGAAGACACGGTGTGGCAACGGTTGGTACCGGGAGTCTCAAAAATGCTGAGGAACTTTGCAGGCTAATTTATCAGTCCTGAAGCGCGGGCTGGAGAAACATGGTTTTGCCATTCTTTTCCAAATATTAATGAAAGCGACGTGTAGAGGGAGGGGCTCGCTCTTCCGCCTGTCCCAGGGTGCTCTCGAATAACCCAAAGTGCCGTTTTCACCCAGGCATTTAGTTCCGCTAGACGTTTTCACGGTGGGCAAACGCGTTAGAAGGATGTAAAGAGATCTTAAAGATACGCGAGCTGCTGGTGGGTAGGTGGGATGCGTTAACCCCTGTAACGCTTGGCGGATTCGTAGGCTTCTCACGCGGTACGGCTCCCGTGAAACACGCCGAGGTGTCACTGCTGGTGGGGATTTTATCAGAAAAATCAAATCGGCTGCTCAGAATCTTCTCCTCGGCTGCTTTGACGCTTGCAGTGGGAACGGTGAGGATGGCGAGCAGCCGGCTGCTGCTCAGGGATCCCTGGAAGAGGCTCCCGTCCCGCCTGCGGGCCTCCCTGCTGCAGTGAGCTCAACCTGCCCTTTTCCTCCCGATTTTCTTTCTCATGACTTTCTTAATGGCCAAGAGCGATACCCAGTTCACTGCACGCAGCAGAGACGTTTGAAAGCGTGCGAGGAGAACGTGTGTTTCCCACCTCCAGAGCAGATGTGCTCCCAGGTCTCTGTGGCTGCTAAGTTTTAGGTTTAGGCTTGTCACAGATACGAACATCTTGGTCCGTGGCGTGTCTGAAGGTCTGCAAAGGCAAACAGCTCTCGCGCCGGCATTCACTGGTACAGGAGCATTGTATTTCTGATCCAAAAAGATATATATTTTTTTTTTTAGGCTGCGGCAGAATTTGATGTTTTCGCACAGCAATACGCTTGCAAAAAGCGTGTAGGCGGCTGGGTTTAGTCCCTCGAGACACGGTGCTCGGGTGCGGATGCAGCGGTTGGTCTGGAGAGGGGAGGTGGATTATTTCGCGGCGTCGACGTCGAAGCTTAAATAAGCGTTCTGTCGGTGGGGAACGTCACTGACACCTTCCTTTCTGTCTCCAGGTATCCAGTATAAAGAATGAGGATATAAAGGTTCGGCAAGACAACGTGACCAAGTTACTGACTGACATCCAGGTGATGAAAGGAAAGCAGGAGAGCATGGACTCCAAGCTGATAGCCATGAAGCAGTATGTATGCGGGGAGGGGCTGGCAGAAAACGCAGGAGAGTTTGCCCAGGGATTTCTTTCCCCAGCACGTTATTTTGAAGACTTTATCTGCGAGAAGGCCGGCTGCTGCTCGCTTGCTCGCTCCCTGCCCCAGCTTCCCGTTGTCTCCAGCAGTACGGCCTGGGCTTTGGGAGCTTTGTGCTTAGGGCGAGAAGGGGGCGGTGGAAGGCACCGCTTGAACGCCGTTAAAACCCGGTTAAAGACCTTGGTGTCACAGCAGCCAGACCTGTGACCCCAACCACGGTGTAAAGCTGCTCTTTGAGGTGTCAGGCGGAAAGGCTGCGAAGGCTTCAGGAACTTCCTTCCCTGCCGCGGGGGTTACAGTCTGAAATTTCGGTCAGTGCGTGGTGCTGGGCTTTTCCCTTGTCATTTTTTTTTTTTTTTCCCCCCTCCCGCAAAGCACAATTATTCTGTCTCCTCCGACGCAAGTCATTCGGGATGATGTCTGCTGTCCTTCTGTCCTTAATGCCGTATTCTTCCTCCAGACTCTCGACTTCGTACGTGCACCCGGTTAAATTCTCGCTGGATAACGGCTCACCCGGTGTTCGCCGTGGGGTTGGGAGGCGAAACGGGGGATCTTGAGTCCCGCTGATAGATACTGCCTTACCTTTAGAGATGATCAGGGCGCTGTTGCTCGCCCTTCTGCGACTTTTTTTCCACGGTGGTCACCCAGGAGAAATTAGTTTCATCAGAACGCTGAAGGGGTGCAGCAGGACCTGGCTGCCCTCCCGGACCGCAGGGGCCGTGGGTAATCTGCAGCCGTAGGACTCGCTCTGAGACTCCGAGTTGCCTTGAAGTGTAGATACCTGTTGCGGCCAATAAATGGGGTGGGGTGGGGTGTCTGATTCCCTTAGGCACCGTTATAAATCTTGATTTAAAGCTGCTCTTTTTATTCTCTCATTTACCTTTCCACAAAGTGGAGTGAATCCTACATCGGCGTAGTTTTATTTTATGCCTGCCGCCTTCATCGCTGCCGTTGTTGCTAAGGAATTTGGTTCTGGATCGTACGGAAAACGGAGCAGGCAGCCTTCCGTCCTTGCTGGATGAGGCAGGGAAGCAGGGTGGGGGATTTCGAAGGGACGGTTTCGCAGCGGAAAAATATTTTCCTCCGCGCTGTGTTCCGAAGCCTCCCTTTTCTTGGGTTTCATGACTGTATCTTGTGCTTGCAGATCACTTCTCTCGCACCTCTGGTGTTCACGGGAGGGGAGAGAACCTGCTTCATCTCCAAGGTCATTCTAGATGCTTCTCTTCATCTCCTATTTGCCCCAGGTATGAGCGCCCAGCCTTAACGCCTGGGCTGTGCTTCTCCTCAGGCTCCGCGCAAGGGGAGAAGGAGAAGCAGATTGTCCTTCCGACCCGTTGGTAAATGGCGGCAGGGAAAAGATCGGTGGTCTGTTCCCAACATTGCGGTTTCGTGGGTCTATAGACAACAGAGGTGGCTCTCCCCGTTTTCCCTTTCAAGCGAGCGAAGTGACCTGCCTTGGATGGCTTTGGATGAAAAACTCATGGGCAGCCAACCTTCAATGAGCAGAACGCTACCTTAACGAAGCACACTGGGCGCGCGCGTAGCCAGCAAAACCTTCAGCGGTCCTCCGGCAATCCTACGAGCTGTATCAGACGATTCGTTAGTAACGAACCGCTGTTAAATCCACGGCAGGGTAAACTTGCGCGTCCCTGGGTTGGAAACCATTTTTGCCGCTCTCCTGGAAGAGCGATCAGCCGCCTAAAGCGATTAGTTTGCCGCTCGCTGCGGCGCGCCGCGTCTTTTGGCAGCGCTCGTCCCAGCCGTTACCACAGCAAGTCCGTGGGGGAGGCTTCTGCTTTTGCACCTTTGTTTTCTGCCCGTGGCAGGAAGAATTAAGTCACGTCAAGAGCCATCTTTAAACCCAGCTGCCCGTCTTGGGGTCCCACCACATGGTGCTCATCTGAATTTCCGTGGCTTTTGCAGCCCCGTGGTGTGGTTTGAGATGGAAGTGTCTGGGCTCGTACCCCTGTAGCGAGGACGGGAGCATTCAGAAATGCATCCTAGGTCTCCAGGCTGCATTCTGGCCGCTCCATTGGCTCTTGCTGAAGCAAACATTAGCATTATTAATTATAAACGGTCTGTAAACCACTAGGTGGAGTGCCTACAGCGGTAGTGTGAGCTCTGCTAACAGCAGAGAACTGACAACCTCTCTCAAAGCGGCAAAGCTTCCCCCCTCCTTTCAGGAAGACAGTTATTGGCCAATTAATAAAAAAAAAATGTGGTTTGCACTTTTTGGAAAGCTTATCGGGTAAAACAGGCTCCTGTAGGACAATCAGAACGAAACGATCCGTGTGAGCTATGAGTGTTGTGCAAGTGCCTATCGTTAGGTCTTGGCCTTGACCCTGATGGCTGGAAGAAGCGCGGTCCCCTCTGAGCCAGCCCAGGAGCCGCCGGCTGCCCCTCGCCGCGCCGGCTCCCGCTCCGTCCCGGGCCCGGTGCTCTGCCACAGGAGCTGGGTGGGTTGGCAGCACAACAGCCAACATCCAAGAGAAAGAAGTGGAGGAGGAGTGCGTGGGGCAGGTCTGGGAGCGCAGGAGCGGGGCGATGGCACCCCCCCTGGCGCGGGGGGACTTACCCCAAGCTACTGCTGCACAGGCTCTGGGTTGGAACCCCCAGCTGCAAGCTCTCCGCACCTTCTAATAGTAGAATAACCTCTTGGTTGAACGTACTCCATTCTTCCTGGCTGCTTCTCCGTCCTTCACAGCCGTTAGTAACCGGGGTTTTGTCGATCTTCTGCGGGTTCTCCGTATCTCGCAGTAGACACAGCTTTTGGGTCTGCATTTCATTATCTTCAATTTTTCCCGTCTCCGTTATTAGTACCGGATCCCTGTACTTGGATTGCTCTTCCCTTTCTGGAGGGCAGAGTTTGCAAGCCGTTTTTCATGTCTTCATGTTCCCGGGAACTTGTGGTTAAAAACTCGCTTCTTGCTTCTTGAATAATAGTACGTCCGATTCACTTCAGGTTGGTCTTTTTAGTTCTGGATCCGTGGCGTGCTTCAAAGCGTCAGCTGGTTCTTATCATCACATCGTTGTCACTTGTTTTCTTGATGAGTTTTTTAAGCGTTCGTGAGGTCCTGCTGGCGTGCATCGTGTTGCATCTCTGCAGCAGGGTTATTCCAGGTTCTCCTCCTTCTCCTTCACCACACCGTGTCAGCAGCCGACCTGCTCTGGCATCTGCTCGCATACCGTCGTTCCATGGGTGAAATGGTGGGAATTAAGACCTTCAGCTTGTGCCTGTTGTGCCGCCGCATCTTGGTGAGTCACTACAGCTGGCAGCAGCCGGAATCCTGTTGGATTCCTGCCTTACCCGCACCACAAAGGGCACGGGGGTCTTTGTTGCAAATTCCGTGGGAATAACGGCTTTTCAGCCTCCAGCGCGGAGCCTTGAAATACGTTAATGGCTCAATACAGGAACCATTTTTGTATCCGCACGAGACGGAAGAGACATCAGTCATGGTGCAGAACGTCCAGACGGACCTGCTGCTGCTTCATCGGCCGCTAATGCAGACGAACGACTGCCGGCCGTTGGTCTGCAGGGCAACGGGAAAAAAAGCCCAGTTCAGACCACCGCAGGCTGGGACTCGGCGAGGAGGAGACCAGCTGCCAGAGAAAGTCTGGTGCGAGTTGGTTTAATGACGGTGACCTCCAGAAGTTCATCTGCCCAGAAATACACGGCGTGGTTCAAAGTCCCTCGCGCTGGTCTTCTAGAAACACCCACCCAAGCGTTCAAACGCCAGAGCGCGTTACCTGAAGTTATTTGGGTGAAGTGAACTTCAACTGAACGTCTGAGGTTTTTTTTTTTTCAACTGGGAGTTAGAAGCGGGTTAATGGTGCTGTAAAACCAGCGTGGTTTTGTTTGGCTAAGTGCGAGATTGCTATGAACGAAGCGAAGAGTGGTTACTCTGAAAATGAGCTTGCCATGGGACCAAAAGATCCCGCGTTCGTTCTCTTTTGATAGCGATGGTCATACGTAGGGCACCTCAATTAACCGTTGGCTTTGTGAAGACGTAGCGTTGACCACAACCAGAGGAACGTGTCTGGGGCTTGTTTCAGCGGTGCAAGGATGCCGAATCGTTGAGCAAACTTCAGGAACAGAAACACGAATGGTTAAAATGATGGGCATCTTGCTGAGCAACGAGTGCCAGGAGGAGCTCAGCCTTCTTCGCTGGACACGGAAGGGGAACGGGTGCTGATGGGCATCTCCGGAGGTAACTCCAGCCTGAGGAACCGTAGCTTGAGTGTTTTTCATGCGGTGACGGAGGTGAAAACAGATAAAGATCTGTGCTCTGGAGTGAAAAGAAGTATTTGAATAATACACGGAAGGCGGCGGGCGGTTTCTTCACCGCTGGAAATGTGAATTTGAGATTCTCCATTTCAGCCACAGCTGTTGGGCTTGAAGCCAGAGCGAACGTGTTTTAAGTGCTACGGTTTGTGCTTTGTAGACCAGACGATCACGGTGTTCTGGGGTTCTTTCAGCTTGAAAATCTGATGCCACCAAGTATACTCCGGAAAGGTTTCGGTGTCTGCTGCCTTGCTAGTGCTCTTCTCCTCCCCCCTCACCAACAGGCCTGTCCCCATCTTGCAGATCCGTGAGGAATCCAATTCCAAGCCTTTTTCCCTTGAATGGAGTATGTTAGTAGGCACTAACACGGCTGTAAATGCAACTTTGTTCTCTCCGTTGACCTTGGTTGTGGCTAGACTTGCTCCGCTGTAGAGGGGATCTGCACTTTAGCCACAGCGTGAGAGTCCCTCCTGGGAAATGCTGCTGGATTCAGCACGGAGACACCAGTGGAAATGGGGAGTTGTTCCCGTTGTACAGGTGGCGTCTGAGAGAGGGTTTGTAGTCGTAGAATCATGGAATGGTTTGGGTGGGAAGGGACTTTAAAGGCCATCCAGTGCCACCCCTTGCCCTGGGCAGGGACATCTTCAACTGGACCAGGTTGCTCCAAGCCCCGTCCAACCTGACCTGGAATATTTCCAGGGATGGGGCAGCCACAGCTTCTCTCTAGCTCTTCTTCATCTGCTCCATCACACTCCTCCAACAAAGGGCTCTGCTGTCTGACCAAGGCTGAGCACAGAATCACACAGAATCACAGAATGGTTTGGGTTGGAAGGGACCGCGCAGTGCCACCCCCTGCCCTGGGCAGGGACACCTCCCACCAGCCCAGGCTGCTCCGAGCCCCGTCCAACCTGGCCTTGAACCCCTCCAGGGATGGGGCAGCCACAGCTTCTCGGGGCAACCTGGGCCAGGGGCTCACCACCCTCACAGCAAAGAATTTCTGCCTGAGATCTCATCTAAATCTCCCCTCTTCCAGTGTAAAACCCTTCCCCCTCATCCCATGGCTCCCCTCCCTGCTCCAGAGTCCCTCCCCAGCTTTCCTGGAGCCCCTTGAGGGACTGGAAGGGGCTGGAAGGTCTCCCCGGAGCCTTCTCTTCTCCAGGCTGAGTAACAGAATCACGGAATGGTTTGGGTGGGAAGGGACCTTAAAGGCCATCGAGTGCAATGGGCAGGGACACCTCCCACCAGCCCAGGTTGCTCCAAGCCCCGTCCAACCTGGCCTGGAATGTTTCCAGGGATGGGGCAGCCACAGCTTCTCTGGGCAGCCTGGGCCAGGGGCTCACCCCCCTCACAGCAAAGAATTTCTTCCCAATATCTCACCTAAATCTCCCCTCTTTTGGTTTAAAACCCTTCCCCCTCATCCCATGGCTCCCCTCCCTGCTCCAGAGTCCCTCCCCAGCTTTCCTGGAGCCCCTTTAGGGACTGGCAGGGGCTGGAAGGTCTCCCCGGAGCCTTCTCTTCTCCAGGCTGAACCCCCCCAGCTCTCTCAGCCCGTCCTCCCAGCAGAGGGGCTCCAGCCCTCCCGGCATCTCCGGGGCCTCCTCCGGCCCCGCTCCAACACCTCCATGTCCTTCTTGTGTTGAGGACTCCAGAGCTGGACGCAGCACTCCAGGTGGGGTCTCGCCAGAGCAGAGGGGCAGAATCCCCCCCTCCACCTGCTTCCCACGCTTCTTTTGATGCAGCCCAGGATGCGGTTGGCTTTCTGGGGCTGCAAGCACGCATTGCCAGCTCACGTTGAGCTTCTCGTCCACCAAAGCATTCCACCTGCCTCTCGTGGGGTGTCTCTGCAGGGTCATGGGGAATTACAGCTGGTTTGTATCACCCAAAACAGTGACGGTCGTCTCCAAAGGGATGAGGCTTCCAGAAGCATAAAGCTATTTCTTAGTGCCTGAAACACTCCATTCTTAATTATTTATTTTCTGTCTAAAGGTGTGTCTTTAATCGGGGGAAGGTTGGGGCGGGGGGGGCTGCTTTAGCTAAACACACCAGGTGCAATTTGTATTAAGCCGCTTTGTTGGCATAAAAAAGGGCGTACGGTCACGGCTTGTCTTCTGTGGAAGGAAGATCTTTGGAAGCGTATTGGAAATGCGTCTGGGTTGAAGCTGGGAGAGGGAAAGGTGTTGCGGGAGGTTTTATGAGTTGGATATCATCTTTGGCACATCCAGTATAATGCCCGTAGTAGACGTCTTTTTATTGCCCAGCTGTGAACAGAGAGTCCCAAATCTTCTGAGATTTGACTCAGCGTAGCTCAAAAAGGCTGCCCGAAAGTCTAAGGAATACAATCAAACACGTCGCCGCCGTCAGGTAATAACGCGCCTCTGGGTAATTTGCCGTCGGTTTCTAGCACTGTGTCCTGGTTTTGGCCAAATGGGCCAATGGCCGGCGACGGATGCTCCCCCCCGCAACCTCTTGTACACGGAGAGGAGGAGGAGAGATGAAGAGATTTACGAGTTCAGAAGAAACGAAGCTACTTCAGTGAAATATTAATAATAAAATAATAAGGAAAATAATGAAATAGATACAGTGTATACAAAACCGTATTAAGCTCCCGGGATGACGTCACTGGCAGGCACTGGGGAAGTCCCAGACTGGGCTCAGCGACGGGTGGGAACTGGATTCCACAGATGGAGTCAGGAACACATGGATCGGGATCAAAGGCAGATGAACAGACAGGGTCCTCCTCGGATGTTGGCCATTGAAGGAAGAGAGTTGACCCTTTGATCCCCCAGCTTTATACTGAGCAGATGGGATGGAATACCCCCGTGGGTCAGTTTTGGGTCCCCTGTCCCGTCCGCTCCTCCCCGCAGGTGGGACCCCCCTACGCGCCTCCGCTTCCCACCCTCCAACGGGGCAAATAACGAAATTCGCCGACCTCGGTTGTTATAGCAATAAGTATAAGCCAGAGCCTCGCTGCGTGCCATTCCTTGGCACAGACTGTCTTATCGCTCTGAGAACGAACCGTTTGCGACACAACGTGCTGTTAATTGCGGAGAGTTAGAAGAGGCCTGGCTAAGAAACTAAAATTACGGAACAGAAAGTTTGTTCTGTTTCATAGAATCATAGAATCATTCCGGTTGGAAGAGACCCTTGGGGTCATGGAGTCCAACCATCAGCCCCACTCTGCAAAGTTCTGCCCTACACCACATCCCCCACACCACATCTAAACGAGTCTCAAACACATTCAGGGATGGTGACTCCACCACCTCCCTGGGCAGCCCATTCCAGGGTCCGACCACTCTTTCTGGGAAGAAGTTTTTCCTAATGTCCAGCCTAAACCTCTCCTGCTGCAGCTTGAACCCATTCCCTCTTGTTCTGTCGCTAATTACCTGTGAGAAGAGACCAGCACCAACCTCTCTACAATGTCCAATGTTTCACCTCAAACCAGGACACGCTGGCAGCAAAGGACGGAAAGTAGATAAAATGAGCTCTGGATACGAAAATATTTATTCTTCCTTGTCAGCAGCTCCTTCGGCAGAAAGGGGATAGTGCTCCCGAGGGGCTGGGGGTCTGTGAGCGGGGACGTCGCAGCCCCAGAGCGCGGGGGGACCTCGCCTGTTCAGGTTTGGATAATCTGCCCCTCTCTGCTCTGAGTTTGACATACTTTGGGGGGGTTTTTATTCGTTTCAGGGTGTATTTTTTTGCTTCTGAAAAACAGAAGTCCCTTGTCTTCTTGCAGGTATTTCATGGGCTTCTGGAGATTTTTTTATTTATTTTCTTTTTTTAAAAAAAAAAAAGGCAAGCAAGCTACAGGTGAAACAAGCGTCTGAACTGACCATGAGCTTTAGGGAAGATGTTAATCCTCTTTTGGCCTCCTGCCTTTCTGGCTTTTGGAGTTAAGGGTCGAGTTGCAGCGCGATTTCTTTGTCTTTCTCGTTAACTTCATGGCCAAAGATGTGCAAAAAGAGCAAATCTTCTCGTTCCTGGGAACGTAAAGCCCCAGGCTCCCCTCTCCCTTCTGGAGAAACAAGGAGTCTCCTTTCGCTCCAGCGGCCGTAGCCCCTGGTGGCTGAAGGGCTCCGGAGCGGAGGTTGAAAGTGCGTCTCCGGACTTGGGTTCTGCTCCTCTGTTATTCTCGGCTGCTTTCTCAGATAGCAAACCGTCTGAAAACTCCTTCTTTTGCTGATAGGGTTTTTTCCCTGTTTTAGCATGAGGTGAAATTTATTGGAGCGTATGAAGACAACTCCTTCGGGCGTTTCTGCGTAGATGGAATAAATCGCGGTGAGGCCTTGGATTTTGGGTTCAGGTTTGTGCTCTACTTCAACCAGCTTATTCTCACGCGTCGTTTTCCTCTTCTCTAAACCACACTCTCTCCTGCAAAGCCTGGTGTAGAAGCGATTCTTTGAAGCCGTCACGGTGCAGCCTGGCAGTGGCACAGATTCCTGGAGGGCTGCAGTGGCTGGAAGAACCTGCAGCTCGGACACTTGGGTTTTCCGAAAGCAATTCTTTGAAACTGGGCCCCTCGAGGGCTGCAGCGGCTGGAAGAACCTGCAGCTCGGACACTTGGGTTTTCCAAAAGCAAAGGCCAAAGGTGACCAGCGAATGCCACAAACCTTCTCAGAGCTGGGCCACCAAGGCTTTGGCTCACACTCTTGGACAGTTCTGGCTCTCCCCGTCCCATCTCAACATCATCACTCCCCCAGTTCAAGCATCGGTGGCTTCAAACCTTCTCTGACTTCTCTGTGCTGGTGTTTGGGAAGTGGTTGAAAAGTGGCTTCTTACTCTACAGCACCATCAGCAGTTTCTTACTGGTGCTGAGGGTTTGCCGGAGCCTCCGTTAACATAGAATCATAGAATCATTCCGGTTGGAAGAGACCCTTGGGATCATTGAGTCCAACCATCAGCCCCACTCCACAAAGTTCTCCCCTACACCACATCCCCCCACACCACATCTAAACGAGTCTGAAACACATTCAGGGATGGTGACTCCACCACCTCCCTGGGCAGCCCGTTCCAGGGTCCGACCACTCTTTCTGGGAAGAATTTTTTCCTAATGTCCAGCCTAAACCTCCCCTGCTGCAGCTTGAAGCCATTCCCTCTTGTTCTGTGGCTCATTACCTGTGAGAAGAGACCAGCACCGACCTCTCTACAGTGTCCTTTCAAGCGGTTGTAGAGAGGGATGAGGTCTCCCCTCAGCCTCCTCTTCCTCACACTAAACAGTCCCAGCTCCTTCAATGGCTCCTCATCGGATTTATTCCCCAGGCCCTTCCCCAGCTCCGTTGCCCTCCTCTGCCCTCGCTCCAGCCCCTCGATGTCTCTCTCGTATTGAGGTGCCCAAAACTGGACACAACACTCGAGGTGTGGCCTCCCCAGTGCTGAGCACAGGGGGACAATCACCTCCCTCCTTCTGCTGGTCACACTGTTTCTAACACAAGGCAGGATGCCATTGGCTTTCTTGGCCACCTGGGCACGCTGCTGGCCACCTGGGCACAGAGCTGCGGTGAGTCATCTCGGTATCGACGGGTACCGCGGAACCGAAATGCTTAACTCACAAACAGCTGCCGTTGTTCTTCTCACATGAGAAGTTTTGTGTCAAAAGCGTGACTATTCGTATCTTTTCTACGGCTGATTGCTTTTATCTTCTCGTATTTTAAAATTGGAAAGTCGTCAGAAGCCAGCGCGGGAGAAGGGATAGGAACCCCAGCGGCATCCGCTTGGACTCCGTCCCTTCAGCTGGAGGCCATTGCCTTCCAGAGATACCGTGAAGCAGAGAATGGTTATTAATTACACTAAAATTTGAGCAGGTTACTGACCTAGAATTTCTGCAGTTTCTTTTGGCTTCCGTTCTGCTTTCTTAGCTTCTGAAGCAGTGACTCACCAAAGCCAAATGTTTTCTTCTGGGCTTTTTAACTTGGAACTGGTTAGATTTTAAACCCACAGTTGCCGTTGAAGCTGGCTGTTGCGGTGTCGGGTACCGGGCGACGTTTGACCGTAACATTCCTTCCCAGCCCCGGGTCTATCGGTGTCTTTCCGTAATTGCTCATCTCTTGTGACCTGCCTGTGGCTCTGGGAGGAGAGCGGGTTAGTTTAACCTTAGGTGCGGTAGCGCACTTGTCTTTACGGTCTGAAAACAGCCGAGGAAGACAAGTTTCGGACTTCTTTTTATCTGTATACATCTGCTGTAGGCATAGAATGGTAGATAACGGATTTCTGTGCACCTGAGAAGCCCTGGGAAAGCGCCACAGCCATTACTGACGGTACAAGCGTAACAACATCACCCTGGACAACCGGGTGGGGAAACCAAACCATCGCTTTCAATGGACACATTGCCTCCTGGTTTGGGAATATTTGCCCTGACGAGTTCTTTTGTAGGGAGGAAGGAGATTGGGCCGATGGGCCAACGCTAATGGAATGTGCTTCAACAAGGCCAAGTGCCGGGTCCTGCCCTTGGGCCACAACAACCCCATGGACGCTACAGCCTTGGGGAAGCGTGGCTGGAGAGCTGCCGGGCGGAAAAGGACCTGGGGGTGCTCATTGACAAGCGGCTGAACACGAGCCAGCAGCGTGCCCAGGTGGCCAAGAAAGCCAATGGCATCCTGGCTTGGATTAGAAACAGTGTGACCAGCAGAAGGAGGGAGGTGATTGTCCCCCTGTGCTCAGCACTGGGGAGGCCACACCTCGAGTGTTGTGTCCAGTTTTGGGCACCTCAATACGAGAGAGACATCGAGGTGCTGGAGCGAGGGCAGAGGAGGGCAACGGAGCTGGGGAAGGGCCTGGAGAAGAAATCCGATGAGGAGCCATTGAAGGAGCCGGGACTGTTTAGTGTGAGGAAGAGGAGGCTGAGGGGAGACCTCATCCCTCTCTACAACCGCTTGAAAGGACACTGTAGAGAGGTTGGTGCTGGTCTCTTCTCACAGGTAATGAGCCACAGAACAAGAGGGAATGGGTTCAAGCTGCAGCAGGGGAGGTTTAGGCTGGACATTAGGAAAAAATTCTTCCCAGAAAGAGTGGTCGGACACTGGAATGGGCTGCCCAGGGAGGTGGTGGAGTCACCATCCCTGAATGTGTTTCAGACTCGTTTAGATGTGGTGTTGGGGGATGTGGTGTAGGGGAGAACTTTGTAGAGTGGGGTTGATGGTTGGACTCGATGATCCCAAGGGTCTCTTCCAACCTAAATGGTTCTATGATTCTATGATCTCTGCCCCCTCTGCCTGCGGCTTTCCCGATGCCCCCGAGCGAAGCGCGGGGCAGGAAGGTGAGCGGGGGGAGTTCTGTCACTTCCCCGTGATTCATCGGCTCCGGCTCGAGTCCGATGGGAGCCCCAGCGTATCCGTAAGTTTAATTTCAAACAGATTGTTGAAAGCAGCAAGCTAGCCGCCGTGTCTGCACCTGTTTTTATGGGTTTTCTCCGGGTCTCCTTCAGGGATTGCGTTCGCTCTGGCTCGGCGCGCGAGGCTCTGCCGTGGGACGCTGAGAGCGCTTCCTCCCGACCAGACCCGGCTCGCTCGCGGGGCCCCGACGCTTTTACAAGGCCCCGGTTGCTAACAGAACTCAAAAGTTAAAATTCCTCCTGACAAAAATAAATCTAAACAGACACAGGGACTTGGCCTTTCGCAGTATAATTCCTCTTCACCAGAATTAGTTTACCGTATGCAAACCCCCGGTAAATCATACCAAATAATTTTGACCCGTGTAGCTTGCTTTATGGTTTCAGGGTTCCAAAAGCAACATATATATTATCGTTTGACGCTGACCTAAGGGGATAGAGTTTGCATTAGAACATTTGTTGAAAAGATTGAATCCATCAGCGTTAGGTGAGAGAAAAGCTGAGCTAGGACATAATGAAGCCAACTAGGTGATATCCAAGTTTAGTCACCGTGCTCCGAAAAGCCTCATTAACAGAAGCCCTCCCACCTTCGGGGAGTAAGCGCCGGGGTTAAAAGCTGCTTCAAATCGTCTGGGAGATGAGTAACCGCGTGGCTTTTAGTCCGAGACTTAGAATTAGGCAGAACTTCGCAGCCCTGTTTCTCTCTTCACCTTTTCTCAATAGCTCCGAGGGCGGCGACTGTTGTGTTCTGCGGATCTGTTCCGCACGTCCGTCCCGGCGCGGAAAGAATGAGGCCCAGTCTATACAGAAAAGACGTAAAAAATCTGTAAGGTGATCTCCTGTGAAATCGTTGGCCTGTTTTGGAGGTTGGGGGTTCTTTTGTCTGTTTTACACCGCGCTTTATGGGTCCGTAATACCTTGTGTCCCGTTTCCGCGGCCTGGCCAAGCGGGGCGAGGTGTTTTGGAGCAGGAGGGGACGCGGACTCCTGAGCCGGAACGGGAATTCCTGTGCTGCTTTTCGAGCTGCAGGTTAACGTACCCTGTACATTTTGACCGAGTTTTGACTTTTTGCTTTCTAGACACAGGTCAGTTTATAGGCCAACTTGCCCTTTTCCTCGGAATTAGCACCCAGTCGGGATCCGAGGTGCCTCAGAGAGCCATTGGCTTTGTCCCAGAGGGCCGTGCCAGTTAGGGCAGTAATGGGAAGTAACGTGTTGGCTTCTCACGTGCGTTTTTTGAACGGCATCTTTGCTAGGAATCATAGAATCATGGAATCATAGAATCTCAGAATGGTTGGAGTCAGAAGAGAACTTAAAGATCATCCAGATCATCCAACGTCTTCAACTAGACCAGGTCGCTCAGAGCCCCGTCCAACCCGGCCTGGAATGTTTGCAGGATGGGCCATCTCCCACCTTTCTGGGCAACCTGGGCCAGTGTCTCACCACCCTCAGCGTCAAACATTTCTTCCTTAGATCTCATCTAAATCGAGATTGTAGCATGGGACGGGGTGGCTCCCGTGGAGGCTGAGCTGGAAGAGTAAGTAGTGCTGGAGATGCTGCCCTTAGGAGAGACGGGAGGCAGGGACCGGGACCGTGCTGCCGCCCGGCTCTGCCTGCCCCAGTCCCGGACCTCTGGCGTTGGTCACCGTGCTGCGTGCCCGCAGTTTCGGTTGTTCAGGGCAAATCCCACGTGGAGTAGGGTACCGTGCAATAAATCCAAGGGTCTTTTTCCACAAACCAGATTCTCTTCTCCAGTGAAAAGCTGCTCCCAGGAAGCGTTCTCTCCCTCAGGCTCCCTGCTCCTGCCCGGGTTGCGGGGGAGCAGGGAGGAACCCGACTAGGATGGTCCCATCTGTGGTAAGAATCATAGAATCACAGAATCATTCAGGTTGGAAGAGACCCTTGGGATCATCGAGTCCAACCATCAGCCCCACTCTACAAAGTTCTGCCCTACACCACATCCCCCCACACCACATCTAAACGAGTCTGAAACACGTTCAGGGATGGTGACTCCACCACCTCCCTGGGCAGCCTATTCCAGGGTCCGACCACTCTTTCTGGGAAGAATTTTTTCCTAATGTCCAGCCTAAACCTCCCCTGCTGCAGCTTGAACCCATTCCCTCTTGTTCTGTGGCTCATTACCTGTGAGAAGAGACCAGCACCAACCTCTCTACAATGTCCTTTCAAGCGGTTGTAGAGAGGGATGAGGTCTCCCCTCAGCCTCCTCTTCCTCACACTAAACAGTCCCAGCTCCTTCAATGGCTCCTCATCAGATTTATTCTCCAGGCCCTTCCCCAGCTCCGTTGCCCTCCTCTGCCCTCGCTCCAGCCCCTCGATGTCTCTCTCGTATTGAGGTGCCCAAAACTGGACACCAGAAGAGGACAGAGGCAGCTGGCAAAGAGTGTCATCCTGCCCAAAACCGTATGAAACTCTAGGAAATCACGTCGGGCAGTCAGCTTTCTGCACCTCTGGGCGGTTTAGTCACCGTGCAAAGCCTTCCTGCCGCCGCTCGGAGGGGGTTGGATGTTTTCTCTGCTTCTTAAGGGAAAAAAAAAGGAAGGAATGCTCAGCTGTCGGCAATCAGATGTGACCGTGTCATCGCCGTCTGCGGCCGGGGTGGCCAAACTTCATTACCGAAAGAGTCTTCTGGAGGCAGTAGTGATCTATATTCTCTCGTGAACCAGGTCCGCCTGCTGGAATCGGAACTGGATGAAGGAGCATCTCGTCCTCGGGGGCCTGGTCCCTGCGCAGCTGAGCGGCCGTGGATGTCTGTCTGCGTCGGAAGAGCCTTTTCCTTTGTGCGCTGTCTGGGGTCGGGCATCTGCGTATCCCTGCGTCCTCCTCCGTCGTCTTCTGCCTGTTATTAACTGGCCGTTTCCTACCGAAAGAGGTGGTATTAGGATTAATTACAGCGCTGCTGCCGAGAACCTGCGTCAAGCGGTTTCGTGGGGGCTCTGCTTCTCCAGTTCCCTGCTCCCCGTCTGGAAATAACGAATTACGGTTTTACTTTCGTTGCCGAGTTTCCTTTTCGAAATACGTGCGAACGCGGCGAGCAGAGGGAAGTAATGACATACTGCTGGTTCGGATTCGGAAAAGAGACATCACTGTCGAGGCCGCGCTTTCTCGTGGAGCTGCTGTAAATCTTGTAGCGCAGCAGTGTCGGGGTTGGGGGGGGGGGGGCGGAATTTGGGCAGCAGAGGCTCCCCAGGCGCGAGGAGGGGGGGATCGCGGGAGCTCGGGGAACGCTTCTGCTTGAAGGGGTCTTCTCTAGCAGCTGTGTTCTGCTAATGGGGTTTCCATCGGCCCGTTTCCCCGCGTGCCGCAGAAATCTAAGGAAACAATTACCTCTGGCTTCAGCCCCACCAGAGCCCCCGTTCCTGGGCTGTGCGTGAAGGAAGAACCATCTGTTCCCCACAAATGGTCCCCAGCCTTGCTTGGAGCGAGGAGATGGAGGCGATCGGTGACAGGCCGCCCAATCTGCCGCTCGTTTTGGCTCCGGTGTAGTACCAAAATTCAGGCTTGCCTTTCCGCAGGTGCGCTGTCAGCGTCGTCGGCTGGAGCATCTGCCGCTTCAGACGGGAGGTGGCAAGGAGCTTTTGCCGCGGAAGGGAAATGAGGCTCCTGGAACTCACTTACCGCGGTTTTATGGCAAGAAGACTGCGTGTGCCTAACGAAATTTTTCCCAAAGGCCAGAACGGAGAAGGAGGAGACCCGCGTGCGTGGACCTGGCCTGCTGGAGGCAGGGCCGGGTGTCCGCCGTGGCTTTGGGGCAGCCCTAATTGCGAGCGCGCCGTTCCTGGGGTTTGAGTTGCGTTGGCTGAACTCTGGCTCTCCCAGCCTTGCGCTGAGACCGTGGTCCGTGCTTTTATGACCTCTAAATTGGACAACTGTAATGTTGTTGTTTTATGGCCTTCCTGTGCAAAGGTTGCGCGGGCTCCAGCTGGTGGGGGAACGGGGCCAAAACGCCAACCCCCCTCCCGTGGCCTCCACATGTCGGGCTGGTCCTGGGGGGCCGGGGCTGGCTCGGAGTCAAACATCAGCTTGATCTTAAAATTGCTTTGATGGCTTATAATGCCGAGTATAATGTGGGATCTGCGTGTTTTATCTCCGCTGCTGCTTTTTATGAGCTTAGTCACTGCTTGAGATCATCTGAAGTCGGTTTTATTGGTCATTCCAAACCATAGGTTAAAGACCTGTGGAGTCCTCGTTTTTCAGCGCAGTGATCTAAATCTGAAATTAATTACCGCCATAGGCTGACACGCTGATGTTAAAATAACTCAACCCAACTGGCATCTCTTAACCCTGCGTTGTAGCGTGAGCTGCTTTCTAGCAGGTTTGTGGATACCGTCTGGAACAGGATTTTATCCTTTCCTCTGCCGGCTCTTCTCTCTGGTGCCCGCGGTGGAGAGCACGGGCTGGCATCTTCCCGGGGACGGACCCGCTTTTGGCAGCGGGTTCACACCATCTCTCCAGTTGCCACTTGCACAGCGCCTCGTCCTCCACAAGACTAATCCTGGGTTCCATTCATGGAGAAGGACCTCGCCTGGAGTGCTGTGTCCAGCTCTGGAGTCCTCAGCACGGGAGAGACACGGAGGTGTCGGAGCAGGGCCGGAGGAGGCCCCGGAGATGCCAGGAGGGCTGGAGCCCCTCTGCTGGGAGGACGGGCTGAGAGAGCTGGGGGGGTTCAGCCTGGAGAAGAGAAGGCTCCGGGGAGACCTTCCAGCCCCTTCCAGGCCCTCAAGGGGCTCCAGGAAAGCTGGGGAGGGACTCTGGAGCAGGGAGGGGAGCCATGGGATGAGGGGGAAGGGTTTTACACTGAAAGAGGGGAGATTTAGATGAGATTTTGAAAAGAAATTCTTGGCTGTGAGAGGGGTGAGCCCCTGGCCCAGGTTGCCCAGAGAGGTGGTGGATGCTCCATCCCTGGAAACATTCCAGGCCAGGTCGGACGGGGCTCGGAGCAACCTGGGCTGGTGGGAGGTGTCCCTGCCCATTGGACTCGATGGCCTTTAAGGTCCCTTCCCACCCAAACCATTCCGTGATTCTGTTACTCAGCCTGGAGAAGAGAAGGCTCCGGGGAGACCTTCCAGCCCCTTCCAGTCCCTCAAGGGGCTCCAGGAAAGCTGGGGAGGGACTCTGGAGCAGGGAGGGGAGCCATGGGGCGAGGGGGAAGCGTTTTAAACCAAAAGAGGGGAGATTTAGATGAGATATTAGGAAGAAATTCTTGGCTGTGAGGGGGGTGAGCCCCTGGCCCAGGTTGCCCCGAGAAGCTGTGGCTGCCCCATCCCTGGAGGGGTTCAAGGCTGGGTTGGACGGGGCTCGGAGCAACCTGGGCTGGTGGGAGGTGTCCCTGCCCAGGGCATGGGGGTGGACTCGATGGCCTTTAACGTCCCTTCCCACCCAAATCGGTCGGTGATTCTATGATTTTATTGTTACGTCTGAGTGCAGGGCATGTTCACGAGGATGGACGCGGGCAGTCTGGTGTCGGGCAGCGGAGATGAACGCTTTGAACGGCCCCGGGCTAATCCTGGCAGCAATCCTCCTGTCTTCCCTGTCACGGATACGTGGAGCCAAAGAACGGACACCGTGTGCCGTTCCCTGACCGGCTTCTTGGCTTCAACGTGTGCCTTGGTGAGAGGGAGGAGAGGGCGCCCCAGGGGACGATCCAGCGGCCGTGCCAGCCTGGGTGCGGGAACAACGGAAGCGAAATACTTCGAGAACGTGAAGAGATCAGCAGCGCTCGGAGCCTGCGGTCCAAAATCGCGGTCAGCTGCAGTAACGGATGCTGTTGGGTACCAATGGAACGTGAAACTGGGCAAGGAGATAAGTGTCAAAGGCAGGGAAATCGCTTTTATTTGGAAGGTCAGACTATTCCTCAAAGCTGAGGGCCTCTTGCTCTCTCCTCGTGTTGCTGAAAAGCAACCAAAACCTGTGTCTTTGGGCCTGGCTCGTTAGGCCGCTGCTATTAGGGCGCCGACTGCAAACACCAAGCTGGGATCTCTCCCTGCTCCACACCGGCTTTGCTATGGGAAGCGACTTGAGTCTCAAAACTAAACTTTTCCTCTACATCTTGGCTATTAGGCTCCCGGTGGTAATAAAAAGGAAGGAAAAGCAGCACCGATCCCCTTTTGGTGGCTGGGTTCGGTTTGCGTCCCTGTTTAGTCAGCAGGACGCGGACGGTCTCTCTTGGTGGGGGCAGTCATTAATATTCCATACTCCTGAGCTATTTCCAGCCTCTAAAGTAAGAGCCATTTACAGCTCTTTCCCTCTTTTCCAAGAGTCAATCCCCCCCCAAAGGTTATACCTGCTGGAGATTAAAGATTTAGAGCACTCGAGCCAGGATTCAAAATAGCTTTTTTTTTTGGTTTAGTAGCTGATTTCGTGCAAACGAAGGCGCAGCTGCTTCCCTCCAGCGGGCAACTGGTATTCCAGGGGCTGAACGTCTGCTCGGAGCCTGCACGTCAGGATCTGCCTCCATCGCCTGCCGTGCCCCGAGCTCTGCCTCCGACCCTTTCCCTTCTGCGTTCCCCGGGGAGGTACCGTTCCTCCAGGCATCTGAACCCTGCCCTTTGGAGCTCGCCCGCATCCCCCACCGCGTCCTCCTCCGGGTGGCGGGGATGGCAGCACAGTCCCTGCAGCCCAAGTATTGATCTCCAAACAATAGCAGGAACGTTCCTGTTGGCCAAGAAGAGGGATTTGGGTCTTTTCAGTCTGGAAAAAAGACGGCTGAGGGGGGATCTTATCAACACTTATAAATACTCCAAGGGGGGGTGTCAGGAGGACGGGGCCAGGCTCTTCTCAGTGGTGCCCGGGGACAGGACAAGGGGCAACGGGCACAAACTTGACCATGGGAAGTTCCACCCCAACACGAGGAGGAACTTCTTTACCCTGAGGGTGGCAGAGCCCTGGCACAGGCTGCCCAGAGAGGTGGGGGAGTCTCCGTCTCTGGAGACATCCCAAACCCGCCCGGACGCATCCAACCTGCTCCGGGTGACCCTGCTCTGGCAGGGAGATGGGACGAGGTGATCTCCAGAGGTCCCTTCCGACCCCAAAATTCTGTGATAGTTTACAAGACGCCCTAGGAAAGGTCCAAGTCGGGGTTTAACTGCGGACAGGATTTATACAGGTGTAAGGACTAAAAAATGACGAGGTCCTGATGTCCCAGCTCCGGTTCCGAGGGGGCCGTTGGCAAAGGGCAGGAGGGAAGGAGCGAGGCAGACGCATAGCGCTGCTCTCCTGGAGCCATCTCCTGGCGCCGGCGCCTGGGTTAGGGCCTTCCTGAGATACAGGTGATGCCCTGGGATTTAATAGCCCTCAGTAGATTTGTTTTCCCTTTGTTGCGATTTTTTTGTCCGGTGGCTCCTGGGATGCGGCAGCAGAGGTCTGCGTCTTAATTACGCGGTGTCTGGAGAACCGTGTCCCTTTGTTTGTGCAGAATCTGCCAGCTGCTGACTTCAGCTGATAGCCCGAGCCTCAAATCGGGAGGGAGAGGGAACAGTTGCTGCCTGTTCGCCTCCGCTTTGTCTTTTGACTTCGCCGCGCCGGGTCGGGGCTTTACAGAACCCCTCGTTTATCCCGTCACCCTCGTCTCCGAGCGGCCCCGCTGCGCTCGGGACCGCGGGTTCCTCTCTGGTTGCTGCTTCCGTGTTTTTCTGGGTGATTTTCATCCGCCCCGATTATTGCTCTCACTCATTTTTACAGCCGTAGCTAGCATAGGGTTGCCCGGCTTTCTGCCCTTTTTTGGGATCATCCGTGGGCGCGCATGACGAGCCCCGGTGACGGGGTTCGGTGCTGCTCCCGCAGGCTAAAGCCACCCTCGCTTGGCCTGATCTTGATCGGTTTGCTTGATTAAAATCCGGTTTTCTTTTCTATACGCTCTTGCCTGAAGTACTAGAACATCCGTGCACCGCGTGATGACGGAATCTGCTGCGGTGCCCACTTCTAAATAAATCCTGGCAGGAGACAAAAATACTGTAGGACAGGAGGAAAAAAAAAAAAAAAAAAAACCAACCAACCCTCAAACGCAAACTCTGCGGGCATCGAGCGCGTTCGGACACGGTGACAATCGCGTGCCGCGGATGAAAATTATCTATTTTCTGGCATGAGTCTCTACGGTTCCAACCCCCGAGGCAGGAGTTTCAAAAGCTTGAATTGCAGGGGTTTTTTGGGGTTTTTTTTTTTTCTGTGCACGCTCTTGGTGAGCGCGGCTTCCCTGCAGCCGAGCGCGGGACTTTGCCGTCGGAGAGAACGAGAGAAGGCGGCTCTCTCCTCTAGTTACCTGCTTCTAAAAGCCCGGTTTTAAGAAAAACGCCGAGTGGCGGCACAGCCCCGATGAGAGCGTGACAGCTTGCGAGACCGCATTTTCTTTAAATTGCAAAATACTGGATAAAAACCCAGTCATTTATTTCCAAAATTGCTAGCTGGGAAGTCAAGCGCGGCTTTTGCCCGGAGTTAATTTTATCTGAAAGGAGAGTAACGACCATTTTCCTGAGTGTATACTGGTAATTAAAGCTCTTTGGAAAGGCTGTTTTTCAAGCGGGGATGGACGTTCCTCCTGAGGACCCTTGTACAGCCGCGGTGATAAATGAGCGTCTCTCCTGGCTGCGGGAGATAACGAATGTCATTCTCCGCCTGGCAGAAGCGCGCGGCCGTCCCGAGCCCCTGGGAACAGCCCCACGTCGGCCCCAGTCTCAAAGTGGGGGGAGACTGGGTTTTCCATAGGCTGGAAAAACCACACGTTTGGTTGGGGTTTCTGCCCGCAGAGCCCCTGCTCCCCCCAGGATCCAGCCACGTGCTGCGTGGTCCGGATGGAGGAGCATCGGGTACCGGGGGTGGGGGGGACGGCCACCAGGGCCAGGCAGCCGGTCCCAGGCACTCTCCACAATAAAAGAGGAATCCCTCGTCTTTGCTTTCGAGGGGTACGTCCCTTCTCCAGGCCACAAACCACCTTCTCGGGCTGCTGGACCTCATTCCCCGGGGTTCGGAGCCGCCCGGGGCGAGGGAGGGCTCGTCCCCCAGGAGCAGCCGTTTAAGAGAGGCAGGTGCGGAGCCGGGTCCCGTTTACGCCGTCCCGTAAAATATTGTATCAACGAAACGCTTCAAAGGTCTTTTAATAACTCCCGAAATGAAAGGTTTGAAACCGGCCCTTGTAAACTCTTCGCCGGCATTTAATTGCCTCGTAAAACGGTATGCTAAAGAAAGTATTAAAAGGGTTTTTTTTTTTTTTTTTTGCGGCTCTCAGATCAGTTTAACCCTTCGGGGACCTTGTGTCCAGCTGTTTCTCTCCCGCTGCCTAATGAGCATTTACCACCTCCTTTCTTTGCCTTTCATGAGGCATCGCTGGCTCTGATCCACCAGACCCCGACCTCTTCGCGCGGCTCAGGTGCGGCGGGGGCCGGGGCCGGTGTTGGGACGACGGCTCCGTCTCTGCCTCTCCCCCCTTGGGGTTTGGGCAGCGGGCGCCGGGCTGCGGCTCTGCCCTTCCCGACGCCTGCGCCCGGCCATTCCTCGCCGCGCTTTTCTGTCCCGAGGCGAATCTCGAAACGGTGTTCAGCTGGTCTGCGCCGGGCAAAGCTCGGCTAATTTACAGACCTCCCGAAATCCCCGCTGGGGCCCGGAGCAGCCATCCTCCCCGCGCGTAATTGGCAGCTGGGGCCTGGGGAGCGACGGTGCAGCTGAGATAACGGCAGCTGGACCCCTCCGTGCAGCCCCGTCGCCCACCCCCGCGGCCTCTCGCCTTCCCGCGCCGCCTTTCCCACACTCCGGCTTTGCTGCCGAAAGCTCCGACCGCTCCTCGCCGTAGCCGAAACCCTTGGTCGGCAGCTCAGCCCTTGCCGCGGGCAAGCAGGGGCGGGCATCCCCTCCACGGGGCAAACGCTTTCTGCACTCGGACGTTTCTGATGCGTCTGCAAGTGTTGGCCCGTTTGGAGAAAATCAGGGTGATTTCATGTGAGTTTTCCCTCTCTGAGGGTCCGTCGCTCACCCTTTTGCTCCGCCGAGGGCTCACCTGGCCCTTGTACCACACTCCAGCCTTTGGCCACCCCGCTCTGCCAGGCACCACCATCCTCCTCCTCCTCCTCCTGAAGTCCAAGGGAAGCTTGGACCAGCCTCTCCTGGATTGTCGCCGCCGGTTCAAAACCCTCCGGAGGGGAAAGTCTCCGAATTAAAATCTAAAAGGGGAAATTGTAGCTTGAGCAGTCAAGATCCCACAAAGGTGGCGGGGGAGGCGGCGGCGGGGGGGGGGGGGGGGAATCGTTCCCTAAAAAAAGCTTGAAATGGCTGGTTTGTTTGCAGGGTGATTCTGGCAACAGGGTCATGTCAGAGCTGCGGTCGCATAAACGTATAACTTAAACCATATCGCCTGTGAGCTCCCCGGAGCTCCGGTGGCCTTAAGAAGCAGGGAAAGCGCTACAGGTTTAGTGCCGATTTCTCCATTGTCTCCGTTGCGTTCACAACCCCGATCGGTTGCTCTTTTCGTTTGTAGGCACAGAAAAGCCAAAGGCGGAGTTCTAAAAACTCTTTTAAAAAGAGTTTGGGAATGGGTGCTGCGGGGGAAAATCGCAGGGGCGGGTGCCGCGCAGCTCCTCGGTGCCGCGGTCGTGCAGCCCGCGACCCTCCCGGCACAGCCCAGGGTGCGGAGCTCGCTGCTCCGTGGCTTTCCCCCCCCCCCCCTCGCCCCCTTCTTGTCTCTAGAGAAGCCGAATTTATAACCGGCCCCGCGTGCACCTGGGCCAGATCAAGGAGATTGAGCTCGGTCACCGGGGGCCTTTCCACAAGGGCACGGTAATGGCTCGTAGCAGATGTGAACTGCTCGCTCTCCCCGGGTAAGGCTCCGTGTTACTGCCCACGTGTGAATAGCTGCCGGTTCTGGAGCCGCGCAAGCTGAAAATGACGGCGAAGCAAAGTTAATGAACGCAATTTCACCCGCAGCAGCCCCAGGAGGTTGTAAATGAGCCGCTACCCGGAGAATGTCGGCAAATCCCCCGCTGCAGTTTTCCAGCTTGCCCCGCGCTTTATTTGCTCTGCCTGAGAGGCTGCGGGTTGGGTTGGTTTTTGTTGGTTTTTTTGGGGTTGTTTTTTTTTTTGTTTGTTTGTTTGTTTGTTTTTCTCAGATGGCTTTTTCTCCTCTTGCAGCGAGAACGAGGCGTTGTGGAGGGAAGTGGCCAGCTTGAGGCAGAAGCACGCTCAGCAGCAGAAAGTTGTCAATAAGGTAATTCCTGGTTTTCCGGACGGAGAGATCGGGACGCTCTTGTGTTCGCCCGTGAGGTGATGGAGTGACCAGGCCGGGCGCTCGCAGGATCGATGGGATGCAGCGGCGTTAATTCTGTTTAGGAATAATTTTGATCACTGTGTTTTCTCCCTCTTAACCGTGACGCGCTGGAAATCCAGCGTGGGGAGAGGCTAAATTTGGGCTGGCGGTGCTGCAGTGCAGAATGAACTTTTACCCTTAGCCCTCACCTTTGTGCTCAGAATCATAGAAAAGAACCGTTTAGGTTGGGAAAGACCCTTGGGATCATCGAGTCCAACCATCAACCCCACTCTACAAAGTTCTCCCCTACACCACATCCCCCAACCCCACATCTAAACGAGTCTGAAACACATTCAGGGATGGTGACTCCACCACCTCCCTGGGCAGCCCATTCCAGTGTCCGACCACTCTTTCTGGGAAGAATTTTTTCCTAATGTCCAGCCTAAACCTCCCCTGCTGCAGCTTGAAGCCATTCCCTCTTGTTCTGTGGCTCATTACCTGTGAGAAGAGACCAGCACCAACCTCTCTACAGTGTCCTTTCAAGCGGTTGTAGAGAGGGATGAGGTCTCCCCTCAGCCTCCTCTTCCTCACACTAAACAGTCCCGGCTCCTTCAATGGCTCCTCATCGGATTTCTTCTCCAGGCCCTTCCCCAGCTCCGTTGCCCTCCTCTGCCCTCGCTCCAGCCCCTCGATGTCTCTCTCGTATTGAGGTGCCCAAAACTGGACACAACACTCGAGGTGTGGCCTCCCCAGTGCTGAGCACAGGGGGACAATCACCTCCCTCCTCCTGCTGGTCACACTGTTTCTAATCCAAGCCAGGATGCCATTGGCTTTCTTGGCCACCTGGGCACAGAGCTGCCGTCAGCGCTCTGCCCTGGCCCCCCCCGTGCCCGGCTCTGCCTCTGCTCCGGCCACGAGGACCGAGTGGTCCCGCAGCTCCTTCTGTCTCCGCGCCCATCCGAGGCCTCTGCACGCCCTAACGGCTTTTCCCTTTCTCTCCTCGCAGCTTATCCAGTTTTTGATTTCATTGGTGCAATCCAACCGTATCCTTGGGGTGAAGCGGAAGATGTAAGTCTGCATTTCTACATCCAGATAAAGATTCCCTGTCTGAGAGAATAAAGAGAGGATCAGCAGAGTGGGTCCCCCAGGTCTCTGTCTTCTCTAGCAGCCTTGCCAGGGGGGTAGGACTGGACGTCGTGTGAGCCTCCCAGTACGTGCTCCAGCCAAAACCAGCCAACCCTGCTAACGCAGCCGATGCCGAGGAGGGTTTGCCACCCAGGCCACACAAGCCCGCGCAGATCCGGCGTTCCAGCTCACCACCGCGCTGTGTGAAACCGCTGCTGCGCTAAAGCAGCGCGGCACCGGGGAGGGCTGGGGTCTGGCGCTGCCGCAAAAGTTCCGTCTTACGCCAAAACGGGAAAAGCTGGACCATCCAGGCCGGCCCTCTCGCTGTCACAGGCTGCTGTGACGCCTTCGCAGCCCCTCCTCAAATGGGCTGTAGGTTATTTTGCCCCTTGCTAGTTGTGCTGGATGACACCGGTACCTAAGTAGCGTAAGGGATTAAGAACAATTCCAGGCTAATTTGTTTTGGCCAGTTAATAGTTCCTTGGTTTTGCCCCAGGATTGTGCCGTAGCACAGTCGCTTTTCCCTCCTTAGCTTGTACGGATGGTTCTCCTGTTGTCTCTAACCTGAGCCTCCAACGGGCCCCGCTCTTCCAGCCTCGTCCGGCGAGGTGGGCTCCTCGTCCACCTGATTTTTCCCAGGTGTTCACGTGTGAGCTGGCAGACGCTCTCCTCTCTGTCTGCTCCCGCCCCAACCTTGTCCCGTGCCGCCTGTCGAACCGCGAGGCTGGCCTTTTGTGTTCGAACAGTGCCCGGCAGCGCCATATGGCAGACAACACCGCGGCGGGCTTGATTATTATTAATGAAGATAGTGGTTTTATACGGTGATAATGTCCAAGGCGTGCTGAAATGATTTATCTCGTAAGGAGAAAGAGGTTTCTCCACAGTACTCAAGTACGTGAAAAGGGGCGCAGACGCGGTTGTGTCACAGCTGACCACGAGTAATCCATCTTCGGAGCAGTTGGCCGTGGAGGAGTGAAGCCAAGCAGAGCAGGGACAATACAGGCCTGCAGAAGGAGGCGACCGGGGTCTATAAAGAAATCCTCTGAGGCCTGAGCTTTTGCATTTCTGCTCAATAGACTGGCAAAATGTAGCCCAGGGGCTGGTCACGGGGGCTCGGGGTGTTCCTCAGTGTCGTGGGGCTGACCTGCTCTGCTGTCCTCACACAGCCACCCCCCCCCACCCCGCCCGCCGTGGCCACTTGCCCCTCCAGGGCTCCCAAACCTGGGGACGGGGGGGTGCGATGGCCCCTGGGGTGGGTGCAGGTACCCACCAGTGGGGTTGGGGCTCTGCCGGGGAGAGGGGGTGCCCGTGAGCCGGTGCCGGCAGCGCGGTAACTCCTCTGGTGGTTGGGAATCTTTTGCAGCCCCCTGATGTTGAACGACAGCAGTTCAGCACATTCCATGCCGAAATACAGTCGCCAGTACTCCTTGGAGCACGTCCACGGCTCATCCCCATACGCAGTAAGTACGCCCGGCCTTGGAGAGGGGGACAAGGACGCGGCTCCGTGGGGAGGGACCCGTTTTGGGCTCTCCTCCAGCCGGTCTTGCCTTTGTACAACCGTTTGCTCACAACCTCTTTGTTTTGTTTGGCAAAGTATTTTAAGGTGGCAGCTGCGTTCTGGCTCAGGCAATGGGGGAGAGAGCTGTTGGCTGGTGGTTCTCCGGGGTGGTTGGGACGGGGCCGAGGATTTGGCTTGCGGAGCAAGCGAGGAGCTGCCTGAATTCCACTGAAAGCAGCGACGGGTGGAAGCGGTGCCTTCTTGCTTCGCTTACATCTGCTCGCTTGGTCCCCGTCGCGGTTTTGTCACAAACAAAACGCATCTGGTGTCAATCCCCGCTAAACGTTCGCTTGTATGGCCCAACTCATGTGTGACTGTGTACGATTAGCGATATTCCCTCCCAAGAAGACCGCTTTCCATCAGGGAAGGTGGTGTGGGTCAGAGCCTGGCCGAGACGCGGACCTGACGCGGCGAAGACCCGAGCGATGGGAGCTGACTGGTGTCCGTGGAGGTGGGAAGCGAGGTGGGAAAAGCACAACGCCAACCGGTGCTTGTGCGCGGAGTCGTCCCCGCTGTGGGTGAGGTTGTTGGGATGAGGGAGCAGGCGGTAGCTTTCGAGGTGAAGGGATGTCCTGCAAGACGTCGTCAACGTAGAGTCCAGGAGAAAGGAGCTCGTAGCTGGATGTGGATGTTGTGGATGATGTTCAGACCTTGGCCTCGCTGGGGTGGGTGCGTGCCGTGCCTGCCTAGCGCCGGGCTGCACCTCACCCGGGTGCCTGACGCCGCGTTCTCGGAGGAGTCTCTGTAAATAAATGTGTGCTCTGGACTCTCCTCCAAATTGCTGCTGGATCCCGGTGAATCCTGAGGTTTTGCCTGTGCTCTCCCGTCCTTCTCATGTGCTTCTTCCCCTGACCGTTCAGTGGCCAGCGAACACGAGGAGTCTCTTCCAAACCCATTAGGGCTGGCCCTGAATCCTCTTTCGGATGGGCTGCGGACTTGCTCTTGCGCGTGTTGAGTCTGCTCGGCCTCGTAAGCGGCGGAGGGGAGCGGCGTCGCTTACGCTGCTATTTCCCTTTCGGCCTGATAGCTGCACTGTGCCCGCGCGCAAACCCTCTTGTCATGACACTGCGCGATGCTCTTGCAATGCCGAGAACTGCCCGTCTCGGTGCCGGGCAGGTCCCAACCTGAGGGCTGCGACTTCCCAGGAGGGCTGGGAGATTCATCCCATGTCCCCGGAGCACGTCCGTGGCACCGCTGAGGGCGAGCTGCCTGGCTCGGCACTTAGGGCTGACGGGAGAGGTGTGACACGCTTGGTCACTGGTTGCTTTTAGTCATCTCAGACCTGTGTAAATCCACTGAATTGCGTGTCTTGACCCAGTTGTTTTCCTTCGAGATGCTCTGTTTGACCTGGTTCCTACCAGTGTGTGCCCTGGGGAACTGCACCCCTTAAATTCGGGGCGTCTCTCTCGGCCTGCGGCACCCCTGCTTGCCCGGCACGGGAAAACCAGCCATTATTTCGTGGCCAAAGCTGTTGGCTTGAATCAAGATTTCTTCTTCACACTGCTCCTCTGGCAATGGTGTCGTCCAGGAGCAAGGCTTTACAGCTGGGAACGCAGCTGGGAACGCAGCTAAGCTTTCATGTCGGCTGTTTGGAGCGAAATAAAAGCCGTCCCCAATTCCGAGGTGCGATCCCGCCCACGCTGCCGCGGGGATGTCCTGTTGGGGCCAGCGGATTCAAGCCTCTGGCCCCCGCCGTCGAGCTGCCCCGGTGCGCCGAGGTGATCCCGGTGAATTTTTTAGCAGAGAACCACAATAGCTAAGCCCCATTAAAGAGCTCTCCTGCCGTCAGACCACCCTCTGTGGAAGCTCTCTGTTCCCCTTCCAGCTCCGCTCTAATCCTGTGATCGCCTTTTTAAAAGTACCTTTATCCTTGCACGCAGCAGATACTTAACGCAGAACCACCGGGAGCTCTTCCAGGCGTTGCCGGATTGTCCCAGTTACGGGAAAGGCAGGTGTCATCCTTTCTCCTATTTCGGTGTTTGCGATTTGCAGCTCCGAACAGACCTCAGAAATGATGGTTGGGCAATTTTTCCCAGCCGGCTGCCAGCGAGGACGCTGGATCCTGACGCTGCCACAGTCCCTGCTTTGACAGGGAAAAAAAATGCCGATGTTTTCACGACGAGACAGTCAAGGTGGCCTCAGACCTTTAGCGGGGGTGAGACGTGGGTAGTCCTGACCTCGGCAGAGCTGAGATCCGTTAACGTAGTGCCGGTGTAAGTCAAATTGCAGCGCGTGCCGTACAGGCAAGCGTTAAAGGAGAGACGGTCAAATATTTATCTGCGGGTAAGGACGGACCGGGGTTTTCTCTGGGTACCACTCGGTGTTCCCATCACCGATGCGCCAGGGGCTGGCTCCGAAGGAGGAGAGTGAGCGAGATCACGGATCAGCTCAAAGCTAAGGGAGAGTTCTGAGCAGAATCTCATTTTCCCCCTGGAATACTGTGTCTCTTTTGGACCCCTCACGACATGAAAGACATTGAGGGGCTGGAGCGTGTCCGGAGAAAGGCAACGGAGCTGGTGAGGGATCTGGAGAAGGAGGAGAAGGGTCTGGAGAACTTGTGAGGAGCGGCTGAGGGAGCTGGGGGTGCTCAGCCTGGAGAGGAGGAGGCCGAGGGGAGACCTTCTCGCTCCCCACAGCTCCCTGGAAGGAGGGGGGAGCCAGGGGGGTCGGGCTCTTCTCCCAAGGAACAGGCCATGGGACAAGAGGAGATGGCCTCGAGTTGCGCCAGGGCAGGTTTAGGATGGATATTGGGGAAAGTTTTTACACGGAAAGGGTTGTGAAGCGTTGGAAGGGGCTGCCCGGGGCAGTGGTGGAGTCGCCATCCCTGGAGGGATCGAAAAGCCGGGCAGACGCGGTGCTGAGGGACGTGGTTTAGTGATGGTGTTTGTCAGCGTTGGGTTGACGGTTGGACTCCATGATCTGAAAGGTCCCTTCCAACCTAGACAATTCCCTGATTCTGTGATTCTGGCTCTTACCTTCTGTTCTCCTCGTCCCCCATGGTTTTCTGCGTCCTGGGTGCGCCTTCTAACCTCTGCTTTGCTTTGTGTCCTGGCCTGACAAACGCTGGCACATGGAGAGGAGACGGGGGTTCGGGTTCACTCCAACGTCTCAATTAACATGCTCCTGAGCAAGTTTGATACCAAAATGCGACCGTTCCATGTTGCTCTTACCAGCGTGGAGATCTTGCACGTCTCACATCTGTAGGTCTCAGCCGTATGAATTTCAGCTTTCATTTAAGAAAAAAAGAGTGGAGTTTTAGTGGAAGGGGATAGATGAAAATCTGGGCTTCTGAAAACCCAAGTGTTGGACGATCCAGAAAAACAATCCAGTATTTTTACCTTTTAAATTCCGTTATTTCCAAGAAAACGGAGTTTACAGAGCAGAAGTCCTAATTTTATTTGTTCCAGTAGTGCTTTGGGCTGGCAACAGTGCATTTCTAGGCATCGTATTGAGCCCCACGTTGCCTTCTTCCTTGGGTGAGTCGGGATTTTGCTCTCTTGTGACGTGCCTCCTCCCGCTCCATCTGCCGTACGCGGGGCGGCGGGGGGTACGGGGCCTAGCGCTTCACACCGCGAATGCTCTGATTGTCATTTCAGGCTTCTTCCCCAGCATATAGTGGCTCCAACCTGTATTCCCCGGATTCTTCAGCCAACTCTGGTCCCATTATCTCTGACGTGACCGAGCTAGCCCAGTCCAGCCCTTCGGCATCTCCCAGCGGCAGCCTCGATGAAAGGTATGCTCTGGCTCTCGTAAAATCTGGAACTATCTGCATGAGGGGAGTGTGTTTCCCATTGAGCCGAGTAGTCAAACACCATCATAATGTGCCTCTTCCGTTAAGAATCCCCTGTGAGAAACAGCTGGAAAACTGCAGAGCCCCTGCTACAGGGATGTTCAGGGTGTTTGAACTCTCTAAATTGGAGAGACATGGATCTGACGGATGGACCACTCGGTGGATAAGGAATTGGCTGGATGGTTGCACTCAAAGGCTCCGGGGAGACCTTCCAGCCCTTTCCAGTCCCTCAAGGGGCTCCAGGAAAGCTGGGGAGGGACTCTGGAGCAGGGAGGGGAGCCATGGGATGAGGGGGAAGGGTTTTAAACCAAAAGAGGGGAGATTTAGATGAGATATTGGGAAGAAATTCTTTGCTGTGAGGGTGGTGAGCCCCTGGCCCAGGTTGCCCAGAGAGGTGGTGGATGCTCCATCCCTGGAAACATTCCAGGGCAGGTTGGACGGGGCTCGGAGCAACCTGGGCTGGTGGGAGGTGTCCCTGCCCATTGGACTCGATGGCCTTTAAGGTCCCTTCCCACCCAAACCATTCCGTGATTCTGTTACTCAGCCTGGAGAAGAGAAGGCTCCGGGGAGACCTTCCAGCCCCTTCCAGGCCCTCAAGGGGCTCCAGGAAAGCTGGGGAGGGACTCTGGAGCAGGGAGGGGAGCCATGGGACGAGGGGGAAGGGTTTTAAACCAAAAGAGGGGAGATTTAGATGAAAAATAAGGCAGAAATTCTCCATGATGAAGGTGGTGAGCCCCTGGCCCAGGTTGCCCAGAGAAGCTGTGGCTGCCCCATCCCTGGAGGGGTTCAAGGCCAGGTTGGACGTGGCTCGGAGCAACCTGGGCTGGTGGGAGGTGTCTCTGCCCAGGGCAGGGGGGTGGGACTCGATAGCCTTTGAAGGTCCCTTCCCACCCAAACCATTCCATGATTCAGTCCCACTTCCCTTACCAGAACTTCACAGACAGTTGGATGTGTCCCTCCAGGATAGCCTCGTCCAGGACACTGCCATCTCAGCAGATTTTTGGTTGGTTGGTTTTGTTCAGCTTTAATTCTGTTTTCCAAAGGACACTCACTCCTCTGCCTGCCCCGTCTGGTGTGAACCTGTCCTGGGGGAGGGGGGGGTGGCCGAGTGTCACAGTTCGGTTTCTACCAGAAACCGTCTTCCTTGGCCTGTCTGTGAAACTGGTTGCTCTGTCTGTGCAATTCCCGACATCCCGGGAGCGGGGTTAAGCTTTGCCCTGCCCTTATAAACCTGCTGCCGAGTAACTGGGAACAACAATGACCGCCCTGTCCCGAGTCGCGCGGGTGAAACGGCTGAGAATCTGGCAAATCCAGGTCAGCCGGTGGCCGTGTTTTCGACTCCTTCGGCTTTACAGGCGCTGGCGGAGGTGTGAGCTGCCCTGGGATGCCGTAGGTAATGCTTAGCCTTTTGTGTACCTCTTCCGAGGCCGTTCTGCCTCAGCCGTCGCCCCTCGGTGCGGCTGCAGCCCCCTCTCCCCGCTCCCACCGAGCGTCGGCCGCTCTCGGACTCTCTGAGCCGCCCCAGGCGAGAAGGGCCCATCTTTCCTCAGCACCTTGTGCTCTCCTCACTCCTTTTTCTTCCTCTTTAATAGGTTATTCCTGGCATTGGCACGTCCCCCGAGGTGCTGAATCACCCACAAATGCCATTTATTGCCTTTAATACCCTCTGCCAGGAACGCTCGCTCTTAAATATAGACCATATGTTTGCTTAATGGCCCCTTTCTCTGTCCTTTTGTAGCCACTGTCCTTTCCAGTAGGACTAACCGTGCCTCTCACACCCCCAAATCAGTGAGTTTGAGTGGTGAAATTGGGGCTGACCAAAGAAGCCGTCTTCCCTGCCCATGAAAACAATCCACGGGAAAACGCCCGGGTGCTTGTGCAAAAGGTCGATCCCCCAAAAGGAGTCGCTCCGCTGACCTTGTGGGGGCGGTTTTAAAACGCTCTGCTCTGACGATGGTTGTGTCGTGCGCGTCTCAGTGGTGGCTTTAAAAAAGGGTGTCTACACTCCGCTGCCTCTGTACCGTTTCGACTAATGTCCGCGTCAAAAGCTGTATTGTTTGAACTGGACCGTTAAGGAAAAATCCACCCCCACGCCTCTCCCCTTCCAATAACTTCACCTCTACGGAGCCGCCTGCGTGGCAGGGCCTGGACTGAGCGGCCTCACAAAGCTTTAGCCCCAAGAAATAACGCTGAGGTTGCGGTAACGGCAGGAGACGTTGATAGAATCATAGAATCGCTGAGGTTGGAAGGGACCTTCAAGATCATCAAGTCCAACCATTAACCTACCCTGACAAAAAACGCTTCTAACCCATGTCCCTAAGCACCACATCTACCCTTTTTTGAAACACCTCCAGGGATGGTGAATCCACCGCCTCCCTGGGCAGCCTCTTCCAATGTTTAATAACCCTTTCAGTGAAAAAATGTTTCCTAATATCCAATCTAAACCTCCCCTGACATAACTTGAACCCATTTCCTCTTGTCCTATCACTTGTCCCCAGGGAGAAGGGGTCAGCCCCCATCTCTCTACACCCTCCTTTCAGGTGGTTGTAGAGGGTGATGAGGTCTCCCCTCAGCCTCCTCTTCTCCAGGCTAAATGTGTCAGGGGAGCTGATTAGGACGGGAATCGGGGAAGAAATATTTAGGTACTCGTTCAACCTCATATTTGTAGCCGACTCTGGAGGCTTTGCCTGTGAAAAGGCGGCAGCGGTCGCGAGGGTTTTTGGCCCTGCTGCGCGGAAGCAGGTGGTGGAAATCAAGGATGTGCCAGTGTGAGATTTTTACCCGTTTTCTTTCTGTTTCTCTCAGGAGTAGTCCCGTGGTCCGTATCAAAGAAGAACCCCCTAGTCCCGCCCGCAGCCCCCAGGTAGAGGAGGCCAGCCCCGGGAACCCTCCCGCCGTCGAAACTCCTCTGTCCCCCTCCACCTTCATCGACTCCATCCTGCAGGAGAACGAACCCAGCACGACGACGGCTGCAGCCGGCGACAGCACCACACAGCCTCAGCCCCAGGAAAAGTGCCTCAGCGTTGCCTGCCTCGACAAGTAAGTGCTGCGCTGAGACCGGCCCAGCTCGGGTCTCGCCAGCCATCCCCACCGCTCTCCACCGGTACGCTTGAAAAGATGCTGCCAACCCGGGCTTCCAGCCGGCTTCGGGAGCAAAGGCGGCCCTTTGTGCGAGGAGCCCGCCTCTGGCTCTGAGCGCAGCCCTCCCTGCAGGTGCCAGGGGAAATGTTTTGCTCTCCCGTCCCTGTTCTGCTTCGGAGCAGCGAGCGGAGCCCAGCACCCCACCCCACGCACGGAATCGTAGAATCACAGAATCGTTCAGGTTGGAAGAGACCCTTGGGATCATCGAGTCCAACCATCAGCCCCACTCTACAAAGTTCTGCCCTACACCACATCCCCCCACACCACATCTAAACGAGTCTGAAACACATTCAGGGATGGTGACTCCACCACCTCCCTGGGCAGCCTATTCCAGGGTCCGACCACTCTTTCTGGGAAGAATTTTTTCCTAATGTCCAGCCTAAACCTCCCCTGCTGCAGCTTGAACCCATTCCCTCTTGTTCTGTCGCTCATTACCTGTGAGAAGAGACCAGCACCGACCTCTCTACAGTGTCCTTTCAAGCGGTTGTAGAGAGGGATGAGGTCTCCCCTCAGCCTCCTCTTCCTCACACTAAACAGTCCCGGCTCCTTCAATCCCTCCTCATCAGATTTATTCTCCAGGCCCTCCCAACCCCCTGCATGGGGGACGCGGCACTCTGCTGCCGGGGGATGCCTGGGACGCCAAAATAAGAACGGAGAAAAATTGCTGTGCTAAACGAGGGCTCGCTCAAACTGCCGGCTCCTCCAGCGTAGGGAGGAGTCACCGTCAGATCCGCTGGGTTTCGTCTCAGACCCAGCGCATCCTCCCGGTGTAAAAGCTTCTGCATTGTATCCGCAGTCCAAAGGCACACGGTGCGAGCGGCTTCCAGTATTGCTCGCTGGAAGCTTTAATCCCAGTGGGTTTGCCTGTCGGTGAGACTCGGAACCGCTGCGGGCAGCGTTTCTCCATCAGCCTTCTCACTGTAGCGCTGCCCCTGGGGTGTCCTCTGCTTCTGCCTGTCCCAGCTGCCCTCCAAATTAATAAGCTTTGCGTTACACTCTGGTTTGCCCACGTAGTTCTAATCGCGGTGAATACATCCTTCCACTCAGCCCCTTTACTCACTGGGACACAGCCTGCATCGGCCTTGGGCTGGACTCCGTGGGTGCCAGGCTGGAAGCTGATGGGTAGCTTTATATTTGGGATCGGATGCGTGGTCTCGTGTCTTTTATCACCACACAGTGCTCAAGGAGGCAACTGCAAGCGTTGGGATGAGAAACTGGGGAGTTGTTTGTCCATATCGAGCTGCCAAGAACTTCTGCCTCGGCCGTACTGAGATCTCAGCCACTTCTCGGATCTCAGCCGCTTCCCCTTCTCCCTGTGTTCTGGGGAAAACAGAGTGTCGGAATTAAGGTCTTCCCTCCGAATGCCAGGACAGACTTTCTGTCCTTCGAGCGTAAAAGCAATTTGGAGAAGACACGGTGAGTGTCAGGGTCGTGGAAGGCAGCGGCGAGCTCTTCTAGCCAGGAGGCTGCTATGGACTCACGCGCCCAAGGTGATGGGAGTGCGACGCGTGGACATTAGTGTGTGCCGCCGCTTCCCAGAGATGTAGCGTCATAGCTCTAGATGGAAAAGGGACAAAACCTGGGGAAGAAGCCCAGAAGCCCGGGGAAGAAGCCTTTAACATGCCAGGGTGAAGGCTGCCGGGGCACGGCGCAGCACGGTGGAGCAGCCTTTGCTGCCTCCACACCTCAGAGACACGCGGAGTCAGGAGACTCCTGCTCCCTCCTTCCTCCTGGCCTTGGAGGAAGATGTTTGTCTGTAGCTTCGCCTATTTATAGACCTGTCCGGGGCACTGCAATCCATCTCGCCGAGCCCAGCTCTCCTTGAAAAGAGACAGGTTTTATTGTACAGCTCATCAGAAGCTGAAACTGGCCATTGAAAAGGGATTAGAAATGAAAAAAAAAAAAAGGTGCTGCTGAGAGCGTCTCTGAGCTATTAAGGGCTCTCGCAGGCTGTGCAGGAATCACAGGATCTTCCGAGCGGGAAGGGACCTCTGGAGATCATCCCGTCCCGCTCCCCTGCTAAAGCAGGATCGCCCGGAGCACATCACTCAGGGCTGCATCCAGGCGGGGCTTGAAAATCTCCGGAGAAGGGACTCCGCACCCTCCCTGGGCAGCCTCTTCCAGGGCTCCGTCACCCTCACCGGAAAGAAGTTTTTCCGTGTATTTGAACGGAACTTCCCGTGTTCCACCTTGTTCCCGTTGCCCCTCGTCCTGTCATTGGGAACCATTGAGAAGAGTCTGGCTCCATCCTCCTCCAACCCACCCTTTAGATACTTGTGTGCCATAACAAGGTCCCCCCTCGGCCTTCTCTTCTCCAGGCTGGAGAGTCCCGGCTCTCTCAGCCTTTCCCCATAAGGGAGACGCTCCGACCCCTCCATCACCTCAGTTGCCCTTCGCTGGACTCGCTCCAGCAGTTCCCTGTCCCTCTGGAACTGGGGAGCCCAGAGCTGGACACACTATTCCAGTTGCGGCCTCACCGGCGCCGAGCAGAGGGGGAGAATGACCTCCCTCGACCTACTGGCCACGCTCTTCCCTCTGCAGCCCAGGGTTCCGTTGGCCTTTTGGGCGACAACGCTGGCCCATGGATAATTTACTGCCTACCAGGACCCCCAGATCCTTCTCCTCGGAACCACTTCCCAGCAGGTCCCCCCCTAACCTACACCGGTGCCTGACGTTCTTCCTCCCCAGGCGCAGGACCCTGCGCTGGTCCTTGTTGAACCTCACGAGGTCCTTCTCCGCCCGGCTCTCCAGCCTGGCCAGGTCACGCCGGGTGGCAGCGCGGCCCTCCGGGGTGTCAGCCACCCCTCCCGGGTTGGGATCATCAGCGAACTCGCTGAGGACACGCTCTGTCCCCTCGTCCGGGTCGTTAATGGATATATTGAACAAAATTGGACCGAGTACGGACCCCTGGGGGACACCACTGGTCACAGGCCTCCAACTGGACTCTGTGCCACGGATCCCAACCCTCTGAGTTCTGTCCCACAGCCAGCCCTCAATCCACCTCGCTGTCACCTCATCCAGCCCACACTTCCTCAGCTTCCTAATGAGGATGTTATGGGAGACAGTGTCAAAGGCCTTGCTGAAGTCAAGGTAGATGACATCTACGGCTCTCCCCTCATCCAGCCAGGAGCAGGCAAAGGACACGGAAAACATTTGCCCCCTGGCCCTGCGGAGGGTGAGCTCCACGCTTCGTCTTGGAGAGCTTCTCAGAACCACTTGAAAGGAACGGCTTGTGCTTCCCCTTCTTTCGCTGCTCTCTCGCGCCCGCGTTTTGCAAGCGACGCCCGTGCTTCTCTCATCTCATCGGCATCAGCCCCCCTCACGGCACGGGGCTGGAACTAGATGACCTTTAAGGTCCCTTCCAACCCAAACCACTCTACGATTCTATTTGCCGTTCCTTGAGAGGGCATTCCAGACGGAAGGAGTGGGGCCAGTAAGGGTTCCCAGCCATGCCCTACGCGCGGCTCCTCGCCTGTTTGCCACAGGAATATGTAGAAGAAGAGCCACAGCGTCCTGTGGTGGAGCCCCTGGGCGCACAGCGCTGGGCAGAGCGTAACCGTTCAGCAGAAAATCTGTCCCAGCCCCGGGGAACGTGAAGGGAAGGTGTAAATGATAAAAGGAATCCCCAGCCTCTGCTTTTCCCTGGGTTTGGCTGGTGCGAGCTTTGTGCCTCAGCGTCTCTGCGCGCAGTGTTGGTCGTGGGGGTTACATTGGGATACTCCCTGTATCCTCTTAGGCCAGAGGAACGTAAACTCGGAGGAGGTGGTCAGTATTCCCAGTGTGCCGAGGCGTCCTTTCCCGATGATTTTCCCTTCTTTTTCCTGAGGAAGTTGGAGTTGTTCAGCCTGGAGAGAAGGAGGCCGAGGGGAGACCTTCTCGCTCCCCACAGCTCCCCGAAAGGAGGGGGTGGTCAGGGGGGGTCGGGCTCTTCTCCCAAGGAACAGGCCATGGGACAAGAGGAAACGGCCTCGAGTTGCACCGGGGCAGGTTTAGGATGGATATTGGGGAAAATTCCTTCCCGGAAAGGGCTGTCAAGCATTGGAAGAGGCTGCCCAGGGCAGTGGTGGAGTCGCCATCCCCGGAGGGATGGAAAAGCCGGGCAGACGCGGTGCTGAGGGACGTGGGGTAGCGGTGGGTTTGTGGTTGGGCTGATGGTTGGACTCCATGATCTGAAAGGTCCCTTCCAGACAGTTCTGTGATTCTGTGATGTCACTGGAGCTACCCCGCGTCTGCTTGAGCAGAGCAGCAGTGGAAGGCTCCAGGGAGACCTTATTGTGGCCTTCCAGTACTTAGAGGGGACTTAAAAGAAAGACGGGGACAGACTTTTTAGTGGGGCTTGTAGTGACTGGATGAGGTGTAATGGCTTCAAACCGGAAGAGGGGAGATTTAGGTGAGATCTCAGGCGGAAATTCTTGGCTGTGAGGGGGGTGAGCCCCTGGCCCAGGTTGCCCAGAGAAGCTGTGGCTGCCCCATCCCTGGAGGGGTTCAAGGCCAGGTTGGACGGGGCTTGGAGCAACCTGGGCTGGTGGGAGATGTCCCTGCCCAGGGCAGGGGGTGGGACTCGATGGCCTTTAAGGTCCCTTCCCACCCAAACCATTCCGTGATTCTGTTACTCAGCCTGGAGAAGAGAAGGCTCCGGGGAGACCTTCCAGCCCCTTCCAGGCCCTCAAGGGGCTCCAGGAAAGCTGGGGAGGGACTCTGGAGCAGGGAGGGGAGCCATGGGACGAGGGGGAAGGGTTTTAAACCAAAAGAGGGGAGATTTAGATGAAAAATAAGGCAGAAATTCTCCATGATGAAGGTGGTGAGCCCCTGGCCCAGGTTGCCCAGAGAAGCTGTGGCTGCCCCATCCCTGGAGGGGTTCAAGGCCACGTTGGACGGGGCTCGGAGCAACCTGGTTGAGTTGAAGATGTCCCTGCCCGTTGGACTCGATGGGCTTTAAAGGTCCCTTCCCACCCAAACCATTCCGTGATTCCATGATTCTAAGCCTGCCAGCAGTCGTAGATGCCCAGTGGGACGTGGAATGACCCGAGCACAATTGCACGGAGATGCTGAGCAGGCAGAAAGGATGACTTGCTAATGGAAGCGCTGGCGGAGCTGTTTCAAATGGCCAGGACGCTGCTTGTCGCGTCCCCGGGGTGTCAGACCTGCTGCAGAGTCTTCCCCGCGCCCCGTGCCGAGTCCCCGTGCAGCCTCTCCCCGCGCCCCGTCCCGCCGTCGGAGCTCAGCGCTTGCTCCTCAGGCTTTGGCACCAAAGAAGCCGCGTGTCCTGGTGCCGCGTGTGCCCTGCACCGAGGCCGTGCCACTGTGCAGCGCCCTTTCTCTGAGGCTTCTCTTAAATTCCCGGGAGTTTGCTCGTTGCGTGGGGATGCCGCTAATAAGGGAGGTGTTTACTGATGGAGGTGACTTTACAGTGTAGCAGAGGTGCCCAAACGCCGCTCACTTAGACCCAGGCACTGCCAGCCTGCCGAGGAGGCTCAGCGATACCTGTTTTTCATCGCATGGAGCACGTTTCGGTTGTTCTCAAGTTTATTGGAGAAGAGCAGCCCGTAAGACCGCGGGTCACGGCATGCGGAGCCTCTCCGCGAGCCGCGCGGGCTGTTATTTAATCCACAAGGCGTCCTTTGTCCAAGGGAATTTCATTCGAACGGAGAATTACCTTCGTGTGACCCCACGGCGTTGTAGCAGCAGGTGACTTTACCGAGGTTCGGGCAATAAAAGGGAACGTTTGCAGGGATACGCCTGGTGGTGTTGCCCAAACGTCATCCACCACCCACCCGGGGACCCCCGTGAGCCGCTTTACGAGGGCCAAAGCCCACCGCGTGCTGAAAAACATCGGCGCCTGCGTCATTAACGTAACATATATATCCCCCCCACGTTGTTGGCGTGACACATATATACCCCATAGAGCAGCAGGGCGCTCTCTGACCGAAGCGTGATGCGCTGGGGGTGTCCCAGAGCTCCGCGCCCCGTTAGAGGTGACAGCGGTCCCCTCGGTGCCACCCCGCAGAAGTCACCCCTAACTCCGAACTGAGCGTGGCTGTGCTCTGACGAACGAACCCCTGCTGTCTTCACTTGCTTTTGCGGTGCTGTTTGGGGTTTTTGGGTTTTTTTTGGTTTTTTTTCGGTTGTTCGTAACAATTCTGCCAGCCTGAAACCTCTTGCCCGCTTGGAAGGCGCTGGCAGCGCCGCTCCCGCAGCGGCTACGCGCCGCTGGCAGCGCCGGAGCACGGTCGTTTTGCCCTTCTCGCCTCTGGAAGTGCCCGATTGCGTGTCTTTTGAACCCAGTATCCTCTTCTGTTTGTATTTTTCAGTTCGACTCGCGCTTCGCAGATGTCAGAGGTCACTCGTCTTTGCCCCAGCTCTTCCTCTTCCTCACTTCATTGCAGATCGCAGCAAGGGTTAGCGTTGCCGTAGCCGCTGCTCCCCCAGCGTTGCAATCCCGGGCGAGAGAGCGGGGGGATCACTGGCCCGGGCAGGGAGCCGTCGGCGCGCTGACGGCAGCTTTCCTGACGTTGTAGGGAGAACAGCAGCGAGGGAAAACGCTCCCTCGAAAAATTGGCACCCCGTGGCGGGCTCCTTGGCCGGCTCAACGCCGCAAAAGTGAAAATATTGAGTGGCCAGCGGAGGCTCAGCCGCTTCTCATCCTTTTAGGTGGTCTTGGCAGGGCAGGGAGGGAATGAGGGAGGGAAGGAGGGAAATCTGCTCCGCTCTTGTCCGTGTCGTACCTGGTTTTGATGAATGGAAACTTCAGCCCCCGAGAGCTGGCGGTTTGGTGCCTCCCGCCAGCACAAAATTCACACGCCTCGGGAACAAAGCGGTGCGTTGGAAAGCGAGGGGAGCTCTCGGGGCCGGAATGACTTTCCCGATGCATTTCCCGGTTTTAGGGTAATGACGGAACAATGAAACTTCCCACTGCAAACCTGACTGCGCACCCAAGATGCCGTTCTAATAATGCTTTTCCACAATAAAAACCATCCCAGAACAGGAGAAAATCCATCTAAAAAGCATCCCAGAACAGGAGAAAATCCGTCTAAAAACCATCCCGGAACAGGAGAAAACCCATCTAAAAACCATCCCAGAACAGGAGAAGATGCATCTAAAAAGCACCCAGAACAGGAGAAAACCCATCTAAAAACCATCCCGGAACAGGAGAAAATCCATCTAAAAACCATCCCAGAACAGGAGAAAATCCATCTAGGCCAGTATCCCGTCTCCCACGGTGGCTAACAGTAGAACCCTAGGAAAAGCTAGCTGAAGTATTGCCCTTAAATACTTTTGGATAATGTTATGGAACAATGCAAAAGACAAACGTCATCTGGCCAGAGCTAAACTGCGTTCCTAAATCCTCCCGCCTGGAGGGTTATGCCAGAGGTGGGAGCTGCAGGAGCCGTCGCTCACCGCTCCGGTGGTTGTCAGCAGGCTGGTGGGACCGGGGTCCTGCTGTCCTGCACCCCCGAGCCCGTTTCCCGGCTACAGACAGACACAAGGTGATGACCCGGAGAGAGCGCAGGGTCCGGGGAACGGCTTTTTCCCTACGTATAGAATCATAGAATCGCTGAGGTTGGAAGGGACCTTCAGGATCATCAAGTCCAACCATTAACCTACCCTGACAAAAACCACTTCTAAACCATGTCCCTAAGCACCACATCTACCCTTTTTGAAACACCTCCAGGGATGGTGAATCCACCACCTCCCTGGGCAGCCTCTTCCAATGTTTAATAACCCTTTCAGTGAAAAAAGGTTTCCTAATATCCAATCTAAACCTCCCCTGACATAACTTGAACCCGTTTCCTCTTGTCCTATCCCTTGTCACCAGGGAGAAGAGGTCAGCCCCCATCTCTCTACACCCTCCTTTCAGGTAGTTGTAGAGGGTGATGAGGTCTCCCCTCAGCCTCCTCTTCTCCAGGCTGAACAACCCCAGCTCCCTCGGTCGTTCCTCAGAAGGCTTGTCCTCCAGACCCCTCACCAGCTTTGTAGCCCTTCTCTGGACACGCTCCAACACCTCAATGTCCTTCTTGTAGTGAGGGGCCCAAAACTGAACACAGCACTCGAGGTGGGGTCTCACCAGTGCCGAGTACAAGGGGACGATCACTTCCCTAGTCCGGCTCACCACGCTATTCCTGATACAGGCCAGGATGCTGGTGGCCTCCTTGGCCACCTGGGCACACTGCTGGCTCATATTCAGCCGGCGTCCACCAACACCCCCAGGTCCTTTTCCTCCGGGCAGCTTTCGAGCCACTCCGCCCCAATCCTGTAGCGTCCGTGGGGTTGGTGTGACCCAAGTGCAGGACCCGGCACTTGGCCTCGTTGATCCTCACACCATTGGCCTCAGCCCATCGGTCCAGCCTGTCCAGGTCCCTCTGCAGAGCCAACCTACGCTCAAGCAGATCAACTCGCCTGCCTAATTTAGTGTCATCTGCGAACTTACTGAGGGTGCATTCGATCCCCTCATCCAGATCATTGATAAAGGTATTAAAGACAACAAGCCCCAGCACCGAGCCCTGGGGGACACCACTTGTGACCGGACACCAGCTGGATTTAACTCCATTCCCCACCGCTCTCTGGACACGGCCATCCAGCCAGTTTTTTACCCAGCGAAGAGTACACCTGTCCGGGCCACGAGCAGCCAGTTTCTCCAGGAGAACGCTGTGGGAAACGGTGTCAAAAGCTTTGCAAAAAAAAAAAATGCGATAACCGTTGCCAAAACTGCTCTGTCTTCTTTAGGAAATGGAGCATTGGGAAAGGAAAGGAATACAGGGGAAGAAAAACACCTCTGTGCATCTTCAGTGCTTCGGAGTCGGAGGAATGGGGGTTGCTGGTCACCTGGAAGTGTCCGGTGCCCAGTGGGTTGTTTCTGGGAAACAACCAGCGGCCAACAGGGACGGGGAGCCAGGTTGGTGACGCCGGGAGCCGCTCCCTGCTAAAGCGCCGGCTGTGCCCGAGGGAGACCCGAGGACCCCGCGCCGGAGCTCAGGAGCTCCAGGTCCTTCCTGGGAAGGATGTTCTCCTCGTGGCCGTGGATCGCGGCGGTGCTGGGCTTGCATGGCCGTAACGCACGTGGCGGGGGCAGCGGCGGGGGCAGCGCGAGGGACTGGCAGATGGGAGTCGTCGGCGTCTGTACCAAAACCTTGCTTTTTCCCCCGATAAAAAGCCGCTGCTCCTGACTGCCGGCTCAGCTGGTTCCCAGCGGAGGGAGAGGCAGGTCGCGTGCTTTCTGCTGCCTCCGTCCGTCATTACAAGGATGGCGACGGGTTTGGCACGGCGTGCCCTGGCTCGCTCGCCCGGTGTGCGCGGGGCCACCGTGGCATCGGTATCACACACGGCTTTCTGCCGGGGAAGGGAGGCAGACCCCCCGGAGAGCGGCTCCGTTGAGTAAGAAGGTGCTATTTTTACGTGGCTGCTCCTCAGACTGTAAAACGGCCCACACAGAGCGAGACCACCCGGCGCGAGCTGCCTCTCGTCACTTCATCAGCTGGAAACGCAGACGGCGAGGGGCTGGCGAGAGCCCCCCCAGCGCTCCGCGGGGCCGCCCCGGGAGCCGAGGAGGAGGCGCTGGAGGAGCGAGACGCGCCGGGCAGCCGGGGTTTGGTAATTCTGGCGAGGTGGTGGGCAGCCGGAAAGCGGAGCGAGAGCCGGGGAGCTGGCTGGGAAGACGCACGGAGCGTGGGAATGGTCGGTGTGACGGGGAGAGCGGAGACAGGGCGTGCGTTTAGGACAGGGTTATTCTTTTACCTCCGAAATCTTTCCAGTCCCCCTTTCCCTGCGCATCCGCACACCTAGGGACAGGCAACGCTCTTCTGTGTCAGCATCGCCAATCCTCTATCGTCAGTCCCGTATCCGTCACGTTTTCCAGGGATTCTGCCGTTAGTTTGCGGATGATGCGGGTTACGTGGGACACAGCGATTCGGTGGGACCCTCCTGTCGGAGCTCCCTGTCTCTTCCCCCGGTGCCGACGCTGCTGCCGGTTCCCCGGCTCCCAGAAAGCCTGTCCTGCTCTTCCGCGGGCCGTCTCAGGGGATCAGAGAGCTCCTGGCCTCCTTCCTCAGCTCGCGGCGCTCAAGCTGCTCCTGGGGGATGTCGGGCTTTAGGGACACGGGCACGGACCTTCCGGAGCCCTCAGCCCCCAGCGTCTCAGTGCAGCACCCTCTGATCTCCTGGAGACGCCGGTTCCTCTTGCTTCAACCCACAACGCGCTTGGAAAGTGAAGGAAAACTGTATTGCTCCAGAGAATTTTACTCCCTCTTTTTTTTTCCCTGCTCTGTGAGCGTTTTTTGATGGCAAACCGAGCCCGGTGTTGGATGTAGCTCAGCAGAGCAGGACCTGCGGGGACAGGGGGGTCACCTGCCAGCAGTGCTGGGACCAGACCCCAACTACCAATTCCCAGTTCAACGTGGAAAACGGCGGCTCAGAGGCCCCTTTGCTCCTCCTGCAAAGGAACAGGGAGACTCGCTTCGAAGGTCTGGAGTTCGTTGGTAGCCTAATCCCAGCGTCACGTTGTGCGTGGTCTGGATCGTACCCCGGCTTGGACGCCAGCCCCGGAAGGGTGGAAGGAGACGCTTGTCACAGGTGGGGTTTCTCAAGATGCCTTGGTTGGGACTGGCCCGTTCCACGCTGCTGGATGTCCTTGATCATGGGATGGCCGAACGTACCTTAAATCCATCGGAGCGTTTCACGCGCCGTGCCGTGGGGACTTCGGAAGTCATTGAAAAACTCGGAGTCGTCATTTATTTGCAAGGAGTTCGCGGATCTTAGTTCTAAAACAAGAGTTCCCAGATCTCTGCAGCTCCCGCCTGCACGTGCGGGAGAGGTGAGGCAGGAATGCGTTCACGGGCTGCGTCTTTCCTTCGGCCCCAAGCACAGTATTCCCGGAATGAGGATTATTTTGCTGTTCTGGCAGGATGGCGGTTGCTGCTGCTGGGCTTTCTGAGCTGCGATGTGACCTCGCGGCCCCTTTTGGTTTCCCGCAGCAATGACAAAACCCACTTGATTTTTGTAACCTTCCCGCTGTAGGATGAGAAGGTAAAAGCTCTGGAGTGGCCCCGAGGAGGTTCATTCCAGGTGCACTGGCCCGTGGGCAACTGAGCCGGGCAGGGATGTGGACCTGCCGGTGCTGGGGCCGAGTCGGGTGTTGGAAGCGCCGCGCGGGCTCGGGGACGCTCAGCCTCCCAAAGGGATCGTCGCAGGAATGCTCCTCTGCGGGATGCTGGTGGCCAATGGTTGGGGGGGACAAACTCCACGGCGGGGACAGACCCTCGGAGAAGAGAAGTAGCTTCCTGGCCTTTTTCTAATTCCCAGGAGACTGAAAACTGCAGCTTTTGGGGTCGTCTCGTGCACGTCTGCCTGCGCCTCTCTGACACCCTCCTCTTCGGCTGCCGGCTACTGCCAACGTCGCCAAGTTCAGGGGCTTTTCCTGGGTCAGACCCTGGGATTCCAACAAACAGGCTCTCAATCCGGGGACTGTGGGCTTGGCACCTCCGCGCCGTCCGTCCCGGCACGGTGCCCGGTTTCCGGACGGCTACGGAGGGAGCCCAGCTTTGACAAGAGACCAGCTTTGAGCGGCAAAGGTAGCTGAGAGGAATGGGAGCGTTAGTCCTCCTCCTGGGCTTGCCGTTGGCCAGGCAGTGAGCTGGGATTCCCGTGGGAGCTTGGCGCTTCTCCCGCCGTGCGCAGGTCGGGATGCGGTGGGAAGGTTTGTTTCCCCGGGTACGCGGACGCAGCTTTAGTTCTCTCTCCGGATGAACAAATAATGTTTTCCCCCTTGGCCGGTGCAGATGCGAAGGGTTTTTCTCTGGCCAGCGACGGTGCCTTTGAAACCTTCCCCCCAAAGCAAGTTGTTGCAGGGCGGGAGGTTTTTTACCCTTCCTTCGTCATCCCTCCGCGATCCAAGCAGAGGCGATCCTCGCCTTTGGACTGAAAAAGGGTCCAAAGCTACTCACTGTAAGGACACGGCTGCACCGGGATCCCCGCCAGCCCCCGGTGGCCGGTGGTCACCAAGCCCCCTCACCGCAGAGCCGAAACGGCCCGCCGAAATCCCGGGATTTCCTAAGAAATTCACTGTTCCTCGTTCATCTGGGTCGCTCGCCCCCGGACCTCTTGGGGAGAGGAGTCCTCGCGGCGCCTGCGGAGGCTGGCTGGAGCGAGGGAGAGCGTGGCTGCCGGGAATCCCAGCCCCGCTCTCCCGCGGGGCTGTAGGGGGGTTGCGGTCCCGGGGTGGATAAAGTCCCCTTAGTAGCCCAGGACCTGGGAGCCGCTTCCCAGCGCTGATGGCCCGCTCTCCTTTTTTTCTTTCGCACAGGAACGAACTCAACGACCACCTGGACACCATCGACTCCAACCTGGATAACCTTCAGACGATGCTGACCACCCACGGCTTCAGCGTAGACACGAGCGCGCTCTTAGACGTGAGTATCCGCTTCCCTCCTGCCCGTCCTTCCAGGAGCCGGGCCCCAGCTGCGTCCCGCGGTACCATGTGCGTGCGGTTTGCGGTGGCAGATGGACCACGGTAGCTTCAACCATGAATTTCCACGGCGCGCCTGGGTTTGCTTTCTTTCCCTGCACTAATCATTCTTTCCTTTGGCAGCTGTTTAGCCCTTCAATGACGGTTACAGACATGAACCTTCCCGACCTGGACAGCAGCCTCGCCAGTGTGAGTAGCTGTTAAAAATCCCTCCATGCACGCACAGCTGCCAGAATGAAGTGTGTCCTGCTGTTCCGCAGCAGCCTCTCCGCGTGATTAAAGGAAGGCTCTGACAGGCTCTGAAGAGCGTCCGGGCCAACCCCGGCCCGAAGGGAGGGGATGTGGGGAGAGAGGAGGAACGCGGAGCCCTGCGCCGGCTCGGGGAGCCGCCGGGGGGGAAATAATTCAATTAGCGCCGCGGCTTTCTCTGAGCAGCTCATACAGAGAGCAGGGCTACTTCATCATTCATACTCGGTTAATTAGGTGCTGAGACTTCCATCCCTCGTGTGAGCTCTGCCCCCTGAACGTGGAAGTGCACTGAAGCCTAGAGAGCTGCATGTGGTTTCCATAAACCCTCCTTTTGACTCGCTGAAATCCTCGGGGGAGGGGGGGGGGGGTCTCAAGGCAAACTCCGTCATGTGCCGTCTTATTTTATTTACTTGCGTATCGTCAGCGCTGAACGCCGCGCGAGGCGCTAACGCAGACGCTCCCGGCGAGAGCCGGCGTCGCCCGATGCAATGATTTTGCAGTTAGTTAACGCTGACGAGTCCGACACAGCGTTTCGTGGCTGCGTTGAGAAGGCGCTTGGAGCAGCAGGGTGGGAGTTAAGGGTCAAAACCGGAGGGTCCCAGACCCTCGGAGTAGCCGGTAGCCCGATGACCGGAGTGCTCCCAGGCCGGGGCAGAGCCGGGTCCTGCTCCCTGCCCTGGTTCAGAGCAGCGTCTGCAGCCCCGCCGTTCTCCCGGCGCCGTGCACGCTCCAGCCCCGCCGTTCTCCCGGCGCCGTGCACGCTCCAGCCCCGCTCTGCCCGGGGACGCGTATCCCAATTTGCACAAAATGGAACAACTCCCTGAGAAAAAAAGGGAGAGGGAGACCCAGACAGACGCCGGCCTGGGTGCTGCCCTGGGTGCAGGAGAGGGAGACCGGTCCGGATGGCGCCAAGCGGGGCGCTCCTGGTCCAGTTGATGCGGAGCGAAGAGACCCTCAGCCAGTCTCTGACCCCTTTTTCCGCTGTTTTGGGTTTGGTTTTTTTTTCAATCTGAAAAAGCACAAAGGGAATTCTTGTGGGTTGGGTTTTTTTCCACCCCCCCCCCCCAGCGCAGAACAGGAAACATCTTGAAAGTTTTTGCAAAAACAGGAAAGCCCGGATTTAGTCTCCGTGCTGGGGACCCGCAGGTGGTGCAGCGTACGCTCCTGGGACGGCTGGGAAGAAGGCGTTAACGCCGGCGTGAGGGAGCAGGGAGAGCACGGACGGCACCGTGCCCCTCTCCAAAGGGCACCATGGGGCTTTTCCCTGAGCCGAACAATTCCCACCGGCTCTTTCGGGGTACACCTTGCCCTGCGCTAGAGTGGGGGGACACCTCACCCTGCCTGGGATGGGGGGGTAAAATGCCGCACAGGACTTCACGGTCAGTAATTCCGCAGCGTCTCCGGCGCCTGGACGTTTCTCCACCTTTTTTTGCTTCTTCCTGCCGCCCCGCGGCGTGACGCGGACGCCCGATGGCTCGCCGGGTTCTTTGGGTGTTTACAGGGAAAAAGGGGCTGTAGGGGGAAGCGCAGAGAAGCGTTTCGCACGTGTGCGGACAAATACCCCCCCCCTCCCCCAAAAAAAGTCGGTTTAACCAAGTTTCCGACTGACTGGAGGCTCTGCTGGGGCCGGCTGGGCAGGGAGAGCAGGACGAGGGATTCCCGCGGGATTTGGGAGGAGAACGTGAGCTGTGAAGATTCGGTGATTCACAAACGAATCAGTTCGCGTCGTCGAGCTGAGAGTTACCCCGTAGAAAATCTGGAAGCGGGATTTACTGAAGGAATCTTAACTGGTGGCCTTCGGAATTCCGCAGCTTAGCTCTCCGGCTCAGGTAGGCTTTGGATGGAGGTCACTTGGCTGTTATTTTGCTTCTTCCCTATTGTCGTCGCCCAGCTGCAGCGTTCCTCACCTGCGGCCAGACGCTCTGTGCAGATCCGTGTGCTCCCAAATGGCTCCCAAATGGCTTTTACCCAGTGCCGGTGCCTAAGCGGTAACAAAAAATGCCGGGTACACGCTTAAATACTCGCTAAGGTGACTTTTCCCCGGCAGCGGTTGCTGTAATAAGTAGCCACGGGATTATTAGCTGGCTGTAAATCCAGAGAGGGGAAGCGATCCCGCAGGAGAGTCTCTTCCCAAGCGTTATTTTCCCGGCTCTGGGATCAGCAGGCTCAGCGCCGCGTCCCCCGGCCGTGCCGGCTCCGGCAGGGCTTCCCCCCGACTCGGCAGCGAGCGGAGCCTCTCAGGTGGGCAGAGCGGGTTTCTCCCGCTTCCAAAGTTTTTTCTCCCTTTAACACTCAACGTCTTGGCCTTTCCGACCCCGTCGTGCCCGTGGGAGATAGGCGTGAAACGGGATCGTGTCCTCGGTCCAGCTTGCCGGGACCTGCAGCTCTCGGGTGCTTTAGGAACTGGAAGACTTTCAATAAATAGAAGTAAATTTAAAAAAGAAAACAAAACTACTCATCACGAATCCGTCCTGAAGGCTTTCCCTGGGGATTTTAGATCCCGAGACGCAGAGGGGCTTCGTGCTGTGATGGAAGGGACCTGTGAAGGTGGGGTGGCCGCCTGGGAGCCGGAACGCTGCGCTGGGGCCGCGGTCCGGCTCCGGATGCGCTCCCCGACACGGTGTAAACCTCCGGGGATGTCTCTCTCCCTGCCTCCGCGCGGCTTCGGGACCGTGCGTGTGTGCGCGGGGTCCGCGCGGGGCGGGCACAGAGGGGACCGTGCAAAGGCGCTGACCCACCCCCCCTTTCTCCCCGCAGATTCAGGATCTCCTCTCGTCCCAGGAGCAGCAGAAACCCACGGAGACGGAGGCCGGCACAGCAGACACAGGTACCGGCAGCCGGCTCCGCGTCTAGTGACTCCATGGCATGAGAATTTCAGGCTGGGGCAAACTCCTTTCTCCTCCCCGAAAAAGCGGTTTTGGCTGAGAGATGGAGCGGTTGGGCGTGGAAAAGAGAGGATGGAGGAGGATTTTAGCTGCGTGGACAAACCCTTGGTGGGAGGGAATGAAGCAGGGGGAGCCAGGCCCTCCTCGGCGGTGCCCAGGGACAGGGCAAGAGGCCGTGGCACAAATGGAAAGGCGTGAAATTCCATCAGAAGACAAGAAAAAGGCTTTTTTCCCATGAGGGTGGTCAAGCTCTGCCACCCTGGCAGGCTTAGAATCATGGAATCACCGAATGGTTTGGGTGGGAAGGGACCTTGAAAGGCCACCCAGTGCCACCCCCTGCCCTGGGCAGGGACACCTCCCCCAGCCCAGGTTGCTCCGAGCCCTGTCCAACCTGACCTTGAACCCCTCCAGGGATGGGGCAGCCACAGCTTCTCTGGGCAACCTGGGCCAGGGGCTCACCACCTTCATAATGGAGAATTTCTGCCTTAGTTTTCATCTAAATCTCCCCTCTTTTGGTTTAAAACCCTTCCCCCTTGTCCCATGGCTCCCCTCCCTGCTCCAGAGTCCCTCCCCAGCTTTCCTGGAGCCCCTTGAGGGCCTGGAAGGGGCTGGAAGGTCTCCCCGGAGCCTTCTCTTCTCCAGGCCGAGTAACAGAATCACGGAATGGGTTGGGTGGGAAGGGACCTTAAAGGCCATCGAGTGCAATGGGCAGGGACACCTCCCACCAGCCCAGGTTGCTCCGAGCCCCGTCCGACCTGGCCTTGAACCCCTCCAGGGATGGGGCAGCCACAGCTTCTCTGGGCAACCTGGGCCAGGGGCTCACCACCCTCACTGCAAAGAATTTCTTCCCCAGATCCCACCTAAATCTCCCCCCTTTCAGTGTAAAACCCTTCCCCCTCATCCCACGGCTCCCCTGCCTGCTCCAGAGTCCCTCCCCAGCTTTCCTGGAGCCCCTTGAGGGCCTGGAAGGGGCTGGAAGGTCTCCCCGGAGCCTTCTCTTCTCCAGGCTGAACCCCCCCAGCTCTCTCAGCCCGTCCTCCCAGCAGAGGGGCTCCAGCCCTCTGATGTCCCAGAGGTGAGGCTGGAACCCTGCTGAGGTCCAGTTCTTGTTCCTTGCTCACGTACCAAAAGACCTTGCCCAAGTCCTGGTTTCTCCTGGCCGGAGCGGCGAGGAGCCCTTTTTCCTGCAGGCAGCAGGGAAGCAGTTGGCCGTCGGCGGTTTCGAGAGCGAATCCTGGTCGCTCTCGTTCCTCTGCCCGCTGCCTCTCCTCCCCGAAAGCCTGCCCCGGTGCCAACCCGGCTCTCTCCTTGCAGGGAAGCAGCTGGTGCACTACACGGCCCAGCCCCTCTTCCTGGTGGACTCCAGCGCCGTCGACATGGGGAGCGGCGACCTGCCCATATTCTTCGAGCTGGGAGAAGGGCCCTATTTCACGGACGGAGACGAGTACTCGGAAGACCCCACCATCTCCCTCTTGTCGGGGACTGAGCAGCCCAAACCCAAGGACCCTGCGATATCCTAAGCCCCCCAGGGCGGGGTGGAAAAAAAGAGGAAGAATACGCACTAAAAGGGAAATCCAGCCGTCAGCCTCCTCGCTTTGCACAGACGTTTGAAAGCTCTAAACACCCTCTGGTTCATGTTTGCTTCCCCCGGCACTGTGAGGATTTCATTTGTGTGTGTGCTTAATGAGGTGTTTTGAAATCTGCTTTAGATTCTAGCCACCCAGCGCTCCTCCAGTTCGGCGGCCGGCAGGGACGGAGGAAGTAGAAGGAAGAAGGCGGGAGGAGGGGGGGGTCCCGGGCTGTGCGAGGAGCACCCCCCCCCCAACTCCCCATCCCGTGGTGGGGGCACGACCTGCCGCGCGGAGGTTGAGACGGGCACCGCCGCGGTTCCGGTGAACGGCTGGGAGAGCCCGGAGAGCAGCCGGCCGATCCGCCACGCTCGCCTTCCCTCCCCGCAACGATGCGGGGGCACGGCCGCGGGGCGCTCGCCGGGTCGGGAGGCGGGCGGGGGGTGGGGGGGAGCTTTTCTGAGGAAGGGGGTTCCCCCACCACCTCTGTCGCCTTCCCTCCTCGCCCCCCCCCCCCCCCCACCCCGGAGAGGCGGATGCGATGGTTTTTAAGAGAGAAATAAAAGTTTGCCGATGTGGCGCCGGTGGGTTGGATCCCGTTGTGGTCTCTGCCTTGCGGTCCGATCCCCCGGGGTGGGGGGGGGGGCTCGGGATGCGCCCCGGAGCCCGGCTCCACCTTCTCTCGGTTTTATTTCTTCTTGCTCCGTGTGTTTCTTTTTTGTTTGTTCCTTTGGGTTTGTTTTCCTTTTGCTTAGCAGTAAAAATTTGTACATTTACACTTCAGATTGTTAATAGTAAAAAACTTGTATTTTGAATTTTTACATGAGAGAAGAAGAACCCACTTCTATCTATATATATATAAATATCTCTCTATATATATACATACAAATATATATAAAACAAATGGTCTGTCACCTGGTGGCTTTTCTATGGTTGAAAACAGCTTTATTTTTGTCAGTCGTTTGGGGAAGTGGATGGGATAAAGGTCCGGGAATTGCCCGCCGCGCCCCGGGACACCGCGCGGTGCCGGTGCGGGAGCTGGTGGTGTCACCGCGCACCCAGCGTGGGGGTGTCGCACTCCTGCGCTGGGGCTCCCCCGCCTAAATCCCGGACCGGGTCCCGGGGCTGAGTTTTCCAGGATATTTCAGCGGAGGAGACGGCAGCGGGGCCCGCGTGGACACACCAGAGGTGCTCCGGACGCTGCGCGCACCTTTAGGGGTGCCTTTTTTTTTTTTTCCCCAGAAAACCGATAAAAAATATCTTCGTTACGTTCAGAGCATTCAAACCTCCCTCCGTCCCGCTCTCCTCCGCTCTGGGGTGGTCGCTGCTCGGTCACCACGAAGGCGCGGAGGCGTCTTGGCGTTGGGTTCGACTGTAGGGACAAGCCGGTGTCTTCTGCCACCCGGGCTCCGTCCTCAAGGGCGGCGGTGGCAGCGCCCGGGAGCTGCTCCCCCGGAGATCCGTTGGGTTCCTGCCCTTCCCGACGAGACGAGAAGTTCACGCTTGGGCCAACCCGTCACCGTCACCTTGTCCAAAACTCAGTGCCTCGCGTCCGGAGAGGACAGGAACGCCGGAGTCCCGCAGGTGTCACGCACACCCTGAAACGCACCCTCGGGGAGCGGGTGTGGGTGGTGCCGAGCTCGAAGGCAAAGTCCCCGTTGTCCCACACTGGGCACCAAAACGGATTTGGGGCCAAGTTGTCCGCTCCGGGGTCTGATCCAGGGAGGGGGACGCCATGATGTGTCATGGGGCCAGCGTTATCCTGGTGCGCCGTCGTGTCTGCTTTAGGCAGGTCACTTGTTCGTGCCGTCGAGCGTCTCCTGCCCACGTGAAGGTGCCGCCTGCTCCGGGGCTGTCGCGGTGACGCGCTTCGCCGTTAACCTTTGGAGCTGCGGGGCGGGGATGGTTCCAAATGTCCTCTGTCCCGTGGGCTGGACACTCCGCTGTGCAGGGACATCAAAGAATGGTTTGGGTTGGAAGGGACCTTCCTTGAAGATGTGGTGTTGGGGGATGTGGTGTAGGGGAGAACTTTGTAGAGTGGGGTTGATGGTTGGACTCGATGATCCCAAGGGTCTTTTCCAACCTAAATGATTCTATGATTCTAAGATCATCTCGTTCTGATCCCCCTGCCGTGGGCACGGTCACCTCCCAGTAGGCTTTGAGCAACCTGGACTAGTTAAGATATCCCTGTCCACGGCAGGGGCTTGGACTAGATGGTCTTGAAGGTCCCTTCCAACCCAAACCAGGCTGATTCTGTGATGTCCCCGCACAGCAGAGTGTCCGGCCCATGGGGTGGGGGACGTTCCACACCAGACCCCTTCTCTGGCTCGGCCTGGCCTTGGCTTGGCCTGCTCAGAGGTGGTGTCCCCTCCGAATGGCGGTGGCCTGTGCTCCTCCTCTCTGTTAGAGCTTGAAATCGCTCCACTTACAGCTTTCTCCGCGTTCTGCCTTTGGCTTTCGTTTGCCGGTTGTTTCCCCGGCGTTGTCCACCCCACACGACTGAAGTCGTCCCCTCCGTGGACATCTGCTCTGCCAACGCCAGGCTCATCTTTGGGACCAAGAGCTGTGCCAGGAGATGGGAATTGCCACGGCGAGGGGAGGATGGCGAATTCAAGGTGAGACCTGCGTGTGTGTTTGCCCAAAATCACCTGATTCGCAGGTCTGTGGCGCCGTGAGCTCAGCCCGTGCCATGGCCAAGGGCCCCGGGCACATGGCGAGAAGGATGAAGGAGCCTCGTGCCCTGCCTTCGGGATTGATGTGGTGCTGGAAACCATCCCGTTGCTTGAGAAGGTCGTTATGGAACCATGGAATCATGGAATGGTTTTGGTGGGAAGGGACCTTTAAAGGCCATCGAGTCCAATGGGCAGGGACATCTTCAATTCAACCAGGTTGCTCCGAGCCCCGTCCAACCTGGCCTTGAACCCCTCCAGGGATGGGGCAGCCACAGCTTCTCGGGGCAACCTGGGCCAGGGGCTCACCACCTTCATAATGGAAAATTTCTTCCTTATTTTTCATCTAAATCTCCCCTCTTTTGGTTTAAAACCCTTCCCCCTCATCCCATGGCTCCCCTCCCTGCTCCAGAGTCCCTCCCCAGCTTTCCTGGAGCCCCTTGAGGGCCTGGAAGGGGCTGGAAGGTCTCCCCGGAGCCTTCTCTTCTCCAGGCTGAACCCCCCCAGCTCTCTCAGCCCGTCCTCCCAGCAGAGGGGCTCCAGCCCTCCCGGCATCTCCGGGGCCTCCTCCGGCCCCGCTCCCACAGCTCCGTGTCTCTCCCGTGCTGAGGGCTCCAGAGCCGGAGGCAGGCTGGGGATGGCGGGATGGGGAGCAGCCCTGCCAAGAAGGACTTGGTGGTGCTGGAGGGGGAAAAGCTGGCCGTGACCTGGCAAGGTGAGCTGGCGGCACGGAAAGCGCTCCACATTCCAGTCCCTCAAGGGGCTCCAGGAAAGCTGGGGAGGGACTCTGGAGCAGGGAGGGGAGCCATGGGACAAGGGGGAAGGGTTTTAAACCAAAAGGGGGGAGATTTAGATGAAAAATAAGGCAGAAATTCTCCGTTATGAAGGTGGTGAGCCCCTGGCCCAGGTTGCCCAGAGAAGCTGTGGCTGCCCCATCCCTGGAAACATTCCAGGCCAGGTTGGACGGGGCTCGGAGCAACCTGGGCTGGTGGGAGGTGTCCCTGCCCATTGGATTCGCTGGCCTTTAAGGTCCCTTCCCACCCAAACCATTCCGTGATTCCATGATTCTGTGCTGGACCAGCACCCCCCAGGCAGGCTCAGCTCGGGGCTGGGTGCTGGGTGCTGCCGGGGGCAGAAGCCTTTGGGCAGGTCCCAGCGGTGCCCCCCATTTGTGGGGCGACACCTGGGCTCAAGCTCTTCCCTCCCATGTTCCCGCTCCCCTCGGGATGGGGGGGTCGCGGCGCAGGGGGTGGCCGTGGGCAGTGGCCCCTCCACAGCCCCGGGGCCGAGGCGGGGGGGGGGGGGGGGTCCCCCGAGTGCTGCGGGAGCCCCTCGCTCCGGGAGGGCCGTAACGATCCCGACTAATCGTGTGTGACGCAGGCGGCCGGCTCGCATGATCTCATCCCGGCTAACGAGGGAAATGTCTGGCGGGGTTGAGCTCCGCCACTGGAAAATCTCCCCCCCCCCCCGTAGTAATTCATCACCCGCCACCGGAGACACCCCGTCCCCCTCGCACCCACCGTAACCGCAGCCACCGAGCACCGCGGGGGACGGGGACGCTGGGGGGGGGGGGATGCTGCCGCTGCGGGGCCACCCCGATGAACCCGGGGGCAACCGGCCGGGAGAGGGTCCCACGGAGGGGCTGCGACATGGAAATGGGGCTGGGGGGGCCCCGCTGGGCTGCTCAGTACCCCCCCCCCCCCCCCCCGAGGGGACCCCTGCGCAGACTCCCAGCCCCGCGGGGTCCCCAGGGTCCCCCCCCAGGTTATTCCCACCACCGCGGGCGGCACTTTCCCAGCGTCGGGAGCGGATCCCAGTGGGGAAACCCCCAGTTTAGCTCGGAGGCAGCCCAGGAGCTTCCCGGGGGTCCCCTCGCCACCTCCATCCCACCATCCCCAATCCTGGGGGGGGGTGGGGGGTCTTTTCCCCCCCGCCAAGTCCCCTGTGGATGCTGGAAAACGGTCGCAGGGAATCCCAGCGGATGGAGCCAAGGCTGGGCCCAGCCCCGCGTGAGCCTGGGACCCCCCCGTCCCAGGGGGGGACACCGTCGGGGGCTGCCTCAGCCGGGATCGGCACTGAGTTGGCATCATTAAAATCAGTAAAAAGCAATTTTGGGCCTTTTGTGTCGCGGCTAATGGAGACAACGTCCCTTCCAAGGAAAGGCTCCGGGAAGGATGGGACAGGACCCGGAGCCGAGGAGGGATGTTGGCGAGAGCCGGGCTGAGCTCAGCCTCGGGGGGAGCAGACACCGACGGCTCCCGGGACCCGCAAATAACGGGGGACGCGCGGCCCCGGCGCGGGACGAAGGGACGGGCACGGGCAGGGACAAGGCGCCGGCCACCACCACGGTCGTGCCGGTAGCCACCGCCGAGGGCGAGGTGTGCGGGAAAGGCAAAACACACGGCGCTAATTCCCCGGTTCACTTCATCCCCTCCCGGCAAACAGCAGCCCCCGGGGGCCCCGCGCCAGAGCTGGGCCCGAGGCGTTTAATAGCCCTTAATAATAGATTATTTTGGGTGGTTTTTTCCCCAAAATTTGGGGTTGGTTTTTTTTGAACCCGTGTCGACTTTTGGCCTCCGGAGCTGCTGCCGGTGGGATGCGCCGGATGGGGATGGGGATGGGGATGCGGGGGCCGGGGATGGGTGCCAGGGCAGCGCGGCCATTGGGGATGGGGTTTCACGCCTTCATTAAAGGTGTTGGCGGATGAGCCCGGTAACGAGCGCGGCTGTTGGCCGGGGCTCCCCGGCTCGGCGCGCAGGGGGCCGGGGTTGGGGCGGGGGGGGGGTTCGCAGTGGGGCTGGGGAGGGGGACGGTGCCCCCGTGCCGGGAGCGGGGCTGGCCGCTGGGGACCACGACGGAGAAGTCACGGTGCCACCGCCCCAGGGTTGGGGACAGGGATGGGGACAGCCCCCCCGTCTCCCCCGGCTGCAGGATGGACTCGTGGGGGGGCCCTGCAGTGGCGGAGGGGGGGGGTCTGCGCCCAGCACCCCACCTCTCCGCTCCCCCCGTGTCCATCCCACCACCGTCCTCTGGCCGCCCAGACCCCCAGCTCCGCACTGTTGGGGGGGGGGGGTCCGGTACCTCCATCCCGTGCATCCCCCCCCGCGGTGCTGAGCGGGGCGAGGGGCTGCAGCCACGCTGTGACCCCCCCCCCGGCAGTGGGTCCGGCGGCCGTGGGGTGCCCGCGCCCCGGTTCCACCACACCACGCGGCGTCTGCAGGGATCTTTATTGGGGGAGGACGGGGGGGGGGGGCTGCAGGCGGCTCTGCCGGTAGCCCCCAACCCGGGGGGTGCATGGAGGGGTCCGGCCACCTCCACGGCCCCTGCCCCACGGCGGACCCCGCTCCCCGGGCATCCTGCAGCCCCCGACCCCCCCGGCGGCACCGGGGGTGCGAGGGGAGCCCCGCAGCGTGCCGGCGTGGGGGGGGGGGGGGGGGGGGGGGTCGCCCCGTCGCGGGGTGCCGGCTGCGCCGTGGGGCTGAGGAGGGGGCTACGGGGGCCGCGGCGAGGACTGGTGGGGCACGGAGGGAGCCGGGGCCGGGGGGGGGCAGCAGCAGGAAAGCTGGGGGGACAGACGGCGTCCCGGGAGGCGTCTCCGACGAGGCTCGGCCGGCTCAGATCCCTGGGGAGGGAGAGGCCGCGTCAGCCATGGGCACCCCGTCCCCCACCATTGTTGTCCCCCCCATCGTCCCCCCCCCCCCCAAGCCCCGCTGTCACCTTGGGACGCCAGGGCCTCCTCCGAGTCGGCGTCGCGCTCCATTCCTGGGGGCAAGCGGAGACGTCGGGGCCGGGGGGGAGGCACCGGCATGGCCCCCCTCCACCCCCCCGCCGTGCTATGGCTCCCTGGGTAACGGGGCACCCCCTGCTAACGAGGCACCCCCCCACTAACGGGGCAGCCCCCCACTAACGGGGCACCTAGCCCTTGCTAACGGGGCACTCCCCGCTAATGAGGCACCCCCTGCTAATAGGGCACCCCCACTAATGGGGCACCCCCCGCTAACGAGACACCCCCCGCTAATGGGGTACCTCCTGCTAATGGGTCACCCCCCGCTAATGGGGTACCTAGCCCTTGCTAATGGGGCACCCCCCCCACTAACGGGGTACCCCCTGCTAATGAGGCACCGCCTGCTAACGAGGTACCCCCAATAACAGGGCACCCCCACTAACGAGGCACCCCCCGCTAATGGGGTACCTAGCCCTTGCTAACGAGGCACCCCCCGCTAATGGGGTACCTAGCCATCGCTAACGGGGCACCCCCCCCACTAATGGGGCACCCTCCGCTAATGGGGCACCCCCCGCTAACGAGGCACCCCCCCTCTAATGGGGTACCCCCCACTAACGGGGCACCTAGCCCTCGCTAATGGGGCACCCCCTGCTAATGAGGTACCCCCAATAACGGGGCACCCCCCGCTAACGAGGCACCCCCCGCTAATGGGGTACCTAGCCATCGCTAACGGGGCACCCCCCCCACTAATGGGGCACCCTCTGCTAATGGGGCACCCCCCACTAATGAGGCACCCCCCACTAACGGGGTACCCCCCACTAACGGGGCACCTAGCCCTTGCTAACGGGGCACCCCCTGCTAATGGGGTACCCCCTGCTAATGAGGCACCCCCCGCTAATGGGGTACCTAGCCCTTGCTAACGGGGCACCCCCCCCCCACTAACGGGGTACCCCCTGCTAATGAGGCACCCCCCCACTGATGGGGGCACCCCCACTAACGAGGCACCCCCTGCTAATGGGGTACCCCCCACTAGCGAGGCACCCCCCACTAACGGGGTACCTAGCCCTCGCTGATGGGGCACCCCCTGCTAACGAGGTACCCCCAATAATGGGGCACCCCCCGCTAACGAGGCACCCCCAGCCGATGGGGCACCCCTGGGACTGCAGCAACACACAAGGGACCAGGACAAATCCCCCCCCCAGGAGGCTCAGGATGGCTCGGGGCCCCCCCACTGCACCCCTGGGCAGGGTGCTGGGACCCCCAGGGGATGCTCGGCCTCGTGGGGGGCAGCACTGATGGCGGGGGTCGGGGGGGGGGACGGACACGGACACGAAGCTCCGGGGTCTCACCCTCCTCCGACTCGTTGGACTGGGCTGGGACATCCAGGACGGGACCTGTGGGAGGGCAGAGAGCGGGGGTCAAGCGCCCCCATGGGACCCCCCCACCCTGCCCCGGGTCACGCCTGGGGGGGGTCTGTCACCCACCGCCCTGGGCCTCCCCGGCGAGGGCGTCCATGGCGAAGGAGCCGCTGTTGAGGGCGTCGAGGCTGGAGGAGTCGCTGCCCAGGGAGTCCCGCGTCGCCAAGTCGTCGGCCGGCGGCCGCCCCGCGCCCCCGAAGCCCAGGGGGGTGAGGCCTGCGGAGAGGGGGCGCGGGCGCACGGGGTCCCGGGGGGCAGCGCGGGGGGAGGCGCAGCACGGGCAGGGTGCGGGGAGTGGGGGGAGGGGGGGTGGGTCTGTGAGTGGCACCGCCATGGGGGGTCCCTGCAAGGCTGGGGGGCCCGGCCTGCTGGGCAGGGGGTCTGTGCCCATGTTGGGGGGGGTCCCTGTGCCCAGGGTGGGGGGTCTGTGCCCATCTTGGGGGGTCCCTGTGCCCTGGGAGGGGTCTGTGCCCATGTTGGAGGGTCCCTGAGCCCAGGGTGGGGGTCCATGCAGGCAGGACAGGGGTCTGTGCCCATGTTGGGGGGGGTCCCTGTGCCCAGGACGGGGGTCTGTGCCCATGTTGGTGGGTCCCTGAGCCCAGGGTGGGGGTCTGTGCCCATGTTGGGAGGTCCCTGTGCCCTGGGAGGAGTCTGTGCCCATGTTGGGGGGTTCCTGAGCCCAAGGTGGGGGTCCATGGAGGCAGAACGGGGGTCTGTGCCCATGTTGGGGGGGTCCCTGTGCCCTGGGAGGGGTCTGTGCCCATGCTGGGGGGTCCCTGAGCCCAGGGTGGGGGTCCATGGAGGCAGGACAGGGGTCTGTGCCCATGTTGGGGGGTCCCTGTGCCCAGGGTGGGGGTCCATGCAGGCAGGACAGGGGTCCGTGTCCATGTTGGGGGGTCCCTGTGCCCAGGGCAGGGTTTGTGCATGCAGGATGGGGGTCTGTGCCCGTGCTGGGGGGTCCCTGAGCCCAGGATGGGGATCTGTGCCTGCAGGACAGGGGTCTGTGCCCATGTTGGGGGGTCCCTGAGCCCAGGGCAGGGTCCGTGCCCATGTCGGGGGGTCCCTGAGCCCAGGGCAGGGTCTGTGCCTGCAGGACGGGGGTCCATGCCCGTGTTGGGGGGTCCCTGTGCCCAGGGCGGGGGTCTGCGCCTGCAGGGCAGGGTCGGTGCCCGCGTGGCACAGCCCCGTGCCGGTGCCCCCCCGTGCCACCTCGCCCCCAGCCCAGCCCTACCTTTGCCCAGGCGCTGTGCTGAGGTGGTGAGATCACCTGGGGGGGGGTTAAAAGGGGGGGTCAGGAGGAGGTGGGGGGCAGAGACCCCGGGGTGCCACCCCCCGTCCGTGCCCCAGCCGGGGGTCCGGCCGCCCCTCGCCCTCCGCAGGCCCCGGGGGGTCGGCTGCCACGTCCCCACGCCGACGCTCACTCTCTCCGGAGGCCTCCAGCTTGGCGGGGCTGACGGGCTCTGGAAGAGACGAGCAGGGGGACGTGAGCCCCGGGGTGCCCGCGCTCTGACCCCCACCTGCCCCCTCCAGGCCTTGGCCGGGAGGGAAACTGAGGCACGGAGGCCGCGGGTCCCAGCTCCCGGCCGGGCGGTGCTGGGGGGCTGCGTGGGGCAGGGTGTCCCCCGCCGGCGGCGCTGGGCCAGCCCCGGTCCCCTACCTGGCGTCTGTCCTTCTGCAGAAAGGGCCACGTCCAGGGTGTTCGCGGGCTCTGCGGGGACACGGGGGGGGGGGGGGGGGGGGGGGCAAGAACAGGGAACACATCCCGGACACCGCAGCCCCGGGGGATCGGGGACAACGGAGGGTGTCCCCAGGAGACCCCGGTACCCCCAACCCCCTCCCTTCTGCCAGATAGGGATCCCCCCCCCAACGCTGCTGGGTGGCAGCACCCGCCGAGACCCCTGCCCTGGGCACCCAGGGAGCCCCCGGCCCTCTCCCCCTGGCCCCCCAACCCCCAGCCCCCTTACCATCGGCCATCGCGGTGGCCAGGACCAGGAGGACGACCATGGCCAACGCCAGGGCCCTGCGGGGGAGACGCAGCGTTTGGGGACCCCATGGAAGCCCTCACTGATCCTGGTCCCCCCGCAGACCCCCCAGGGTCCCCCCCCCATCCCAGGGGTGCACCGCGTGGGGCTGCGGTCCCTGTCCCCACACCAGTGTCACCCCAGGCAGGGCATGGGGCTGTGGTCCCTGTCCCCACACCAGTGTCACCCCAGGCAGGGCATGGGGCTGCGGTCCCTGTCCCCACCCTGGTGTCACCCAGCTCTGGGCAGGGCATGGGGTCCCCATCCCCACGCTGGCGTCACCCCAGACGGGGTGCACCCCATGGGGCTGCGGTCCCTGTCCCCACCCTGGTGTCACCCCAGGCAGGGCATGGGGCTGTGGTCCCCGTCCCCATCCTGGTGTCACCCAGCTCCGGGCAGGGCATGGGGTCCCCATCCCCACGCTGGCGTCACCCCAGATGGGGTGCACCCCATGGGGCTGCGGTCCCTGTCCCCACCCTGGTGTCACCCCAAACAGGGCATGGGGCTGCGGTTCCCGTCCCCATCCTGGTGTCACCCAGCTCCGGGCAGGGCATGGGGTCCCCATCCCCACGCTGGCGTCACCCCAGACGGGGTGCACCCCATGGGGCTGCGGTCCCTGTCCCCACACCAGTGTCACCCCAGGCAGGGCATGGAGCTGCGGTCCCTGTCCCCACCCTGGTGTCACCCAGCTCTGGGCAGGGCATGGGGTCCCCATCCCCACGCTGGCGTCACCCCAGACGGGGTGCACCCCATGGGGCTGCGGTCCCTGTCCCCACCCTGGTGTCACCCCAAACAGGGCATGGGGCTGCGGTTCCCGTCCCCACCCTGGTGTCACCCCAGACAGGGCATGGGGCTGCGGTCCCTGTCCCCACACCAGTGTCACCCAGCTCCAGGCAGGGCATGGGGTCCCCATCCCCACGCTGGCGTCACCCCAGACGGGGTGCACCCCATGGGGCTGCAGTCCCTGTCCCCAGCCTGGTGTCACCCCAGCTCCAGGCAGGGCATGGGGCTGTGGTCCCCATCCCCACGCTGGTGTCACCCAGCTCCGGCCACCCCAGGCTGCAGCAGGCTGGAGGGGACCCGAGGCGAGGTCCCCGGAGGAGGTGACCCCTCTACGGAGCATCCCGTGCCGCAGCCCCCGGCCTTGGCGGACCCCGTGTCCTGGCCTTGTCCCTGCCCAGGATGGATCCGGGCCAACCTGGGGGCCACGGGCCTGCGGCAGGAGATGCTGCGGCCCCCCCGGCTGCATGGGGGGGTGGGGGGGTGCCTGGGGACCCCCCAACCAGTCGGGGAGCAGTGGGACAGCTGGGGGCGCTGCCACATGCCAGGGGGTCAGGTGCATCCTGGAGTTGCCCCCAGACCCGCCAGGAGATGTTTTGGGACCCCTCAAGGCTGTCTGGAAATGCCCCCCCAGAGCTGACGGGGGGGACCTCAGGACCCCCACCCCCCCCACCCCCCGCAGCTCTGATGGGGAGATGCCCGTCTGGGACCCCTCAACGCTGCCATGGGATGGGGTGGCCGCCCAGGACCCCCCAGAGCTGCTGAGAGATGCCCCAGGACCCCCCAGTACTGCCAGGACCGCCAGGACCCCCCAGTGCTGCCAGGTGATGCCCACCCAGGATGCCCCCAGAGCTGCTGGGAGATGCCCCCAGGACCCCCCAGAGCTGCCAGGAGATGCCCCCCAGAGCTACTGGGAGATGCCCCAGGACCCCCAGCACCGCCAGGAGATGCCCACCCGGGATGTCTCCAGTGCTGTGGGGAGATGCCCCCCAGTGCTGCCGGGAGATGCCCCCCAGAGCTGCTGGGAGATGCCCCCAGGACCCCCCCAGAGCTGCCAGGAGATGCCCACCCAGGATGCCCCCAGTGCTGACAGGAGATGCCCCCCAGAGCTTCTAGGAGATGCCCCAGGACCCCCCAGTGCTGCCAGGTGATGCCCACCCAGGATGCCCCTAGTGCTGGCGGGAGATGCCCCCCAGAGTTTCTAGGAGATGCCCCAGGACCCCCCCAGAGCTGCCAGGAGATGCCCTAGGACCCCCAGCACCGCCAGGAGATGCCCACCCGGGATGCCCCCAGTGCTGCCAGGAGATGCCCCCCAGAGCTGCTGGGAGATGCCCCCCAGAACTCCTAGGAGATGCCCCAGGACCCCCCAGAGCTGCCCAGGAGATGCCCCCCGGGGCCTCCGTTCCCCCTCGCCCCCCGCCTCCTCCCCGGGCCGGGGTCAGCAGCGCGGTGGTCCCCGCCGTCGCCGGGGTCGCCGCCGTCCCGGGGCTCACCTGCGGGGCTGGGCCATGCCTGCGGCTGGCGGGGCTGGCGGCGCTGCGGGAGCCGGCCCGGCGCCGCCCGGGGGCCGTTATAGCCGCATGGGGCTGGGGAGGAGCCAGGTGGCCGCGGGCCAGCCAATCCCCGCACCGGCACCGGCACTGCGGCTCCGCACCGGCTCCGCACCGGGCATCGGCACCGGGCACCGGCACCGGCACTGCGGCTCTGCACCGGCTCCGCACCGGGCATCGGTACCGGGCATCGGCACCGGCACTGAGGCTCCGCACCGGGCATCGGCACCGGGCATCGGCATCGGTACCGGCACGGGCACTGCGGCTCCGTACCAGTACCGGCACTGGGCACCAGTATTCCCCAGCCCAAATTGCACTGGGAGGCCCTGTGCCGCTGCGGGGACCCCAGAGCCATGACCGGGACCCCCAGCATCACTTTGGGGACCCCCAGGCGTGGGTACCACGGCAGGGCTCTGGGGACCCCCAAAGCCAGACCCATAGCCAGGACCCCCAGCACCACTTTGGGGACCCCAGAGCCATGTCCGGGACCCCCAGCACAGCTCTGGGGACCCCCAGGCCTGGGTACCACGGCAGGGCTCTGGGGACCCCCAAAGCCAGACCCATAGCCAGGATCCCCAGCACCACTCTGGGGACCCCAGAGCCATGACCGGGACCCCCAGCATCACTTTGGGGACCCCAGAGTTATGACCGGGACCCCCAGCACCACCGTGGGGACCCCAGAGCCATGTCCGGGACCCCCAGCATCACTTTGGGGACCCCCAGGCCTGGGTACCACGGCAGGGCTCTGGGGACCCCCAAAGCCAGACCCATAGCCAGGACCCCCAGCACCACTTTGGGGACCCCAGAGCCATGACCGGGACCCCCAGCACAGCTCTGGGGACCCCAAAAGGCAGAGGCCCAGCTGGGACCCTCCAACCCCACTTTGGGGACCTCAGAGCTATGACTGGGACCCCCAGCACCACCGTGGGGACCCCAGAGCAATGTCCAGGACCCCCAGCATCACTTCGGGGACCCCAGAGCCATGACCGGGACCCCCAGCATCACTTTGGGGACCCCCCAGGCCTGGGTACCACGGCAGGACTCTGGGGACCCCCAAAGCCAGACCCATAGCCAGGACCCCCAGCACCACTTTGGGGACCCCAGAGCCATGTCTGGGACCCCCAGCATCACTCTGGGGACCCCCAGGCCTGGGTACCACGGCAGGGCTCTGGGGACCCCCAAAGCCAGACCCATAGCCGGGATCCCCAGCACCACTCTGGGGACCCCAGAGCCATGACCGGGACCCCCAGCATCACTTTGGGGACCCCAGAGTTATGACCGGGACCCCCAGCACCACCGTGGGGACCCCAGAGCCATGTCCGGGACCCCCAGCATCACTTTGGGGACCCCCAGGCCTGGGTACCACGGCAGGGCTCTGGGGACCCCCAAAGCCAGACCCATAGCCAGGACCCCCAGCACCACTTTGGGGACCCCAGAGCCATGACCGGGACCCCCAGCACAGCTCTGGGGACCCCAAAAGGCAGAGGCCCAGCTGGGACCCTCCAACCCCACTTTGGGGACCTCAGAGCTATGACTGGGACCCCCAGCACCACCATGGGGACCCCAGAGCAATGTCCAGGACCCCCAGCATCACTTCGGGGACCCCAGAGCCATGGCCGGGACCCCCAGCATCACTCTGGGGACCCCCAGGCATGGGTACCACGGCACAGCTCTGAGGACCCCCAAAACCAGAGCCATGACCAGGACCCCCAGCATCACTTTGGGGACCCCAGAGCCATGTCTGGGACCTCCAACATCACTTTGGGGACCCCAGAGCCATGACCGGGACCCCCAGCACCACTCTGGGGACCCCCAAACCCAGAGGCCCAGCTGGGACCCTCCAACCCCACTTTGGGGACCCCAGAGCCATGTCTGGGACCCCCAGCACCACTTTGGGGACCCCACAGCCATGATTGGGACCCCCAGCACCACTTTGGGGACCCCAGACCCAGCACCAAGCCTGGGTACCACGGCAGGGCTCTGGGGACCCCCAAAGCCAGACCCATAGCCAGGACCCCCAGCACCACTTTGGGGACCCCAGAGCCATGTCCAGGACCCCCAGCATCACTTTGGGGACCCCAGAGCCATGGCTGGGACCCCCAGCACCACCGTGGGGACCCCAGAGCCATGACTGGGACCCCCAGCACCACTTTGGGGACCCCAGAGCCATGTCCAGGACCCCCAGCATCACTTTGGGGACCCCAGAGCCATGGCTGGGACCCCCAGCACCACTTTGGTGACCCCAGAGCCATGACTGGGACCCCCAGCACCACTGGGGCCCCCCAAACCCAGAGCCCCATGTGGGACCCTCCGGTGCCACTGGGCATTGGGGGGTGCTGGGCACCCTGTGCCGGGGTGCTGGGCATGGAGGGGGGGGGCAATGGGGACCTTGTATTGGGGTGCTGGGCATGGCTGGGGGGTGCTGGGCACCCCTTGCCCCTCTCCCTGGGGTCCCCCTGGACCTCCCTGGCCTCGGCTCCCTGGGGGCTGCCATGGGGGGAACACCCCCCACCCCCCCCCCCACCCCACTGGGGTCCCCCATGCAGGCAGCACCCCCTTGCCTGGGGCACCCCGACCCACACAGCCCCCCCACCAGGCTCTGGGGCTGTGGTGGAGCCGGGGGTGGGGGGGGTCCCATCCCTGCCCCGCCACCCCCTGTCCCCCCCCCCCACCCCCTGCAGCCCGAACAAGGGGCCCTTTGTGGCCAGGGCAGCTCAAAGCCCTTTTGTTCCCCGGATTATGGGGCTGGGGGGGGGGGGGGGGGGGGGGGCAGCGCCGGCTCCGGTGTCCTGTGGGGCCGGGGGGGGGGCAATGGGGACCCACCGCGGCGGGGGGCTCTTTCCCCATCCCACCGGTTGGCAGCGGTGGCCACCGGAGCTGGCAGCCACCGGGCCACGTGCCCCCCCCCCACCCTCCCCCCCCGACCCCATCCCCATCCCCGGCACCTTTCCTGGGGCGCCCTGGTACGGCAGAGCCCCAGCTGCCGCCGGCACAATGCGCCTTTATCCCGGTTTATCCCGGGTGCCGGAACAATCCGGCCGCGTGGCCACGGCCTGTCCAGCCGGCATCGCCCGTCCCTGGCACCAGCCACGGCACCCCGGGGGGTGAGCTGCCGTGGACGCAGGACACCCACCCCCCCCATCCCCAAAACTGGCACCAGAACCCTCGCCCCGGCACGGTGATGGTGAGCCGGGATGGTGATGGTGAGCTCATACGGTGATGGTGAGCTCGTACGGTGATGGTGAGCTCATACGGTGATGGTGAGCTGGGACGGTGATGGTGAGCTCATATGGTGATGGTGAGCTCATATGGTGATGGTGAGCTCGTACGGTGATGGTGAGCTGGGACGGTGATGGTGAGCTGGGACGGTGATGGTGAGCTGGGACGGTGATGGTGAACTCATACGGTGATGGTGAGCTCATACGGTGATGGTGAGCTGGGACGGTGATGGTGAGCTGGGACGGTGATGGTGAGCTCATACGGTGATGGTGAGCTGGGACGGTGATGGTGAGCTCATACGGTGATGGTGAGCTGGGACGGTGATGGTGAGCTCATACGGTGATGGTGAGCTGGGACAGTGATGGTGAGCTGGGATGGTGATGGTGAGCTGGTGTGGTTACGGTGAGCTCATATGGTGATGGTGAGCTCATACGGTGATGGTGAGCTGGGACGGTGATGGTGAGCTCATATGGTGATGGTGAGCTCGTACGGTGATGGTGAGCTGGGACGGTGATGGTGAGCTGGGACGGTGATGGTGAGCTCATATGGTGATGGTGAGTTCATACGGTGATGGTGAGCTGGGACGGTGATGGTGAGCTGGGACGGTGATGGTGAGCTCATATGGTGATGGTGAGTTCATACGGTGATGGTGAGCTGGGACGGTGATGGTGAGTTCATACGGTGATGGTGAGCTCATATGGTGATGGTGAGCTGGGACGGTGATGGTGAGCTGGGACGGTGATGGTGAGCTGGGATGGTGATGGTGAGCTCATACGGTGATGGTGAGCTGGTGTGGTTACGGTGAGCTGGTGTGGTTACAGCCCTGGTGAGCCGGGACGGTTACAGTGAGCTGGTACAATCCCAGTGAGTTCACTGGTACCGTCCCAGTAAACCAGTATGACGCTGGAGAGCCATTAAATCCAGTGACCCAGCACAGCTCCGGTGAGACAGCACGGCCCCGGTGAGCTGGCACGGCCCTGGTGATCTGGTATGGGCCCAGTGATCTGGCACAGCCCTGGTGATCCGGTATGGGCCCAGTGATCTGGCACAGCCCTGGTGATCCGGTATGGCCCTGGTGATCCGGCACAGCCCTGGTGATCTGGTATGGCCCCAGTGAGATGGCACAGCCCCGGTGATCCGGTATGGGCCCAGTGATCCGGCACAGCCCTGGTGATCCGGTATGGGCCCAGTGATCCGGCACAGCCCTGGTGATCCGGTATGGGCCCAGTGATCTGGCACAGCCCCGGTGAGCCGGTATGGCCCTGGTGATCCGGCACAGCCCTGGTGATCCGGTATGGGCCCGGTGATCCGGCACAGCCCCAGTGATCCGGTATGGTCCCAGTGAGCCGGCATGGCCCTGGTGATCCGGTATGGGCCCGGTGAGCCGGCACGGCCCCGGTGATCCGGTATGGGCCCGGTGAGCCGGCACGGCCCTGGTGATCCGGTATGGGCCCAGTGAGCCGGCACAGCCCTGGTGATCCGGTATGGGCCCAGTGAGCCGGCACAGCCCTAGTGATCCGGTATGGGCCCGGTGAGCCGGCACGGCCCCGGTGATCCGGTATGGGCCCGGTGAGCCGGCACGGCCCCGGTGATCCGGTATGGGCCCGGTGAGCCGGCACGGCCCCAATGAGCTGACACAGCCCCGGTGATCTGGTATGGCCCTGGTGATCTGGCACAGCCCTGGTGATCCAGTATGGGCCCAGTGATCCAGCACAGCCCTGGTGATCTGGCACAGCCCCGGTGAGCCGGCACAGCCCCAGTGATCTGACACAGCCCCCGTGATCTGGCACAGCCCTGGTGATCCAGCACAGCCCCAATGAGCTGACACAGCCCCGGTGATCCGGTATGGCCCCAGTGAGATGGCACAGCCCTGGTGATCCGGCACAGCCCCAGTGATTCAGCACAGCCCCGGTGATCTGGCACAGCCCTGGTGAGTTGGCAGAGCCCCGGTGATCTGGCACAGCCCCAGTGATCTGGCACAGCCCCGGTGACTCAGCACAGCCCCAGTGATCTGGCACAGCCCCAGTGATCCAGTATAGCCCCGGTGGTCCAGTATGGCCCCAGTGATCCGGCACAGCCCCGGTGATCCGGTATGGCCCCAGTGCACTGGCACAGCCCCGGTGATCTGACACAGCCCCGGTGATCTGGCACAGCCCCGGTGATCCAGCAGAGCCCCAGTGTGCTGGTGGAGCACCGGTGGTGCGGCACAGCCCCGGTGATCCGGTATGGCCCTGGTGACCCAGCACAGCCCCGGTGAGCTGGCACAGCCCCGGTGATCCGGTATGGCCCCAGTGATCCAATATGGCCCCGGTGACCCAGCACAGCCCCGGTGAGCTGGCACAGCCCCGGTGATCCGGTATGGCCCCAGTGATCCAATATGGCCCCGGTGATCCGGCACAGCCCTGGTGATCCGGTATGGCCCCAGTGATCCAATATGGCCCTGGTGATCCGGCACAGCCCTGGTGATCTGGCACAGCCCTGGTGAGGCAGCATAACCCCAGTGATCTGGCACAGCCCCAGTGATCCGGCACAGTCCCGGTGATCTGGCACAGTCCCCCTGAGCTGGCAAAGCCCTGGTGATCCAGTATGGCCCCGGTGACCCAGCACAGCCCCGGTGAGCTGGCACAGCCCTGGTGATCCAGTATGGCCCCGGTGACCCAGCACAGCCCCAGTGATTCAGCACAGACCTGGTGAGGCAGCATAACCCCAGTGATCCGGCACAGCCCCAGTGATCCAGCACAGCCCTGGTGATCTGGCACAGCCCCGGTGAGCTGGCAAAGCCCTGGTGAGCCAGCACAGTCCCGGTGATCCAATATGGCCCCGGTGATCCGGCACAGCCCCGGTGAGCCGGCACGGCCCCGGTGATTCAGCATAGCACTGGTGATCCAGTATGGCCCCAGTGATCTGGCACAGCCCCGGTGATCCGGTATGGCCCTAGTGAGCTGGCACAGCCCTGGTGAGCCAGCACAGCCCCGGTGATCCGGCACAGCCCCAGTGAGCCGGCACAGCCCCGGTGATCCAATATGGCCCCGGTGATCTGGCACAGCCCTGGTGATCCAATATGGCCCCGGTGATCCGGCACAGCCCCGGTGATCTGGCACAGCCCTGGTGAGCCGGCACAGCCCCGGTGATCCAATATGGCCCCGGTGATCCAATATGGCCCCGGTGATCTGGCACAGCCCTGGTGAGCCGGCACAGCCCCGGTGATCCAATATGGCCCCGGTGATCTGGCACAGCCCTGGTGATCCGGCACAGCCCCGGTGATCCGGCACAGTCCCGGTGATCCGGCACAGCCCCGGTGATCCAATATGGCCCTGGTGATCCGGCACAGCCCTGGTGATCCGGCACAGCCCCGGTGATTCGGCACAGCCCAAACGCCCGGTCCCAGCCCCCCGGGGGCGGTGGGCTCCCGGCCCCCCCAGTGCCGGGCGGGTGGCGAGGTGCCAGCGGGGGGGGGACGGGGGGGGACACACGGCTGCCCCCCCCCCGGGGCAGACAAGGGCCCTTTGCCGGGGGCTCAATGCCCCTTTGTTCGCCCGGCTGCGCCTCGGGGATCAAAGCGGCCGGATGCCGCCAGCGGGGAGGGGGGGGGACACGGAGCCAGACACCCCCCCACCGTCACCGCAGCGGGGCTGCGCTGGTGACACCCCGCTCTCCCGCCTGGGTCCCCTCTTTGGGGTCTGTCCCCCCCCCCGCGGGGTCTTCTGTCCCCTCCCCCCCCCCCCCCCCCGCTTTGGCCCTTGGGGTGCTTCCCCCCTGACCAGGAGCACTGGAGACACTGGGAGCACTGGGAGCACTGGGTGTCACTGGGGGCACTGGGGGCACTGGGAACACTGGGAGCACTGGTCCTGGTCCCAGTTCCAGGTGCACTAGGAGAACTGGGAGCACTGGGCAAACTGGGAGCACTGGGGGCACTGGGAGGCCTGGGAACACTGGGGGCACTGGGAGCACTGGTCCCAGTCCCAGGTGCACTAGGAGCACTGGGAGCACTGGGCAAACTGGGAGCACTGGGGGCACTGGTCCCAGTCCCAGGTGCACTAGGAGCACTGGGAGCACTGGGGGCACTGGGAGCACTGGGGGCACTGGGGGCACTGGGAGGCCTGGGAACACTGGGGGCACTGGGACCACTGGTCCCGGTCCCAGTTCCAGGTGCACTAGGAGCACTGGGAGCACTGGAAGCACTGGTCCCAGCCCCGGGAGTCCTGGGGGCACTGGGAGCACTGGACAAACTGGGAGCACCGGGGGCACTGGTCCGAGTCCCAGGAGCACTGGAGACACTGGGCCCAGCCCTGGGAGCACTGGGCAAACTGGGAGCACTGGGGGCACTGGTCCCAGTCCCAGGAGCACTGGAGACACTGGGAGCACTGGTCGAGACCCAGGAGCCCTGGGGACACTGGTCCCAGCTCCGGGTGCACTAGGAGCACTGGGAGCACTGGGAGCACTGGTCCCAGTCTCAGGTGCTCTGGGAGCACCGGGAGCCCTGGGCAAACTGGGAGCACTGGGGGCACTGGTCCGAGTCCCAGGAGCACTGGAGACACTGGTCCCAGCCCCGGGAGCCCTGGGGACACTGGGAGCACTGGGCAAACTGGGAGCACTGGGGGCACTGGTCCCAGTCCCGGGAGCACTGGAGACACTGGGAGCACTGGGAGCACTGGTCGAGACCCAGGAGCCCTGGGGACACTGGTCCCAGCCCCGGGTGCACTAGGAGCACTGGGAGCACTGGGAGCACTGGGAGCACTGGTCCCAGTCCCAGGTGCTCTGGGAGCACCGGGAGCACTGGGCAAACTGGGAGCACTGGGGGCACTGGTCCCAGTCCCAGGAGCACTGGAGACACTGGGCTCAGCCCTGGGAGCCCTGGGAGCACTGGTCCCAGCCCCGGGAGTCCCGGGAGACCTGGAGGCGCTGGTCCCAGGCCCGGGAGCACTGGGCGAACTGGGAGCACTGGGATCGCTGCTCCCCCTGGCCAGTCGCCCCGCTCGTGGCCCCGCCCCTTTCCCGCCCGTGGCCCCGCCCCCTGCCCCGCCCACCTCCCCCACGGCCCCGCCCACCCCGATCCCCCCTCCCGCGCAGGCGCAGTGTCGCGGCGGCGGCGCGCGGGAGGCGGCGCTCCGTCCCGTCCCTGCGGCGGGGCGCGGGGCGGCGGCGCCCCCTGTCGGCCCGGCGGGGCGCGGCCCGTCCGAGGGCGCCGCCGCCAGGAGCCGCCGCCATCTTGTCACCCCCAGCGGAGGGGAGGCAGCGCCCCTCCCCGCCGCGCCGGGCCAGGTAGGCCCCGGCAACCCCCCCCCGGCACCCCCCGGGCCCGGCCCCACCGGTGAGGGGACAGCGGGGGCGCGGGGGGGGCTCGGATGGGATGGGGAGGGGGGAGGGTGGGGGGCAGTGAGGGGAGGGGGGAGGGGCGGGGAGGGGAGGCCGGGGGGGGAGGGGAAGGGTGGTTAAGATGGGGGGGGCGGGGGGAGTTGGGGGGGGAAGGGTGAATGTTGGGGGTGGTGAGTGGGGGGGTGTGAGTGTGAGTGTGGGGGGGGTGTGAGTGGGTGGGAGGTTGATGGGGGGGGCTGTGGGGGGGGGGTGAGTGTGGGGGGGTGTGAGGGTGAGTGTGGGGGGGGTGTGAGTGGGTGGGAGGTTGAGGGGGGGGGGGTGAGTGTGGGGGGGTGTGAGTGTGATGGGGTGAGTGTGGGGGGTCTGTGAGTGGGTGGGAGGTTGGGTGGGGGGTGTGTGAGTGGGGGGGGTTGTGAGTGGGGGGGTGTGAGTGTGGGGGGGTGTGAGGGTGAGTGTGGGGGGCTGTGAGTGGGTGGGAGGTTGAGTGGGGGGCTGTGAGTGGGGGGGTGTGAGTGTGGGGGGGGTGAGTGTGGGGGGGCTGGAGGGGCTGTGAGTGGGTGGGAGGTTGAGTGGGGGGCTGTGAGTGGGGGGGGTTGTGAGTGGGGGGGTGTGAGTGTGATGGGGGTGAGTGTGGGGGGGCTGTGAGTGGGTGGGAGGTTGAGTGGGGGGTGTGTGAGTGGGGGGGTTGTGAGTGGGGGGGTGTGAGTGTGATGGGGTAAGTGGGGGGCTGTGAGTGGTGGGAGGTTGGGTGGGGGGTGTGTGTGTGGGGGGGGTTGTGAGTGGGGGGGTGTGAGTGTGATGGGGTGAGTGTGGGGGGGCTGTGAGTGGGTGGGAGGTTGAGTGGGGGGGGGTTGTGAGTGGGGGGGTGTGAGTGTGATGGGGGTGAGTGTGGGGGGGCTGTGAGTGGGTGGGAGGTTGAGTGGGGGGTGTGTGAGTGGGGGGGGTTGTGAGTGGGGGGGGTGTGAGTGTGATGGGGGTGAGTGTGGGGGGGCTGGGGGGGCTGTGAGTGTGTGGGAGGTTGAGTGGGGGGGGTTGTGAGTGGGGGGGTGTGAGTGATGGGGTGAGTGGGGGGGTGTGGATGAGTGTGGGGGGGTGTGAGTGTTGGGGGGGTGTGAGTGTGATGGGGTGGGGGGTGTGAGTGTGAGTGAGGGGGTGTGTGAGTGTGATGGGGGTTAGTGTGGGGGGCTGTGAGTGGGGGGGTGTGAGTGTGATGGGGTGGGGGTGTGAGTGTGAATGAGAGGGTGCGTGAGTGTGATGGGTGTGAGTGTGGGGTGGTGTGAGGGTGTGGGGGGGGCGTGAGTGTGAGTGAGGGGGTGTGTGAGTGTGATGGGTGTGAGTGGGGGGTGTGTGAGTGTGATGGGGTGAGTGAGGGGGTGTGTGAGTGTGATGGGTGTGAGTGTGGGGGTGTGTGAGGGTGTGTGGGGGGGTGTGAGTGTGAGTGAGGGGGTGTGTGAGTGTGATGGGTGTGAGTGAGGGGGTGTGTGAGTGTGATGGGTGTGAGTGTGAGCGAGGGGGTATGTGAGTGTGATGGGTGTGAGTGTGAGCGAGGGGGTATGTGAGTGTGATGGGTGTGAGTGTGAGCGAGGGGGTGTGTGAGTGTGATGGGTGTGAGTGTGGGGGTGTGTGAGGGTGTGTGGGGGGGTGTGAGTGTGAGTGAGGGGGTGTGTGAGTGTGAGCAAGGGGGTGTGTGAGTGTGATGGGTGTGAGGGTGGGGGGGTGTGAGTGTGAGCGAGGAGGTGTGTGTGTGAGTGTGATGGGGTGAGTGTGGGGGTGTGTGAGTGTGATGGGTGTGAGTGGAGTGTGTGAGTGTGATGGGATGCAGGGGTGTGAGTGTGATGGGGTGAGTGTGGGGGTGTGTGAGTGTGATGGGTGTGAGTGGAGTGTGTGAGTGTGATGGGATGCGGGGGTGTGAGTGTGATGGGGTGAGTGTGGGGGTGTGTGAGTGTGATGGGTGTGAGTGGAGTGTGTGAGTGTGATGGGATGCAGGGGTGTGAGTGTGATGGGGTGAATGTGGGGGTGTGTGAGTGTGATGGGATGCGGGGGTGTGAGTGTGATGGGGTGAGTGTGGGGGTGTGTGAGTGTGATGGGATGCGGGGGTGTGAGTGTGATGGGGTGAGTGTGCGGGTGTGAGTGTGAGCGAGGAGGGGTGTGAGTGATGGGGGTGAGTGTGGGGCAGTGTGAGGGGGTGTGAGTGTGAGCGAGGAGGTGTGTGAGTGTGATGGGGTGTGTGGGGGGTGTGAGTGTGATGGGGTGAGTGCGAGTGTGGGGGTGTGATGGGGTGTGAGTATGAGTGTGGGGGTGTGATGGGGTGCGAGTGTGGGGGTGTGATGGGGTGTGGGTGCAGGGGAGTGTGTGAGTGCGAGCGTGACGGGGTGTGAACGGGTGAGTGTGAGCATGGAAGTGCGTGAGTGCGGGGGTGAGTGTGAGCGAGGGGGTGTGAAGGTGTGGGTGAGCCGGGGGTTGTGAGTGTGATGGGCTGTGAGTGTGGGGGTGTGCGCAGGTGAGTGGGTGTGAGGGTGAGTGGGGGTTGTGAGCAGAGGGGGTTGTGAGTGGGGGGGGTGTGAGCATGATGGGGTGGGGGTGTGCGACTGTGAGCACAGGTGGGTGTGAGGGTGAGTGTGGGGGGTGTGAGTGGTGTGTGAGTGTGAGTGATGGGGTGTGAGTGGTGTGTGAGTGATGGGGTGTGAGTGGTGTGTGTGCAGGCGGAGGGGTGTGACCGTGAGGGGGGGTGGGGGGAGTGTGAGTGTGATGGGATGGGTGTGGGGGGGTGTGAGTGTGGGGGGGTGTGTGGGGGTGTGAGGGTGTGTGGGGGGTGTGAGTGTGGGGGGGTGTGAGGGTGTGTGGGGGGTGTGAGTGTGAGTGTGGGGGGTGTGAGTGTGATGGGGTAGGTGTGGGGGGTGTGAGTGTGATGGGTGTGAGTGTGGGGGGTGTGAGTGTGATGGGGTAGGTGTGGGGGGATGTGAGTGTGAGCGAGGGGGTGTATGAGTGTGATGGGGGTGAGTGTGGGGGGTGTGAGTGTGATGGGGTGAGTGTGGGGCAGTGTGAGGGTGTGTGTGGGGTTGAGTGTGAGCCAGGGGGTGTGTGAGTGTGATGGGGGGTGAGTGTGGGGCAGTGTGGGGGGGGTGTGAGTGAGCGAGGGGGGGTGTGAGGGTGATGGGGTGCGAGTAGGTTTGGGGGGTGTCAGTGCGGGGGTGAGTGTGAGTGGGGGGGGCGTGAGGGGGTGTGGGTGTTAGGGGGTAGGGGGGTGTGTATGTGGGGGGGTGTGCGTATGCCGGGGTGCGAGTGTGAGCACAGGGGTGCGAGTGTGAGCCAGGATGTGAGTGAGGGGGTGTGATGGGGGTGAGTGTGGGGCTGTGTCAGTGTGAGTGTGAGCACAGGGGTGAGTGAGGGGGTGTGAGTGTTGAGGGGGTGGGTGGGTGTGAGCGAGGGGTGTTTGAGGGTGTGATGGGGTGTGAGTGTACGAAGGGGGCGTGGGTGGCAGCGTGGGGGGGTGCGAAGGGGTGTGGGTGCAGGTGTGAGTGCGGGGGTGTGAGGGTGAGTGCGGGGGGGGTGAGTGTGGGTGGTGGTGAGTGTGATGGGGTGTGAGTGTGGGGGTGTGAGTGCAGGTGGGGAGGTGTGAGTGTGGGGGTGTGAGTGAGGGGGGGGTGAGTGCAGGTGATGGCAAGTGTGATCGGCTGTGAGTAGGGGGTTGTGATTGGCGGGGTTGTGAGTGTGGGGGGTGTGAGTGGAGGGGTGTGTGCAGGGGGTTGTGAGTGTGGGGGTGTGAGTGCAGGTGATGGTGAGTGTGATGGTGTGAGTGTGGGGGTGTGAGTGTGCGGGCTGTGAGTGCAGGTGATGGTGAGTGTGGTGGAGTGTGAGTGTGGGGGTGTGAGTGCAGGTGATGGTGAGTGTGATGGGGTGTGAGTGTCGGGGGTGTGAGTGGGGCTGTGAGTGCAGGTGATGGTGAGTGTGATGGGGTGTGAGTGGGGGTGTGAGTGCAGGTGATGGTGAGTGTGGGGGGTGTGAGTGTGGGGGTGTGAGTGCAGGTGATGGTGAGTGTGGGGGTGTGAGTGTGCGGGGTGTGAGTGCAGGTGATGGTGAGTGTGGTGGAGTGTGAGTGTGGGGGTGTGAGTGCAGGTGATGGTGAGTGTGATGGGGTGTGAGTGTGATTGGTGTGAGTGCGGGTGATGGTGAGTGACGGGGTGTGAGTGTGGGGGGTGTGAGTGTGGGGGTGTGAGTGCAGGTGATGGTGAGTGTGATGGGGTGTGAGTGGGGGGGGTTTGAGTGCGGGTGATGGTGAGTGTGATGGGGTGTGAGTGTGGGGGTGTGAGTGCAGGTGATGGTGAGTGTCATGGGGTGTGATTGTGGGGGTGTGAGTGCAGGTGATGGTGAGTGTGGGGGTGTCAGTGTGGGGGGTGTGAGTGCAGGTGATGGTGAGTGTGGGGGTGTGAGTGTGCGGGGTGTGAGTGCAGGTGATGGTGAGTGTGATGGGGTGTGAGTGTGGGGGGTTTGAGTGCGGGTGATGGTGAGTGTGATGGGGTGTGAGTGTGGGGGTGTGAGTGCGGGTGATGGTAAGTGTGGGGGTGTGAGTGTGGGGGTGTGAGTGCAGGTGATGGTGAGTGTGACGGGGTGTGAGTGTCGGGGGTGTGAGTGTGGGGGTGTGAGTGCAGGTGATGGTGAGTGTGATGGGGTGTGAGTGTGGGGGTGTGAGTGCAGGTGATGGTGAGTGTGATGGGGTGTGAGTGTGGGGGTGTGAGTGCAGGTGATGGTGAGTGTGATGGGGTGTGAGTGTGGGGGTGTGAGTGCGGGTGATGGTGAGTGTGATGGGGTGTGAGTGTGGGGGTGTGTGCAGGGAGGTGTGAGTGTGTGGGGTGTGAGTGTGGGGGTGTGCGAGGGTGAGTGTTGCGGGTGCGTGAGTCAGCACAGGTGTGTGTGTGTGAGGTGTGAGTACGGGGGGATGGGAGCATGGTGGGCTGGGGGTGGGTGAGTGCAGGTGTGAGTGTGAGGGTGTGGGTGGGCGAGGCGGTGTTTGGGTGTGATGGTGAACATGGCGGTTGTGTGGGTGTGTGATGGTGAACACAGGGTGTTTGTGTGGGGTGTGATGGTGAACACGGTGTGCGGATGTGATGGTGAACACAGTGTTTGGGTGTGATGGTGAACATGGGGTGTGTGTGTGTGATGGTGAACACGGTGTGCGGATGTGATGGTGAACACAGTGTTTGGGTGTGATGGTGAACACGGTGTGGGCTGTGTGATGGTGAACAAGGGGTGTGCGGGTGTGATGGTGAACATAGGGTGTGCGGGTGTGATGATGAACACAGTGTTTGGATGTGATGGTGAACGTGGGGTGTGCAGGTGTGATGGTGAACACGGTGTGTGGGAGTGATGGTGAACATGGTGTGTGTGGGGGATGTGTGATGGTGAACAAGGTGTGTGGTTGTGATGGTGAACACGGTGTCTTGGTGTGATGGTGAACAAGGTGTGTGCAGCTGTGATGGTGAACACAGGGTGTATGGGGTGTGTGTGATGGTGAACACAGGGTGTGTGATGGTGAAAACAGGGTGTGGGGGGTGTGTGTGATGGTGAACAAGGGGTGTGTGGGGTGTGAGGGGGAACACGGGTGTGTGGGTGTGATGGTGAACACAGGGTGTCGGGGGTGTGTGATGGTGAACACGGGTTGTGTGGGTGTGATGGTGAACACAGTGTTTGGGTGTGATGGTGAACATGGGGTGTGGGGGGGGTGTGATGGTGAACACGGTGTTTGGGTGTGATGGTGAACACAGTGTTTGGGTGTGATGGGGAACATGGAGGGTGTGGGGTGTGTGATGGTGAACAAGGGGTGTGTGGGTGTGATGGTGAACACAGGGTGTGTGGGGTGTGTGATGGTGAACACGGGTTGTGCGGGTGTGATGGTGAACACAGTGTTTGGGTGTGATGGTGAACATGGGGTGTGGGGGGGTGTGATGGTGAACACGGTGTTTGGGTGTGATGGTGAACACGGTGTTTGGGTGTGATGGGGAACATGGAGGGTGTGGGGTGTGTGATGGTGAACAAGGGGTGTGTGGGTGTGATGGTGAACACAGGGTGTGTGGGGTGTGTGATGGTGAACACGGTTTGTGCAGGTGTGATGGTGAACACGGTGTTTGGGTGTGATGGTGAACATGGGGTGTGGGGGGGTGTGATGGTGAACACGGTGTTTGGGTGTGATGGTGAACACGCTGTTTGGGTGTGATGGGGAACATGGAGGGTGTGGGGTGTGTGATGGTGAACAAGGGGTGTGTGGGTGTGATGGTGAACACAGGGTGTGTGGGGTGTGTGATGGTGAACACGGTTTGTGCAGGTGTGATGGTGAACACGGTGTTTGGGTGTGATGGTGAACACGGGGTGTGCGGGTGTGATGGTGAACACGGTGTTTGGGTGTGATGGTGAACATGGTGAGTGTGTGGGCTGTGTGATGGTGAACAAGGGGTGTGTGTGTGATGGTGAACACAGGGTGTGTGGGGTGTGTGATGGTGAACACAGGGTGTGCGGGTGTGATGGTGAACACAGTGTTCGCGTGTGATGGTGAACAAGGGGTGTGGGGTGTGTGTGATGGTGAACAAGGGGTGTGCGGGTGTGATGGTGAACATGGGTTGTGCAGATGTGATGGTGAACATGGGGGTGTGCGGGTGTGATGGTGAACGCGGTGTGTGTGGGGGTGTGATGGTGAACAAGGGGTGTGCGGGTGTGATGGTGAACACGGGGTGTGTGGGGTGTGATGGTGAACGTGGGGGTGTGCGGGTGTGATGGTGAACACGGGGTGTGTGGGGTGTGATGGTGAATGTGGGGGTGTGTGGGTGTGATGGTGAACGCGGTGTGTGTGTGGGTGTGATGGTGAACGTGGGGGTGTGTGGGTGTGGTGGTGAACGCCGGGGGGGGGGGTGTAGGTGTGATGGTGAGCGTGGGGCAGGGTGACGAGGTGTGGGGGTGCTGCGGGTGCAGGAGGGGGGTGTCGGGGACACCCTTCAGCAGGACACCCAGAGTGGGTCGCCGGGACCGCGGGCGCTGGGTGTCGGTGGGGCCGGGGGGTCGGAGGGGCGCGGTGTGGGGGGGGTTCCTGGGGGGTGCCCCCCGAGGGGCCCCGGTGTGCCCAGGCGGGGGCTGCCCCATGGGGCAGGAGGTGTGGGGCAGGAGGTACCCCATGGGGCAGGAGGTGTGGGGCAGGAGGTGCCCCATGGGGCTGTACGGGTGAGATGTGGGGCAGGGGGGTGTCATGTGGGGCTGTAGGGGTGGAGCAGGGAAGTGCCCCATGGGGTTGGAGGTGTGGGGCAGGTGGGTGCCCCAGGGGGCTGTACAGGTGAGATGTGGGGCAGGGGGGGGTGATGTGGGGCTGTAGGGGTGAGGTATGGGGCAAGGGGGTGCACCATGGGGCTGTACGGGTGAGATGTGGGGCAGGGGGGTGTCATGTGGGGCTGTAGGGGTGAGGTGTGGGGCAGGGGGGTGTCATGTGGGGCTGTAGGGGTGAGGTGTGGGGCAGGGAGGTGCCCCATGGGGCTGTATATGTGTGGGGCAGGGGGGGTGCCCTGTGGAGCTGTGGGTGTGGGGCAGGGGGTGTCCTGTGGGGCTGTAGGTGTGGGGCAGGGGGGATACCGCCTGGGGCTGTAGGTGTGGGGCAGGGAGTGCCCCGTGGGGCTGTAGGTGTGGGGCAGGGGGGGTGCCCCGTGGAGCTGTAGGTGTGGGGCAGGGGGTGTCCTGTGGGCCTGTTGGTATGGGGTGCAGGGGGTGCCCCGTGGAGCTGTAGGTGTGGGGCAGGAGGTGTCCCGTGGGGCTGTTGGTGTGGGGCGCAGGGTGTGCCCCGTGGAGCTGTAGGTGTGGGGCAGGGGGTGTCCTGTGGGACTGTTGGTGTGGGGCACAGGGGGTGCCCCGTGGGGCTGTAGGTGTGGGGCAGGAGGTGTCCCGTGGGGCTGTGCGGCAGCGCCGTGGGGCAGGGGATGGTGTTGGGCAGAGGTGCCCGGCGCCGTCCCCAGCCCTGTGTGGGTGACGCGGTGACGCGGTGACGTGGTGACCCACCCGTGCCTGTTGGTGCCGGGGTACGGCCGGGAGGGACACGTGGGTGCCAGGCGGTGGGTGCCAGGCGGTGGGTGCCGGCCGATGCCGTGTGGTGCCCAGGGAAAGGGGGTGCTGGAACCCCGTCGGGGTCCCGTCCCTGGCCCGGGACCCCCGGCCTTGCTCTGGGGACGGATTCTCCGGCTGTACCCGGATCCCGCACCCTTTTTTAGGCACCGACGAGGAATTTTTAGAGCGTCTCCGTTCGGAGGCGTTCCCGGCCCATGGGGCAGGAGGTGCCGTCGTCGCGGCTTTTCGCCCATTCCTCCTCTGGAATCGCCCCCCCGTTTCTTCCGACCCCCTCAAAACCCGCCGCGGGATGCAGAAATGTCGGAATTTCGGCTCCCGACCCCTTGTTGCCTCCCCTCTCCCCCAAACCCGCCCCTCAACCAAGCCGGCTCCGCCCCCTCCCAGCCCTTCTCCTGGGACACCCGCCGCCGGTGGCAATTCGGAAAAGTCCTTCGGCAACGGGATGACGATGGCGAGACGCTGCGGGCAACGCGCCCGGCTCCGGCTCTTCGGGGACGGGAGGGTTTGCGTGGTCACGGCGCCTGCGGGGTGGGTGGAAGCGTGGTTGAAACCGGAATCATGGAATCATGGGATGGTTTGGGAATCATGGAATGGAAGGGATCTTGAAAGGCCATCGAGTCCCACCCCCCTGCCCTGGGCAGGGACGTCTTCAACCGGACCAGGTTGCTCCGAGCCCCGTCCAACCTGGGATGTTGGGTGTTGGGTTGGTGTCCAAGGAAGAGCAACGAAGCTGGTGAAGGGTCTGGAGAACGTGTCCCGTGAGGAGTCGTCGGGAGCGGTCAGCGGGGGTTGACCGAGGGGAAGTCACGCTTGACCGGCCCGATGGCCGCCTGTGACGGTGTGGCTGGCTGGGCCCATGAGGGGGGAGCGGGGGACGTTGTCTACCCCCACTCCAGCAAGGCTTTTGACACCGTCTCCCGTAACACCCTCGTAGGAAGCTGAGGGAGGGTGGGTCGGGTGAGGGGACAGCGGGGTGGACGGAGAACGGTTGGACGGCAGAGCTCGGGGGGTTGGGACCAGCGGCGCGGAGTCCGCTTGGAGGCCTGTAGTTACGGGTGTTCCCCAGGGGTCAGTACTGGGCGCAGCCTCGTTCAACGTATTCACCAACGCCCCCGCGGAGCACGTTTGTCGGTGACGCAAAACTGACGCGCCAGAAGGTTGTGTCATAGAATCACAGAATCATAGGGTTGGAAGGGACCTCTGGAGATCATCTAGTCCAACCCCCCCTGCCACAGCAGGGTCACCCGGAGCAGGTTGGATGCGTCTGGGCGGGTTTGGGATGTCTCCAGAGACGGAGACTCCCCCACCTCTCTGGGCAGCCTATGCCAGGGCTCTGCCACCCTCAGGGTAAAGAAGTTCCTCCTCGTGTTGGGATGGAACTTCCCATGGTCAAGTTTGTGCCCGTGACCCTTGTCCTGTCCCCGGGCACCACTGAGAAGAGCCTGGCCCCGTCCTCCTGACACCCCCCCTTGGAGTATTTATAAGCATTGATAAGGTCCCCCCTCAGCCGTCTTTTTTCCACACTGAAGAGCCCCAAATCCCTCAGCCTTTCCTCATAGGAGATGTTCCATCCCCTCACCATCTTGGTGGCCCTTTGCTGTCCCCTCTCCAGCAGTTCCCTGTCCCTCTGGAACCTGGGAGCCCAGAACTGGACCCAGCTCTCCAGGTGTGGCCTCCCCAGGGCAGGGCAGAGAGGGAGGATGAACCTCCCCCCACCTGCCGGCCACGCTCTTCCTGACGCCCCCCAGGATGCCATTGCCCTTCCTGGCCACCAGGGCCCATCGCTGGCTCATGGTCACCCTGTTGTCCCCCAGGACTCCCAGGTCTCTTCCCACCGAGCTGCTCTCCAGCAGGTCACCCCCACCCTGTCCTGGGGCGGGGGGTTGTTCCTCCCCGGGTGCAGCACCCTACGCTTGCCCTTGTTGAATTCCGTAAGGTTTCTCTCTGCCCAGATCTCCAACCTGTCCAGGTCTCTCTGGATGGTGGCACGGCCTCCCGGTGTGTCAGCCACCCCCCCCCCAGCTTTGTGTCATCAGCAAACGTGCTGAGGGTGCGCTCTGTCCCCTCATCCAGGTCATCGATGAATATATTGAAGAGGACGGGACCCAGTACTGACCCCTGGGGAACACCACTCGTCACTGGTCTCCAACTGGACTCCGTGCCCCTAATCCCGACCCTCTGAGCTCTGTCTTTCAACCAGTTTTCTATCCACCCCACTGTCCTTTCATCCAGCCCACTCTTCCTAAGCTTCCCTAGGAGGATGCTGTGTGTCGCCGTCCCGCGAGACCTCCACAGGCTGGAGGGTTGGGCGGAGAGGAACCTCCTGAGGTTCACCAAGGTCCTGCACCCGGGAAGGAGTAACCCCACGGACCACCACGGGTTGGGGCTGACCTGTTGGAGAGCGGCTCTGCAGAGAGAGACCTGGGAGTCCCGGGCGACAAATGAGTTGCCCGCGGGCCAGCAACGTGCCCTCGTGGCCAACGCGGCCAAGGGTCTCCTGGGGGGTGTGGAGAAGAGCGTGGCCAGCAGGTTGGGGGGGAGCTTCATCCTCCCCCTCTGCTCTGCCCTCGGGAGGCCACCACTGGAGCACTGGGGCCGGTGCTGGACCCCCCAGTTCCAGCAGGATGGGGAGCTGCTGGGGAGATTCCGGCGGAGGCCGCGAGGATGATGAGGGCCGGGAGCGTCTCACTGCTGAGGAAGGGCCGAGGGATTTGGGTCTCTTCAGCCTGGAGAGGAGGAGGCCGAGGGGAGACCTTCTCGCTCCCCGAAAGGAGGGGGAAGCCGGGGGGGATCGGGCTCTTCTCCCAAGGAACAGGCCATGGGACAAGAGGGAACGGCCTCGAGTTGCGCCAGGGGAGGTTTAGGATGGATATTGGGGAAAATTCCTTCCTGGAAAGGGTTGTCAAGCGTTGGAAGAGGCTGCCCAGGGCAGTGGTGGAGTCGCCATCCCTGGAGGGATGGAAAAGCCGGGCAGACGCGGTGCTGAGGGACGCGGTTCAGTGATGGTTTGTCCACGTTGCGTTGACGGTTGGACTCCATGATCCCAAAGGTCTTTCCCAACCCGGGTGACTCTGTTGACCCCCGGCGGGAGAAGGGGCCGGTTCCTCGCGAGCGACGGGGCGGTGACGGCGGTTGGGGGCAGTGATGGCGGTTGGCGGCGGTGACGGCGGTTGTGCGCAGTGACGGCGGTTGTGCGCGGGGCCGGTGGTTGTGCGCGGGGCCGGCGGAGCCCACCCTGCCTGGGCCGAAGGGGCCCGTCACCCCCGGCCACCGCCGTTCCAGCCCGCTGGTATCCCGACCCATCCAAGCTGCTCCCAGCGCTGCATCCCAACCCGGCCGAACCGCTGCCGGACCCACATCCCGACCCAGCCAAACTGCTCCCAGCGCTGCATCCCAACCAGCCAAACTGCTTCCGGCCCCGCATCCCGACCCAGCCAAACTGCTCCCGAACCTGCATCCTGATCCGGCCGAAGCGCTGCCGGCCCCGCATCCCGACCCGGTCAAGCTGCTCCCGAACCCGCATCCCAACCAGCCAAACCGCTCCTGAACCTGCATCCCAACCAGCCAAACTGCTGCCAGCCCCACATCCCGATCCAGCCGTACTGCTCCCAGCGCTGCATCGCAACGTGGACAAACTGCTTCCGGCCCCACATCCCGACCTGGCCAAGCTGCTCCCGAACCCGCATCCCAACCAGCCAAACCGCTCCTGAACCTGCATCCCAACCAGCCAAACTGCTCCCAAACCCGCATCCCGACCCAGCCAAACTGCTCCCAGCGCTGCATCCCAACCTGGACAAACTGCTTCCGGCCCCACATCCTGACCCAGCCAAGCTGCTCCCGAACCTGCATCCTGATCCAGCCAAACCGCTGCCAGACCTGCATCCCGATCCGGCCAAACTGCTCCCAGACCTGCATCCTGATCCAGCCAAACTGCTGCCGGCCCCACATCCCGACCTGGCCAAGCTGCTCCCGAACCCGCATCCCAACCAGCCAAACCGCTCCTGAACCTGCATCCCAACCAGCCAAACTGCTCCCAGTGCTGCATCCCAACCAGCCAAACTGCTTCTGGCCCCGCATCCCGATCCAGCCGTACTGCTCCCAGTGCTGCATCCCAACCTGGACAAACCGCTGCCAGACCCGCATCCCGACCCGGCCAAGCTGCTCCCAAACCTGCATCCTGATCCAGCCAAACCGCTGCCAGACCTGCATCCCCATCTGTCCAAACTGCTCCCAGACCCGCATCCTGATCCAGCCAAACCACTGCCAGACCCGCATCCCGACCCAGCCAAACTGCTCCCAGCGCTGCATCCCAACCAGCCAAACTGCTTCCGGCCCCGCATCCCGATCCGGGTCAGCAGGAAGGGGGGAGCTGGACAAGGTGCTGCCGTTTGTTCTCCTTTTGGGATGGGACCTGCTTGTCTTCCCGTTTCTTTCCCCTAAGAACACGGTTGCCCCAGCGCAGCTTTCAGCTTAGATCCCCGATGGATTAATGTTTCTCTTGGAGTTGTTCAGCCTGGAGAAGAGAAGGCTCCGGGGAGACCTTCCAGCCCCTTCCAGTCCCTCAGGGGGCTCCAGGAAAGCTGGGGAGGGACTCTGGAGCAGGGAGGGGAGCCATGGGACGAGGGGGAAGGGTTTTAAGCCAAAAGAGGGGAGATTTAGATGGGATCTCGGGAAGAAATTCCTGGCTGTGAGGGGGGTGAGCCCCTGGCCCAGGTTGCCCAGAGAGGTGGTGGATGCTCCATCCCTGAAAACATTCCAGGGCAGGTTGGATGGGGCTTGGAGCAACCTGGTCCCGGTGAAGATGTCCCTGCCCAGGGCAGGGGGTGGCACTGGGTGGCCTTTCAAGGTCCCTTCCCACAGAAACCATTCCGGGATTCTACTCCATTCCTTTCTATTCTACTCCATTCCATTCCGTTCCCTTCCATTCCATGAAACTAAGGCTGATCTGCTGCCCACCCCCGGGTCATGGTCCCAACGTTCCGCCTGCGGCGTGACCGGCAGCACGCGGATGTTCCCTGCAGGCAGCCGTGGTGGCTTCAACCGGGAGAGTTGGGAGCGTTTACAGCCGCCCTGTCCCTCCTCTCTCCGGAGCAGCCCCGAGACTGGAAAAATTCCCAGCACGGAAGTATTTTGGCGGTGCAGCCGACCTCCTGCTGCGCTTCCCAGGCTGCTTCTGTCCTTTGGGTTTCCGCTGCAGCCGCTTCCCCATCACTTCAGTCCGCCGAGTTCCTCCGGTTTGTTATCCAGGGCTGGAATGGCGGATATTAAGCTCTTGTGCTCCGCCTCTGCCCGCTCGGTTTGCCTTTCTCCGCTGCCTTCTCCCAAGCGCTGTCGGCAGCGAGTTTTAGTGCCATGAAGGCTCGGTGCTTTTCCCGGAGCCCCAGAGGTCCTGGCCGAGGAGAGCCCGTGATCCGACCAGCGGGAAAAGCCCAGCAATAGGAATTTGGAGATTAGGGATTTGGAGATTTGGGATTTGTCTCAGAGGGGAGACGAGCTCGGGGGTGGGTTTCATGCTCTCAGCGAGGGCTGCGCCGGTTCCGCCGACCACCGAGGGTCGGCCAGGGGCGGTGGTGTGCCGTGGGACAGGATGGGTGGCGTTTTCCAACCGGGAGAGGTGTGTGGAAGGGCTTCGGGGTGAGAGCAGTCGGAGCGGGCAGAGGGGACGGCGCCGTCCTGGTGGAGAACAACCGGCGGCCGCAGGGCTCCGGCCAGCGCGTCCCGGGGGCACTTTTTTTTGGCTTCCTGGGGAGGACGATGGTGGCCTTGACCTCGCCTGGGGATGCGGGATACTTCCAAGGTGGGGCTCCCCTCGGAAGTGAGCGTCACGGGTGGGATGCTGGTGGCCCGTGGGGTTTCCTCCGCCTGGGTCTGTTCCTGAGCCGTGTCACTCGATGGGGTGGTGCCGCCGCCGCGGCGGGGGCGGAACGTGGTGACCCGCAGCCCCCTTTTCCTACGGGATTCAGAGGGATGACTGGGGGATCTACGTCTTAGATGCCATCATCTGATAACCTTCTATGATGGCATGACTGGATGGAACGTGGTGACCCGCAGCCCCTTTTCCTGCGGGATTCAGAGGGATGACTGGGGGATCTACGTCTTAGATGCCATCATCTGATAACCTTCTATGATGGCATGACTGGATGGAACGTGGTGACCCGCAGCCCCTTTTCCTGCGGGATTCAGAGGGATGACTGGGGGATCTACGTCTTAGATGCCATCATCTGATAGCCTTCTATGATGGCATGACTGGATGGAACGTGGTGACCCGCAGCCTCTTTTCCTGCGGGATTCAGAGGGATGACTGGGGGGACCGTGTCTCAGATGCTGTCATCTCATAGCCTTCTGTGATGGCACGACGGGATGGAGGGATGAGGGGGGGGCGGTGGACGGGCTCTACCTCGACTTCAGCGAGGCGTTGGACACCGTCTCCCACAGCATCCTCACGGGGAAAGCTTGGGAAGAGCGGGTTGGATGAATGGAGAGGGGGGTGGATGGAAAACGGGTTGGAAGACGGAGCTCGGAGGGTCGGGATGAGGGGCACGGAGTCGAGTTGGGGGTCAGTGAGGAGTGGTGTTCCCCAGGGGCCAGCACTGGGTCCCGTCCTCTCCAATGTGTCCATCGATGACCTGGATGAGGGGACGGAGCGTCCCCTCGGCACGTTTGACACAAAGCTGGGGGGGGCTGACACCCCGGGAGGCCGTGCCGCCATCCGGAGAGACCGGGACAGGCTGGACATCCGGGCAGAGAGAAACCTTACGGAATTCCCCACGGGCAAGCGTAGGGTGCTGCCCCCGGGGAGGAACAACCCCCCGCCCCAGGACAGGGTGGGGGTGACCTGCTGGAGAGCAGCTCGGTGGGGAGAGACCTGGGAGTCCTGGGGGACAACAGGATGGCCATGAGCCAGCGATGGGCCCTGGTGGCCAGGAAGGGCAATGGCATCCTGGGGGGCGTCAGGAAGAGCGTGGCCGGCAGGTGGGGGGAGGTTCATCCCCCCCCTCTGCCCTGCCCTGGGGAGGCCGCAGCTGGAGAGCTGGGTCCAGCAGAAGGAGGGAGGTGATTGTCCCCCTGTGCTCAGCACTGGGGAGGCCACACCTCGAGTGTTGTGTCCAGTTCTGGGCACCTCAATACGAGAGAGACATCGAGGGGCTGGAGCGAGGGCAGAGGAGGGCAACGGAGCTGGGGAAGGGCCTGGAGAATAAATCCGATGAGGAGCCATTGAAGGAGCCGGGACTGTTTAGTGTGAGGAAGAGGAGGCTGAGGGGAGACCTCATCCCTCTCTACAACCGCTTGAAAGGACACTGTAGAGAGGTCGGTGCTGGTCTCTTCTCACAGGTAATGAGCGACAGAACAAGAGGGAATGGGTTCAAGCTGCAGCAGGGGAGGTTTAGGCTGGACATTAGGAAAAAATTCTTCCCAGAAAGAGTGGTCAGACCCTGGAATAGGCTGCCCAGGGAGGTGGTGGAGTCACCATCCCTGAATGTGTTTCAGACTCGTTTAGATGTGGTGTTGGGGGATGTGGTGTAGGGCAGAACTTTGTGGAGTGGGGCTGATGGTTGGACTCGATGATCCCAAGGGTCTCTTCCAACCGGAATGATTCTCTGATTCTGTGATTCTACCGGGTCCAGTTCTGGGCTCCCCGGTTCCAGAGGGACAGGGAACTGCTGGAGAGGGGACAGCAAAGGGCCACCAAGATGGTGAGGGGATGGAACACCTCTCCTATGAGGAAAGGCTGAGGGATTTGGGTCTCTTCAGTCTGGAAAAAAGACGGCTGAGGGGGGATCTTATCAACACTGATAAATACTCCAAGGGGGGGTGTCAGGAGGACGGGGCCAGGCTCTTCTCAGTGGTGCCCGGGGACAGGACAAGGGGTAACAGGCACAAACTTGACCATGGGAAGTTCCATCCCAACACGAGGAGGAACTTCTTTACCCTGAGGGTGGCAGAGCCCTGGCACAGGCTGCCCAGAGAGGTGGGGGAGTCTCCGTCTCCGGAGACATCCCAAACCCGCCCGGACGCATCCAACCTGCTCCGGGTGACCCTGCTCTGGCAGGGGGTTGGAGGAGATGATCTCCAGAGCTCCTTTCCCACCCCTACGATCCTATGATTCTATCCGTGTCGGTGCGGAGGGGAAGGGCCTGCCCATGCAGGGATGCTGCCTGTCCCCCCCCGCCCCCAGCTCCATGAACCGTGGTCGGGGTCCGCGCGGGCTCCTTCCACCTCCGCCCCTCTCCCGTCGCGCAGGGTTGCGTTTCGGTGGTGCCGCCGTTCGGGAGGAGGAGGAGGAGGGAGGAGGGATGGCGCCGAGCGCTACCGAAAGAGACGGAGACCGTCGGCCTTTTAAGAGAGAGACCGAATGCCGCAGCCCGCTTCTCTTTGGGGTTTTCCTTTAAAAATCCGCGAGCCGGGGGAGCCGGGAGCGAACGTGGCGCTGGGGAACGTCGCACCACAGGGAGCCGGCGAGCTGCCGCCGGTGGTTTGGAGCTAAAAGTGGTAAATGGGAGAAACCGGAGAAGCCCCCGACCGTGGTTGACATCTCCGAGGCCCGGGTTGCCCGGGTCCGAAAGCCGCCGGCGAGCGCGTCGCTTCCGTTAAAGCCTTTAGAGGCAAAAAACGCCCCCCCCCCGGCTCTGAAGTGAGCTCGGCTTTTTTTTATCCCCCCCCTCCGCGAGCTCTTCAGGTTAAAAATATCGGAAAAGTGGGACAGGCTGATGGGATCCCGGACTCATTTCAAGCCTCGGGCGCCGGGGAACACGGAGCGGAGGGGCCGGAGGGGGGAACGCTCGGACGCCGGCACGGAAGCCGTGTCGGACGGGAGCAGGGAATCGCTCCCCGCGGAGCTGCCGCCGGCCCCGGGAGGGTGGGACGGCCACAACCCGGAACCCCTGTCATGGCTCTCCGTGTCACCGGTGGGTTTCCCCGGCGCGGAGCTGGGGGTTGTGCTGTCACCGCGTCCTCGGCCGCTGCCTCGTGCCCCGAGCAACATTCCTGCTATTTTTTCTCCCTCTCCAATAGCTCCGCGGTCGCTCTCTTCTCCCCGCCAGCGCTTTTCGCCCCCATCCGCAATGCCAGCAATGCCGCAGCGCAAATGTCACCGCTGCCGGAGGATGATCGGGAATGCCGCGTCCGCCTGTGCCCCGGCGCGGTCTCTTTGAAGCCATCGGCCTTGGCTCTTCCTTCTCCGCGGCCCTGCGCTGTCCCGGTTTCTTCTGAGCGTGTGCTGACCCTGCCCTGCCTTCCCTGGGAGCTTCGCCGGATGCGGGCAGCACCCCGCGGCGTGACGGGTCTTCCTGCCTCCGGGCAACTTTCTTTTTCATAGAACCAGTAATCCCGGAATGGTTTGGGTGGGAAGGGACCTTTAAAGGCCACCCAGTGCCACCCCCTGCCCTGGGCAGGGACATCTTCACCGGGACCAGGCTGCTCCGAGCCCCGTCCGACCTGGCCTTGAACCCCTCCAGGGATGGGGCAGCCACAGCTTCTCGGGGCAACCTGGGCCAGGGGCTCACCACCTTCGTAATGGGGAATTTCTGCCTTATTTTTCATTTAAATCTCCCCACTTTTGGTTTAAAACCCTTCCCCCTCGTCCCATGGCTCCCCTCCCTGCTCCGGAGTCCCTCCCCAGCTTTCCCGGAGCCCCTTGAGGGACGGGAAGGGGCTGGAAGGTCTCCCCGGAGCCTTCTCTTCTCCAGGCTGAGTAACAGAATCACGGAATGGTTTGGGTGGGAAGGGACCTTAAAGGCCATCGAGTCCAATGGGCAGGGACACCTCCCACCAGCCCAGGTTGCTCCAAGCCCCGTCCAACCTGGCCTGAAATGTTTTCAGGATGGAGCATCCACCACCTCTCTGGGCAACCTGGGCCAGGGGCTTACCACCCTCACAGCAAAGAATTTCTTCCCGAGATCCCATCTAAATCTCCCCCCTTTTGGTTTAAAACCCTTCCCCCTCGTCCCGTGGCTCCCCTCCCTGCTCCGGAGTCCCTCCCCAGCTTTCCTGGAGCCCCTTGAGGGACGGGAAGGGGCTGGAAGGTCTCCCCGGAGCCTTCTCTTCTCCAGGCTCAGTAACAGAATCACGGAATGGTTTGGGTGGGAAGGGACCTTAAAGGCCATCGAGTCCAATGGGCAGGGACACCTCCCACCAGCCCAGGTTGCTCCAAGCCCCATCCGACCTGGCCTGGAATGTTTTCAGGGATGGAGCATCCACCACCTCTCTGGGCAACCTGGGCCAGGGGCTCACCCCTGTCACAGCCAAGAATTTCTTCCCCAATATCCCATCTAAATCTTCCCTCTTTTGGTTTAAAACCCTTCCCCCTCGTCCCGTGGCTCCCCTCCCTGCTCCAGAGTCCCTCCCCAGCTTTCCTGGAGCCCCTTTAGGGACTGGAAGGGGCTGGAAGGTCTCCCCGGAGCCTTCTCTTCTCCAGGCTGAACCCCCCCAGCTCTCTCAGCCCGTCCTCCCAGCAGAGGGGCTCCAGCCCTCCCGGCATCTCCGGGGCCTCCTCCGGCCCCGCTCCCACAGCTCCGTCTCCTCCTGCTGTCCCCGGAGCTGGAGGCAGCGCTGCAGGGGGGTGTCCCAGAGCGGAGCAGAGGGGCAGAACCCCCCCTCGCCCCCCTGCCCACGCTGCTGGGGATGCAGCCCAGGCTGCGGGGGGTTTCTGTGCTGCCAGCGCACGGTGCCGGCTCACGGGCAGCATCTCCCCCCCTCCCCCAGTCCCCCCAAGCCCTTCTCTGGGGGCTGCTCCCCATCCCTCCATCCCCAGCCTGGGCTGGCACCGGGGGCTGCCCCCACCCCGGGGCAGGACCCTGCCCTTGGCCTGGTTGGACCCCGGGAGGTTCCCATGGGGCCACCTCTCCAACCTGTCCCGGTCCCTCCGGGTGTCAGGTGCCCTCGGTCCCACTGTCCGTGTCGTTGCTGGAGACACCGAGCCGTGCTGGTCCCAGTACGGATCCCCCCCCCCCCCACCGAGGGACACCACTTGTCACCGATTTTTCCTCTTTGCCAAGCGGAACGTCTCTGCTCCGCGGCCGGGATCTGCGCGCAGGCGCGTTTCCCTGAGCAGCTGCCAATGGCACCCGGCGGGATTTTTCTCCGTTTTCACTTTTCCGAGTGGTTTTTTTCATCCCTCCCCACCTTCCCCCAGCCCCGCTCCGGGCCGCAGGGTGCTGCCTTGGGCTGGTGGCGCCCGTTAACCTGGCGGAAAATTCCTTTTATTCCTGGGTTAATGAGCTCCGCTCGCGGCACCTGGGGCGGGGGGGGCCCGATCCTGTTGGTCCAAGCCCCAGCTCCCTCCGGCTCTACCATCTGGGGAGCATCTACTTTCCGAGATGATTATTAACCCTTGACGAGGCTGTTAAAAATGCAAAAACGCTGCGTAAACGGCGGGGGCTCCTGGCCAGCAGCCGCCCGTATTGATTTATGGACTCGCCGACCGGGCCGTGACGGGGCATTTGGCTACGGCAGGAGCGGAGCCCGCGCCGCCGCGTCGGAATATTTTCTATTCCGGGTAAAAGAACGGACGGCGGGGCTGGTTTCCCGGAGGACGGGGACAGCCGTCGGTCCCCACCGAGGGACGTCCGCCCGCTGGCGCCGCGTCCTCTCTCGGCATGGAGCCGCGTTTCGGTACCTGCCCCTGTTTCCCGGCTCGTGTTCTCCGGCCCAAACATTCCCTGCGCGGCTGCGTATCCCCTTTCCCAGGCGCTGCCCGGAGGAGGGCGAGCAGCTGGGCTGGCTGGCAGCGGGACTTGTGGCCCTCTCCTCCGTGGCCCAGCTGGCCGATGGATGGGCCACGTTTCGCCGTCAGGTTGTGCCTGGAGCGTTCTGGTTCGCCGGCACGTACCGGGAGCGGCGTGTTCCGGAGGGATCGCCAGCAAGGGGAGAGCGTGCGGTGTCACCGGGCCAGTGGGCTCACATGCGGTGTCACCGGGCCAATGGGCTCACATGCGGTGTCACTGGGCCGGTGGGCTCACATGCGGTGTCACGGGGCCGGTGGGCTCACATGCGGTGTCACTGGCCCAGTGGCCTCACAGGTGGTGTCACTGGCCCGGTGGGCTCACATGCGGTGTCACCAGGCCACTGGGCTCACAGGCAGTCTCACTGGGCCAGTGGGCTCATGTGTGGTCTCACTGGCCCGGTGGGCTCCCAGGCAGTGTCACTGGGCCAGTGGGCTCACAGGTGGTGTCACTGGGCCAGTGGGCTCACAGGCAGTGTCACCAGGGCTGATGGGCTCACACGTGGTCTCTCACTGGGCCAGTAGGCTCACATGCAGTGTCACTGGGCTAGTGAGCTCTCATGTGATTCCACTGGGCCAGTGGGCTCCCAGGCATTGTCACTGGGGCCAGTGGGCTCCCAGGCAGTCTCACTGGCCCGGTGGGCTCACAGGCAGTGTCTCTGGGGCCGGTGGGCTCACGTGTGGTCCCACTGGACCAGTGGGCTCCCAGGCAGTGTCACTGGGCCAGTGGGCTCACATGTGGTCTCTCACTGGACCAGTGGGCTCACGTGTGGTCCCACTGGACCAGTGGGCTCCCAGGCAGTGTCACTGGGCCAGTGGGCTCACATGTGGTCTCTCACTGGACCAGTGGGCTCACGTGTGGTCCCACTGGACCAGTGGGCTCCCAGGCAGTGTCACTGGGCCAGTGGGTTCACATGGAGTCTCACTGGCCCGGTGGGCTCACAGGCAGTGTCACTGGGCCAGTGGGCTCACATGCGGTGTCACTGGGCTAGTGGGCTCTCATGTGATTTCACTGGGCCGGTGGGCTTACATGCAGTGTCATCAGGCCAGTGGGCTCACATGTGGTCTCACTGGGCCAGTGGGCTCACACGTGGTCTTGCCGGACCAGTGGGCTCACATGTGGTCTCACTGGACCAGTGGTCTCATGTGTGGTCTCACTGGGCCAGTGGGCTCCCAGGCAGTATCACTGGACCAGTGGGCTCACATGCAGTGTCACTGGGCCGGTGGGCTCACATGTGGTCTCATTGGGCCAGTGGGCTCACATGTGGTCTCACTGGACCAGTGGGCTCCTAGGCAGTGTCACTGGGCCAGTGGGCTCACATGTGGTCTCATTGGGCCAGTGGGCTCACGTGTGGTCTCACTGGCCCGGTGGGCTCCTGGAGAGCTGCTGGCGTTGTGGGTCGGGGTCTTGCTGCGGCTCTGCACGGCTCCCGTCGTTCCCGGATGCCGGGGAATGGAAAAGCTCCGTCCCCCGTGTCCTTGGGGAGGTGACAGGGTTTGGCACGGAGCTCCTTGGCCTCTCGAGCCAGGGCCGGCTCGAACCCCTGCTGGTGCCCGGCGCCACCTGGGGCGGGCAGAGCTCCTTCCCCAGCTTCCTCGGCTAAACGGTGGGCAGAGCGCTTTTTGGGGGGGGGGGGGCGGGGAGCGAGGACTGGGCTGGGAAGGGGTCCCACCGTCGGCTCTGCCGGCTTCCCTGCGGAGACCTGCCGCCGGGCCGGTGGCTCGGAGCCGGGGGGAGCCCGGCAGAAGGTGCCTCCTGCCCCCCATCACTTTCTGCAGCGCCGCCCCCCTCTCCCCCCCCCCCAACCTCTTTCTCTCTCTCACGTGTGCCTTGGTCTCACCCCAACTCATGTGTGTTTGTGTTTTTAGGGCGATTGAGGCACTGCGCCTCTGGCCGTGGAAGCATGTCGGGGCCAGTGCCGAGTCGGGCCAGGGTCTATGCGGACGTGAACACTCAGAGACCCCGCGAGTACTGGGACTACGAGTCGCACGTCGTGGAATGGGGGTACGCCTGGGCGGTAGGGGGGGGACCCACGGCAGGGCCCGGGCGCGGGGACGGGGCGCCTTTCCCAAAGCAGGTCGCCGAGCGCCACCCCATTCCGATCGCGGCACCCAGCGCAGCCGGCACCGTCAACTTCGTTTTTCGGCGTTGCGGTGGGAAGCGGGTCCCCATTCCCCGGGGATCCCCGCCGGCGGCTCCGCGGCAGCTTTGCGAGCGGAGCCGCTTCGTATTTAAGCGTTTAAAAAAAAATCCAGCCTGGCTTTAAAGCAGGCGAGCGAGCGCTTTTAATTAAAGCGGCGTGACGAGGGTTCGGCTCGTATCGCCGGGAAGGGCGGCCGCGGCAAAACCTCGGCGCTGCTGTCCCCGGGGCGCTGACGGGAATAACGGGGGGACGACGGTGGGGAGCTTGGGAACGGTCCTGGAGCCAAGAGGGGCTTGAAAGGACGAAGGCGAAAGTCTCGTGGGGGGGGGGTTTTCCAGCTTTGGCTCCTCGGGTATTAACGCAGCGCTCGTCAGCGAGCCAGAAGCGCTCCCACCCCCCGGCTCTCGGGAGCGTCGTCCTTCCCCAGCCCTGCGCTTTGTTCGGTGGTCACGGTAAAAATCCCTAAAATCGGTCTTTTCCCTGAGGCCGCGGCGTCGGCTGGGGCACCGAGGGATGCTGCGTTCCCGGCCTGCGGCTGGCGGCTGGCAGCGGGGCTACTGCCGGGGCCGGATTAGGAGCCCTTCCCGGTGCTCTGCCTCCTCTTGGCCCAAATCCCGCCGGGTCACTGGTACCGGGGACCTAGAAATGAAAATCTTTTTATCCGCTTCCAAATCCCTCATGCCAGGCGGGATCCCTGGGGATCCCTCAGCCTCTCCGGGAGGGTAATTCCCACGTCTTCTGTGGTAAAAATCCCTAAAATCGGTCTTTTCTCTGAGGCTGCGGCGTTGGCCGGGGCACTGAGGGATGCTGCGTTCCCGGCCTGCGGCTGGCGGCTGGCAGCGGGGCTACTGCCGGGGCCGGATTAGGAGCCCTTCCCGGTGCTCTGTCTCCTCTTGGTCCAAATCCCGCCGGGTCACTGGTACCGGGGACCTAGAAATGAAAATCTTTTTATCCGCTTCCAAATCCCTCGTGCCAGGCGGGATCCCTGGGGATCCCTCAGCCTCTCCGGGAGGGTAATTCCCAGGTTTTCTGCGAGCATCCCGGAATGGGGGGGGGGTTTCACCCAACCAACCCTCGCAGTGAATGTTTTCCCAAGCGTTGACCCCGTCTGGTTCCTAGCGAAGACGAAGTAATCCTCCCCATCTGTAACGCTCCCGTTATTGGCAGTTGCCGAGCGTAACCTCGGGTTCCGGAGCGGAGCGGCCCCCCGGAGCGCTCGGGCTGTGCCGCGGCTCCGGCTGCCCATCCCGACTCTCATTTCCCTCCAGGTGCTGACAAGTCACCTCCTGTATTGTCTCCGGTAATGAGCGATTTGTGAAGTCAAGCTTTCCCAGCCTGTAATTCCCTTTCTTTCCTCCATTTGGTTTATCCTTATCAAATCCGCCGGAGCGGGGAGGGGGGTGGGGGCCCTGCGCCTGCCCTCCTCGGCGCGGCAGGAATAATTCCCGATGGCTTCTCCTGCGGTTTCCTTGGGTCCCTTCAGGTGACCCGGGTCAGACCTTTGCGGGCTTAAATTTCGGGGAGGTTTGGTGGGCGAGAGTTGCTTTATTCCGATTTCTCGTACGGAGGATTTATTTTTACAAATCCTGGGGTGTGCGAGAGCCTTTTACACCTCACCGTGAAGGAGGGCGGGGGGGGGGGGGGCGCATCCCAGGGGAATTTTTACACCGGGTGTTTTGTCAGTCTCCGCCAGTACCCAGCTGCTGGTGGGCTCTGGGGCTCTGGGGGAGCCGGTCCTTGTAGCCCACCGCCTCCCCTTCGTTAACCGGGACGAGGGAAAGGTGGGAAGGCATCGCCTCCGCACAGGAGAGCCAAGGCCGGGAGGGAGGGCGGCAGCGTCGGGCGCTGGCAGAGGCGTTTTCGGCAAACCTTCCCGGCACGGCTCCGGATGCGTGCGAGCCGTCCCCGAGCTCCCTGTGACACCCACCGGGGAGCTGCGGAGCCGGCGCTCCGCCGGTGGCGCTGCGGCCGCGCTCGCCGGTCAGTTTGCACCCTCCTCTGCTTCTCTCCGTCCCGCCCCGGCACCAGGTTCCGTAGATTCTCATCCCACCCCCCCGCCCCGCACTCCAAGGTGGTGACCTTCCCGTGGGAGAAGCGCTGTCTGTAAAGCGAGCGGGGCCGTGCTTTGGGCCGGCCGCAACCTTTTCCATCTCTTTTATTTCTCCTGTTTCTCCAACAGCAACCAAGACGACTATCAGCTCGTGCGGAAACTGGGCCGGGGCAAATACAGCGAAGTCTTCGAAGCCATCAACATCACCAACAACGAGAAGGTGGTTGTGAAAATCCTCAAGGTAGGTGGCGCGTCCGCTCCCCGGTAGGTCTGTTCCGCTTGCCAACGCTTGCGCGTTCTTCGCCTCTTCCCTGCCCTCCGCCCTTGGAAGCGCTCCGTTGGGATTTGGGCGATCTTATCTCGGCTGAGGAAAACAGCGGTCCCCAAGGCAGAAGTTTTCAGTAGGTTGTCTCCTTGCCAAGCAAACCGGAGTTACGGAGACGGGGATGGGCTTGGCTGCCGGAGCGCTCGTCTTGGGCAACTCTTCCCGAGCAAACCAGAGATGGCGGCAGGGGATTGCGATCACGCGGCGGAGGCAGGAGGAAAGTCCTGTCCCCAGCCTCGTACGGACGTTCCGCCCGTGTCCCCTTTGCCCTCCCGCTCTTGTCACGCGCCGGTGTCACCGCCGCGAGGTGGCGGTGGGCGGCCATCTCATCCCGACGGCGCTCTGGGGACTGCGGGTGCTGGAGGGGGGCGCGCTTTCTTTTGGGCCTGTTTTGGGTCACAGAATCACAGAATCTTCATGGTTGGAAGGGACCTTCGAGGTCATCGAGTCCAACCATACACACACACACACACACAAAACCCAATAAAACCATGAAACAAACCACACCCTGGAATCTCTGCCCCTAGAACATGCCCCCAAGTGCCAAATCCAGACGCCTCTTAAAGACCTCTAGGGATGGTGACTCCACCACCTCCCTGGGCAGGTTGTTCCATGGCCCGACCACTCTTTCCGTAAAATAATTCTTCCTAATATCCAATCTAAACCTCCCCTGCCGCAGCTTCAGGCCATCTCCTCTGGTCCTGTCATTATTCACCTGGGAGAAGAGGCCAACACCCTCCTCTCTACACCCTCCTTTCAGGTGGTTGTAGAGGGCCATGAGGTCTCCCCTCGGCCTCCTCTTCTCCAAACTAACCATGCCCAGCTCCCTCAGCCTCTCCTCATACGACTTGGCCTCCAGACCCCTCATCAGCTCTCGTATCGAGGTGCCCAAAACTGGACACAACACTCGAGGTGAGGCCTCACCAGGGCCGAGCACAGAGGGACGAGTAATGGGGCAGCAGGGCCGGCCTTCCCATCGCTCTCCAGTTTCCCCGTCCCCTTACTCCTCTCTCATGGAATCATTTAGGTTGGAAGAGACCCTTGGGATCATCGAGTCCAACCATCAGCCCCACTCTACAAAGTTCTCCCCTACACCACATCCCCCAACCCCACATCTAAACGAGTCTCAAACACGTTCAGGGATGGTGACTCCACCACCTCCCTGGGCAGCCCATTCCAGGGTCCGACCACTCTTTCTGTGAGGAATTTTTTCCTAATGTCCAGCCTAAACCTCCCCTGCTGCAGCTTGAACCCATTCCCTCTTGTTCTATCGCTAATTACCTGTGAGAAGAGACCAGCACCAACCTCTCTACACCCTCCTTTCAGGTAGTTGTAGAGGGCCATGAGGTCTCCCCTCGGCCTCCTCTTCTCCAAACTAACCATGCCCAGCTCCCTCAGCCTCTCCTCACACGACTTGGCCTCCAGACCCCTCACCAGCTCCTCTGGACCCGCTCCAGCACCTCAATGTCCCCCTTGTACCAAGGGACCCAGAACTGAACACAGCGCTCGAGGTGAGGCCTCACCGGTGCCCAATACAGAGGCACCATCACTTCCCTGCTCCTGCTGGCCACGCTGTTCCTGATACAAGCCAGGACGCTGTTGGCCACCTTGGGCACGCTGCTGGCTCATGTCAAGCTGGTTGTCCACCAGCACCCCCAGGTCCTTTTCTGCTGGGCAGCTTTCGAGCCACTCTTCCCCGAGCCTGTAGCGTCGCTTGGGGTTGTTGTGACTGAAATGCAGGACCCGGCACTTGGCCTTGTTGAACCTCATACAATTGGCCTCGGCCCATGGATCCAGCACAACTGGCCTTGGCCCATGGATCCAGCACAATTGGCCTCGGCCCATGGATCCAGCACAATTGGCCTTGGCCCATCGATCCAGCACAATTGGCCTTGGCGCATGGATCCAGCACAATTGACCTTGGCCCATCGATCCGGCACAACTGGCCTTGGCGCATGGATCCAGCACAATTGGCCTCGGCCCATCGATCCAGCACAATTGGCCTCGGCCCATCGATCCAGCACAACTGGCCTTGGCGCATGGATCCAGCACAATTGGCCTTGGCGCATGGATCCAGCACAATTGGCCTTGGCCCATGGATCCAGCACAATTGGCCTCGGCCCATGGATCCAGCACAACTGGCCTTGGCGCATGGATCCAGCACAATTGACCTTGGCCCATGGATCCAGCACAACTGGCCTTGGCCCATGGATCCAGCACAATTGGCCTCGGCCCATGGATCCAGCACAACTGGCCTTGGCGCATGGATCCAGCACAATTGGCCTTGGCCCATCGATCCAGCACAATTGGCCTCGGCCCATCGATCCAGCACAACTGGCCTTGGCGCATGGATCCAGCACAATTGGCCTTGGAGCATGGATCCAGCACAATTGGCCTTGGCACATGGATCCAGCACAATTGACCTTGGCCCATCGATCCGGCACAACTGGCCTTGGCGCATGGATCCGGCCCATCCAGGTCCCTCCGTAGAGCCTTCCTCCCCTCAAGCACATCAACACTCCCACCTGGTTTGGTGTCGCCTGCGAACGTACTGAGGGTGCGCTCAATCCCCTCCTCCAGATCATCGATAAAGATCCTAAACAAAACCGGCCCCGAAACCGAGCCCTGAGGGACACCGCCGGGTGGCAACGTCACCGCTTCGGCGCCGGTTCTTGGCGTGCTCTGCTCCACGTATTGATAAAATCCCCGCGCTGGGTTCGTGGAGCGCCGCTCCCCGGCAACCCAACGAGGGAAGAGGAGCCCGGAGGCCTTTCCCGGGATGAGCGGAGCAGCGTCGCGCAACGGGAGGTCGTTGCGAGCGCCTGACGCCTCGGCCTGTGATGCGTCGGAGCCCATTCCTGCCCTGGGGATGAGCACGGGGACACCCGCCTGTCCCGGCAGCTCAGGCAGGACGCAAGAGGCAGCCGGCGGCGCTGCTTCCCCCCTTCTCGTCGCTCGTTAGGCTCCCGGGGCCGCCTTCAGGCTCGTCAGCTTGCGGCGGCGAGCTAATTCCTGTGGTGGCGCTGAGCCCTGCGTAATTAACAGCCCGCGGGATTGCGTGGGTCGGGGATGGTCTGAAGAATTCCTGCCGTCGCAAGGGGAGCGGTGGAGGCGGAAGGAGTGTAGCAATTAAGGAGCACAACAGAAACGCACGTCGCGAAAAGCTCGGGACGGGTGGCGAGCGAGAAGCGCCCTCCTTGATATATTTGCCGCGCGTCTTGCCCAGCCCGCGCCGGAGAAGCTGGAGGCTGGCTCCAAAGGCGGAAAGAGCATCCCGCCTTCGGAGGCAGGAGAGGGACGCGGGTCCCGGCTGTACGTCAGAGCTGTCCCGACGTCGCTGCCGGCGTCGGGGACACAGCCCTCGGGAAGCGACAGGGGCACGGACGGGCCGGGCCGCTCGCGCCCTTTGGCTGGATTCTGCTTTTCTTGGGCAACTCTTGCCAAAGCTTCAGCCAAAGGCTTAACCCGGGACGCAAAGAAAACGAAGCTTGACCTTTAAAACCTTTTACTGTAGCAGAAGAACGTCCCGACGGCCTCCCAGACGCGGGCGCCTCGGTTCCTTCGGCAGCGGAGCGCCATTCCCCCAGGGGGGTTGAGAGCCGGCTGTGTGCCAGGACTCAGAGGGTTGGGATCCATGGCACAGAGTCCAGTTGGAGGCCTGTGACCAGTGGTGTCCCCCAGGGGTCAACACTCGGGCCGATTTTGTTCAATATATCCATTAACGACCCGGACGAGGGGACAGAGCGTGTCCTCAGCGAGTTCGCTGATGATCCCAAACCGGGAGGGGTGGCTGACACCCCGGAGGGCCGCGCTGCCACCCGGCGTGACCTGGCCAGGCTGGAGAGCCGGGCGGAGAAGGACCTCGTGAGGTTCAACAAGGACCAGCGCAGGGTCCTGCGCCTGGGGAGGAAGAACGTCAGGCACCGGTGTAGGTTAGGGGGGGACCTGCTGGGAAGTGGTTCCGAGGAGAAGGATCTGGGGGTCCTGGTAGGCAGTAAATTATCCATGGGCCAGCGTTGTCGCCCAAAAGGCCAACGGAACCCTGGGCTGCAGAGGGAAGAGCGTGGCCAGTAGGTCGAGGGAGGTCGTTCTCCCCCTCTGCTCGGTGCCGGTGAGGCCACGACTGGAATAGTGTGTCCAGCTCTGGGCTCCCCAGTTCCAGAGGGACAGGGAACTGCTGGAGCGAGTCCAGCGAAGGGCAACTGAGGTGATGGAGGGATCGGAGCGTCTCCCTTATGGGGAAAGGCTGGGAGAGCCGGGACTCTCCAGCCTGGAGAAGAGAAGGCCGAGGGGGGACCTTGTTATGGCACACAAGGATCTAAAGGGTGGGTTGGAGGAGGATGGAGCCAGACTCTTCTCAATGGTTCCCAATGACAGGACGAGGGGCAACGGGCACAAGCTGGAACATGGGAAGTTCCGTTCAAATACACGGAAAAACTCCTTTCCGGTGAGGGTGACGGAGCCCTGGAAGAGGCTGCCCAGGGAGGGTGCGGAGTCCCTTCTCCGGAGATTTTCAGGCCCCGCCTGGATGCAGCCCTGAGTGATGTGCTCCGGGCAATCCTGCTTTAGCAGGGGAGCGGGACGGGATGATCTCCAGAGGTCCCTTCCCGCTCGGAAGATCCTGTGATTTGTGGCGATGGCGGCGTGGAATCACGCTCCCTCCCTCCTCCCACCGGGCTGGCGCGGGGCCGGGTGACGCTGGAGACCCTTCTCGGGGGGCAGAGGGCGGTCAGACCCCCCCAGAGCACCCGGAGAACGTGCCTTCTCCGCACCGTTCCGTTAGCGCGAGGGAAGACCCGCGCGCTCCTTCGCCCTCCCCCTGTCTGTGCGTGAGGGTGACGGTGGGGGCCTGTCTGCCGGTAACCGGCTCCGTCTTCTCTTTTTTTTTGGCAGCCCGTGAAAAAGAAGAAGATCAAGCGCGAGATCAAAATCCTGGAGAATCTCCGCGGGGGCCCCAATATCATCAGCCTGCTGGACATCGTGAAAGACCCTGTGGTAAGGAGGGGGGGAAGGGGGGGCAGCTCCCACACCCGGGGCTGGCCGTGGGGTGCGGGGGGAGCCCTTCGGAGCCCTTCCCACCCCTTGGATTAAGTCGCTCTCTGAGCTCGGGCTGAATCCCTGCCCCACTTGGCGCCCGTCAGGCGGCTGAAATCGGCCCCGGGGAGATCTCCGCGCCCGCTCCCCGCTGGAGCGCTGCCGGAGCAATCCCGAGGCGGTAGAGGAGGGGGTAGAAATGGAAGGAGACGTTTCTGGCTGATCCAGCGGCGGCAGGTGGAGGAGGGCTGTTGCCTGCAGCTCCCGCTCCCAAAAAAAGCGGCTGGCGGGGGGCAGGGGGGGGGGCGCGAGGGCTGCCTTCTCCCCGCTGGGTTGATTGTCTTTCAAACCACCCGGCTCTCGGAATTTTGGCAGAAGAGCCTTGCCGGGCGCTGGCAGGTCTGTCGCAGGGATCTCCTTGGGGAGCGCTGGCTGGATTCGGCATCTGCCTGTCAGGCTGCTATCCCGTTTGCCGGGGGACGCTCCCTGGCCTCGGCAGCGGCCGACGCGGGCGAACGGGAGGAGGTCGGGGCCGTGCCGGCGTCGAACCGAGCAGGAAGAGGGATGCTTTACTCCCGCCTTCGTGCCTCGGTGCTCCGCGGCGTGCCGAGACCCTTCGCTCCTCCCAAAAAACATGATCTTTCCTTTGCGGGCGCTTCCCGGTCTCCCGGGGAGTTTTTTACTTCGCTGGGATACCCCTGGGGTACCCCGGAGCCGGGGTATCCCGCCGTCCCTGCTGGTTTCTGATCCGGCCGGTGTGATGTGGGCAGGATTGCTGGATTTGGGGGGGGGTGGTGCGGATCGGCAGCGCTCCGGAGGATCCGGAGGGTCTGTGGCAGCGGAGGGGAGAGTTTTCCATGGGCAGACCGATAAAAGCCGTGGCGCTTGCGTAGCGCGGCTGGATTTCTCCAAGGCCCGTGATTCCGTACCGCCTGCCGCGCCGATTAAAAACCTGCGTCGGGATGAATTAGCCGATTTTAATCCTCCGCCGGGCCGGGAAAGGCGGCTGTTTGTGGGGAGATAGCGGCGCCCCGGGGGGGGGGGACGGGCTCTCGCTCCGCCGCTCCTTTTCCGGACGGGGTCCGCACCGCCGGTGACGACGGGGGTCGCGGGGAAGGAGAGCGGGCGGATTTCGCGGCAGCGGGAGGGAGGAGCGGTGGGGTGCGGAGGGCGACGGCCGCCGGGCAAAGGGCTTGGGGTGGTCTCTGGCCCAAAGGGGTGGCGGGGGGGTGTTTGGGGAGGGTCTGGTGCAGATGGAGTTTGGGGGCGGGGGGGTGGGTGTCCTGCCTGGAGGTCCGGCATCCCGCTGCGAGGAGGAGGAGGAGGAGGAGATGAAAGAGAAAGGGGAAGGGGTGGGCAGAGCCCTACAAAATCAAGCCCTGCAGAAACGAGCCCAGAAAATGGGAAAATGTGGCCTGAGACCCGCAGCGGCAGCTCGTTCGGCTCCTCGCGGGGGGGGGGACACCGCGTGGCCTCCCCCACGTCCGGCTCCCCCGCTGCCCCCCTTCTCCTTTCTGCCCGAAATTTCTCTGAAGTCTCTGCGAGACGGGGCTGCCGCAGCTGGGGCGAGACGGGAGACCCCCTTCCCCGGCTGTAACCGCAGCCGGCTCTAGGGATGCTGCCAGGCACCGCTCCTAAAAACCGGCCGCTTTGCTTCCCGCCTCGTCCCGAGCCGGCTTTCAGCACCCAGAGGTGGGCGCGTCGATGCGGACGGGTTCGTAAAAAACGGGAGAGCCCGCGCGGCGGCGTAAAGACCCGGCTCCCGTTGCTCCGGATGCCGCTAAACGCAGGGAAGCGCTCCCCGAGAGCAGCCGGCGCGTTGCTGCGGCGGCGGGCAGGATCCCGAGGGGGCGAGGGCACGGCACGGGGTGGGGGGACGCCGGGGGTCCCGGGGCTGGAGACGGGGCCGCTGCCCCCTCCTGCCTCGAGGATGAAGACTAAACCTCTCTTCTTTTCTTTCCGTCTCCGGAACCGGCGTCGCTGCCCCGCAGTCTCGGACGCCTGCCCTGGTCTTTGAGCACGTCAACAACACAGACTTCAAGGTGAGCGACCGCCGCCATCGCCGTCGTCGTCGCCGCCTCCCGAATCCGATGCCGGTGTGGCTGGGAGAGCTCATCCGGGCCCTGCTGCATCGCGCCCTGGCTACCGGAGGCATTCCTGGCAGTGGGGAGGGAATGGTCCTGCGTTTCAGAGGCGCTCGGTGTCACGGGAACGGCTGGCCAGGGAGGGGGCCAGGGGATCCGGGGCTGTGGCCAGCAGCTCTTTTCTACATTTCATAGAATCATGGAATCATTTAGGTTGGAAGAGACCCTTGGGATCATGGAGTCCAACCATCAGCTCCACTCTTATTTCCCGGCTAAGGGCAGAGCCAGGGGTGCGGTGCTGGCGTCAGGGATTGTCCCGGCGGATCCCCGGCTCTCTCCAGCGGTTGGCCGTCGTGGGCTTGCATTTCTCAATCCGGCGTTGGCCAATTTGCCGGCTGAAACCTCGGATTAGTTGGAGGCTGGTGGCCCTGGCGCCTGGGCTGAGCGGGAGGAGAGGAGGGGGAGGGTTACCGCGGTGGGCCGTAGGAGCTGGTGAACCAGCAGCTGCTCTGCCCCTGGCTGCTCCGTTGTGTTTTCAGGGATTAATTAACGCACTCCAAATCCCGATGGGGCCCTTCCCCCCCCCCACACCCCGCGATGCTTGTCCCCAAGGCTCGTCCTTGGGCTCTCGGGGGGAATTTCTCTCTGCTCTCCGGGTTTTGCGAGGGCGGAGAGGCGTGCGCTCTCCTCCCCCGTCCTCAGGACGGGAAACCGAATCCTTCCCAGTGCTGGGTCTCAGGGGGGTCTTGGAGCTGCCTGGTCCCCTCCTGGGTGGAAGCAGGGAGGGCGCACGGACGCTCCGGAGGTTGGTTAGTCAGGCGGAGAGTCCGGCTTCTCCCTGCGGTGTGCTGGCAGTTCCCAGGTGGGGAAATTCGGGGTACGGAGTGGGTACGAAGCTGCCCGAGTGCCGTCTGGCCGGTCGGTGCCTCCGGGTTGAAGTCGTGGCTCCACCGGTGTCCGTCCTGCGCCGGCAGCCGGTGCCTCCAGCCGGAGCCCGGCTCCTTGCAGCCGGGAGCGGTGGATAAACGCGCTGCGTTGCGTTAACCTGCTGCTTGTCTCCTTTCTTCCAGCAATTGTACCAGACGCTATCCGATTTTGACATACGGTTCTACATGTATGAAATCCTAAAGGTAAGCTCCCGGGAGCGGCTGGGAAATCCACGGTCCCGGAGAAAACCCTCACCCATGCAGAGACCTGCTGCTAAATCCCCCCGAGACCTGCTGCTAAATCGCCCCCTGCGTCCTAAATCCGGGTGTGGGAGCAGGAAGGGAGAGAGAGAGAGAGAGCGAAGCCCGTTTGGCTACTACACCCTGCTGGCCCCTTGCCCGGCCGCCCACGTGGGGTGGCTTCTTGGGCCGAGGGGCAGGTGGCTGCGGGGCGTGCTGGTGAGCGGCTCGGAGCAGCGCGAGGTCACCCCGTCCTTGAGGAGCAGAAGCCGCCTTCTTTATCTCCCTGGCTTCCTGCAAGACTCCGCTGGGACCTGCCGTTGGAAGTGGCTTTGGTCCCACGCTGCCGTCGGGGCCAGGGCCGTGCTGGAGCCTGCTCGGGTGGTCAGCCGGGGGGGTGGGCGAAGACACGGAAACCCTCTCCCACAGCATTCCTTGCCCGTCCCAGCCATCCCCACCGGCGGAGAGCGACCGGGATTGACGCCGGTGTCCCGTCTGCCGGCCTTCGGTCGGAGCAGGCGCTGCAGGGAGGGAGATGGCAGCCTGTGAACGAGGTCTCCTTCGGCGCGGTGTCTCCTCCGGCGGGGCTGGCACAGGGCTGCGGAGGGAGATGGGGTTTGCCCCCTCACTGCCGCTCGGGCACGCTCCGGCCCTTGGGTTTGGGCTGGGCTTCAAGGGGTCATTTTGAGGGGCGGGGGGGGGATAAAAGCCAGGGGCAATGGGGCTGCAGCGCCGATTTTAGTGGTCTCCTCCCAGGAGAGGTGACGGTACGTGCCGGACACCGGGGAGGCTCCGCGCCAGAGGTGACTGCGCAGGATCTGGAGTAGAGCCGAGGTCTGGAGGTCCCCGGGGAATGCGTTAGGACGGGCGTCACTTGCCGCCGGGGGGGGCCGGCTCCGTCCCCCAGCAGCCTCGGGCTCTGTCCTTCGCCGCCTCCGGCTGCGGGCCCTGCCCCGTCCCGCTGCCTCGTCGGGCGGAGGGAGGTTTCCTGACGGCCCCCGTTCTGTCCCCAGGCGCTGGACTACTGTCACAGTATGGGTGTCATGCACCGAGACGTCAAGCCACACAACGTCATGATTGACCACGAGCACAGAAAGGTACGGCCGGGCCCCGGCTGGCCCCGGGACCAGCTCCCCGGGGAAAGGGGGACGCGGGGCCGGTTCCCTCTGGGAGGGGAGCGGGTCGGCCGTGCTCCGCTGGCTCCCGCTCTCGCTGCCACGGGCCGAGCGGAGGCCGCGAGCTCTTAAGGGTGGTAGAATCCCAGAGTCGTCGAGGCTGGAAAAGACCTTTCAGATCATCAAATCCAACCCTTAACCCAACGCTGACAAAAACCATCACTAAACCTTATCCCGCAGCACCGCGTCTGCCCGGCTTTTCAATCCCTCCAGGGATGGCGACTCCACCACTGCCCTGGGCAGCCCCTTCCGATGCTTGACAACCCTTTTGGGGAAGGAATTTTCCCCAATATCCATCCTAAACCTGCCCTGGCACAACTTGGGGCCGTTCCCTCTTGTCCCATGGCCTGTTCCTTGGGAGAAGAGCCCGACCCCCCCGGCTCCCCCCTCCTTCCAGGGAGCTGTGGGGACCCCCCTCGGCCTCCTCCTCTCCAGGCTGAGCACCCCCAGCTCCCTCAGCCGCTCCTCGCAAGTTCTCCAGACCCTTCTCCTCCTCCTCCGGACCCCTCACGAGCCCCGTTGCCTTTCTCCGGACACGCTCCGGCCCCTCAATCAATGTCTTTCTTGCCGTGAGGCCGCTCGGCTCCTGGCAAAGAGCCTTTGTCCCGGCAAGAGAACCAGCACTTCACCTTCACCCCCGTCCTTCCCAGCGCTCCCGCCCTTCTCCCGCCTCCAGCACCTGCGGACCTTTGCGGTTTCGACAGCAAAGGTTAATTCCGCGTGGTCCTGCCCGTCTCCGGCAGCGCCAGCGCTCCCGAGCCCGGATTCGGGCAGGAGAGCCCTGCCTCGATGTCCCGATCCGGGCCCCAGCAGACCCCCCCCCCCCACCCAGAGCGCGGGGAGGGGGCGATTTGGAAATACAGGTGGCCGTAAAACCCGCACCTGCCTCCAGTAAATTCCCTTTATTTGCCACCTGTTTTGGGGCTCGTAAACGTAACTTTTAGATTTCTTCCAGCGCCTCCGTAGCAACTGGACCTGGCAATAAAAAGCGCTTCAAAAAGGCGCCGTCTTGGGCCGGGGGGAGCCAGGCGTCTCCCTGTGGCACGGGCAAAGCCTCGTGCGGCCGGTGAACGCCCCCGTTATCAGAACGGAGGGGCCGAACCCTCTCCCCGTGCCGTGCTCTTTGGGCACCCTGCCCTTGGGAACCCTTCCCCATCATCTCAGCCTGGCATCGCCCTGCGCCCAGCCGGCGGCGTCGCCTTGTAACCGCCGGGTTCGGGGAGGGCTGAGCTGCGCCAGCTTCGCCTTTTCCCCGGATTAACACTAAAAAAAAAAAAAAAAACAACCCCTGGGGAGGCTCTGGGTGGGCGGTCGATGTCCCGCGTCTCTGTCCTGATAAGACGTCTGGCGTAAGGGAAACGTGCCGCAGGTGCGTCTTAGAAGCAGAATCGCGGAATGGTTTGGGTGGGAAGGGACCTTCAAAGCCCACCCAGTGCCACCCCCTGCCCTGGGCAGGGACATCTTCACCGGGACCAGGCTGCTCCGAGCCCCGTCCAACCTGGCCTTGAACCCCTCCAGGGATGGGGCAGCCACAGCTTCTCTGGGCAACCTGGGCCAGGGGCTCACCACCTTCATCATGGAGAATTTCTGCCTTATTTTTAATCTAACTCTCCCCTCTTTTGGTGTAAAACCCTTCCCCCTCGTCCCATGGCTCCCCTCCCTGCTCCAGAGTCCCTCCCCAGCTTTCCTGGAGCCCCTTGAGGGACTGGAAGGGGCTGGAAGGTCTCCCCGGAGCCTTCTCTTCTCCAGGCTGAGTAACAGAATCACGGAATGGTTTGGGTGGGAAGGGACCTTAAAGGCCATCGAGTGCAATGGGCAGGGACACCTCCCACCAGCCCAGGTTGCTCCGAGCCCCGTCCGACCTGGCCTGGAATGTTTCCAGGGATGGAGCATCCACCACCTCTCTGGGCAACCTGGGCCAGGGGCTCACCCCTGTCACAGCCAAGAATTTCTTTTCAAAATCTCATCTAAATCTCCCCTCTTCTGGTTTAAAACCCTTCCCCCTCATCCCATGGCTCCCCTCCCTGCTCCAGAGTCCCTCCCCAGCTTTCCTGGAGCCCCTTGAGGGCCTGGAAGGGGCTGGAAGGTCTCCCCGGAGCCTTCTCTTCTCCAGGCTGAACCCCCCCAGCTCTCTCAGCCCGTCCTCCCAGCAGAGGGGCTCCAGCCCTCCCGGCATCTCCGGGGCCTCCTCCGGCCCCGCTCCCACAGCTCCGTGTCTCTCCCGTGCTGTGTACCTCCCGAGGCAGGTATAAAGCTGCTGGGAAGCCACAATTAGAGAGCAGTTATCAGTGGTTTGCCATCAAAGTGGCAGGCAGCGCTCGCAGGTCCCCCGGGGATGTCCCAGGCCGGGTATTAACGACCTGGCCGACGGAAGCGGAGACCCTGCGTCGGCTGCAGGTTTTTAACGAGCGCAGCCGGAGAGGGCCGCGATTCCCCGGGGGTCCGAAGCGATGCCGGCGGGTTTGGGAGCGGGACAGAGGCAGGTTCACGGTTGAAAATGCATCCAGGGCCGCGATTCCCTGGGGGTCCGAAGCGATGCCGGCGGGTTCAGGAGTGGTCCGAAGTGATGCCGGTGGGTTTGGGAGTGGTCTGAAGTGATGCCGGTGGGTTTGGAGCAGAGCAGAGGCAGGTTCACGGTGGCGAACGCATCCAGGGCTGTGATTCCCTGGGGGTCCAAAGCAATGCCAGCGGGTTCGGGAGTGGTCCGGAGCGATGCCGGTGCATTCAGGAGCGGAGCGGAGGCAGGTTCATGGTGGCGAAGGCACCCAGGGCTGTGATTCCCCGGGGGTCTGAAGCGATGCCGGCGGGTTCGGGAGTGGTCCGAAGTGATGCCGGTGGGTTTGGAGCAGAGCGGAGGCAGGTTCACGGTGGCGAACGCATCCAGGGCTGTGATTCCCTGGGGGTCCGAAGCGATGCCGGTGGGTTCGGGAGCGGAGCGGAGGCAGGTGCATGGTGGCAAACGCAGATTCCCTGGGGGTCCGAAGCGATGCTGGCGGATTCAGGAGTGGTCCGAAGTGATGCCGGTGGGTTTGGGAGCGGAGCGGAGGCAGGTTCACGGTGGCAAACGCATCCAGGGCTGCAATTCCCCGGGGGTCCGAAGTGATGCCGGCAGGTTTGGGAACGCACCCAGGGCTGCGATTCCCCAGGGGTCCGAAGCGATGCCAGCGGGTTTGGGAGCGGGGCGGAGGCAGGTTCACGGTGGCGAATGCACCCAGGGCTGCGATTCCCCGGGGGTCTGCTGCGGTTCCCCGGGGGTCCGAAGCGATGCCGGCGGGTTCGGGATTGGGACGGAGGCAGGTTCACGGTGGCGAACGCACCCAGGGCCGCGGGCGAGGCGAGGGGGGGCGAGCGGTGGGGCCTGGGGTGCGCGCGGCCGGGGGTCCCCGCGCCCACGTGCCCTCTCTCCCCGTCTCCCTCCAGCTGCGCCTCATCGACTGGGGGCTGGCGGAGTTCTACCACCCCGGCCAGGAGTACAACGTGCGGGTGGCATCCCGGTACTTCAAGGGACCGGAGCTCTTGGTAGATTATCAGGTACGTCCCGGCGGCGCCCACCACCCCAGACCCCTGCCCGGCGGGTCACCACCTGCGGCTGTACGTGAGCGGGCCGAGGAGACGGCCCAGCTACGGCTGGAAAAGCTCCGGAGCGATCGGTGTGTAACCCGCCCCCGGGGCCGAGTCCGCGCCGAGGGGTGAAGTAACGTGGGGAAGGTGGGAATAAAGGAGAGTATCCGCCACCCTCCCAACAGCCCTCGGGCGGCATCTTGCCCACGAGGGACGAGGCCAGTTCAGGTCTGGACCCGAAGCCTGTGTTGGGGACGATCCCGGGCAAAGCCGAGCGCGGAGCTGCCGGCGGCGGTGCCGAAATCCGTCCCTCTGCTCTCAGCCGTCCCCTGGGAGGGGGCTCAGTGCATGTCCCCCCACGCCGTCCCCTGGCCCGTCCCGGCAGCCCGGTGGCTCCCGGCGCTTCGCTGACCTCCCCCCTCTCTCTCCTGTGGCTTTTCCAGATGTACGACTACAGCTTGGACATGTGGAGTCTGGGCTGCATGTTGGCCAGCATGATCTTCCGGAAAGAGCCCTTCTTCCACGGGCACGACAACTACGACCAGGTGAGGTCCCGGGCAGCACCCTGACCGTCTCCATCCCTTCCCCACGCCGGGGTCTCATCTCCATCCCTTCCCCACACCGGGGTCTCATCTCCATCCCTTCCCCACACCGGGGTCTCGTCTCCATCCCTTCCCCACGCCAGGGTCTCGTCTCCATCCCTTCCCCACACCAGGGTCTCATCTCCATCCCTTCCCCACACCAGGGTCTCGTCTCCATCCCTTCCCCACACCAGGGTCTCATCTCCATCCCTTCCCCACACCAGGGTCTCATCTCCATCCCTTCCCCACGCCGGGGTCTCATCTCCATCCCTTCCCCACACCAGGGTCTCATCTCCATCCCTTCCCCACACCAGGGTCTCATCTCCATCCCTTCCCCACACCGGGGTCTCATCTCCATCCCTTCCCCACACCGGGGTCTCATCTCCATCCCTTCCCCACACCGGGGTCTCATCTCCATCCCTTCCCCACACCGGGGTCTCATCTCCATCCCTTCCCCACACCAGGGTCTCATCTCCATCCCTTCCCCACGCCGGGGTCTCATCTCCATCCCTTCCCCACACCGGGGTCTCATCTCCATCCCTTCCCCACACCGGGGTCTCATCTCCATCCCTTCCCCACACCAGGGTCTCATCTCCATCCCTTCCCCACACCGGGGTCTCATCTCCATCCCTTCCCCACGCCGGGGTCTCATCTCCATCCCTTCCCCACACCGGGGTCTCTTCTCCATCCCTTCCCCACACCGGGGTCTCATCTCCATCCCTTCCCCACGCCGGGGTCTCATCTCCATCCCTTCCCCACGCCGGGGTCTCTTCTCCATCCCTTCCCCACACCAGGGTCTCATCTCCATCCCTTCCCCACGCCGGGGTCTCATCTCCATCCCTTCCCCACACCGGGGTCTCATCTCCATCCCTTCCCCACACCGGGGTCTCATCTCCATCCCTTCCCCACACCAGGGTCTCATCTCCATCCCTTCCCCACACCGGGGTCTCATCTCCATCCCTTCCCCACACCAGGGTCTCATCTCCATCCCTTCCCCACGCCGGGGTCTCTTCTCCATCCCTTCCCCACACCGGGGTCTCATCTCCATCCCTTCCCCACGCCGGGGTCTCATCTCCATCCCTTCCCCACGCCGGGGTCTCTTCTCCATCCCTTCCCCACACCGGGGTCTCATCTCCATCCCTTCCCCACGCCGGGCCCTCGGCGCTCCCTGCCTTTCCCGTCCCTCTGCTCTCTGTCTGCGGGAGGAGCGGGTGACCCGGCAGCCAGATCCGGGGGCGGCTGGGCAGTGGAGCAACGCACTGGTTGCACTGGGAGGTGCCAAGAGGAGCCATCGGCCTGACCCACGCGCTGCCGGAGGGGCCGGAGCCGGGGGGGGCAGCTCAGGAGCTGGGCTCTGTTTCGGTTACTGCAACTGATGCCGCGGCCGGGGCGCGGTTCCTGGGACGCGGCTTCGGAGCTGGATGGTGTTTTCCCATGAGCTCAGCCAGCAAACGCCGGCTCCAGGGAGACCTTGGAGCCCCTTCCAGGCCCTCAAGGGGCTCCAGGAAAGCTGGGGAGGGACTCTGGAGCAGGGAGGGGAGCCACGGGACGAGGGGGAAGGGTTTTACACCAAAAGAGGGGAGATTTAGATGAAAAAAAAGGAAGAAATTCTCCATGATGAAGGTGGTGAGCCCCTGGCCCAGGTTGCCCCGAGAAGCTGTGGCTGCTCCATCCCTGGAAACATTCCAGGCCAGGTCGGACGGGGCTCGGAGCAACCTGGGAAGGTGGGAGGTGTCCCTGCCCAGGGCAGGGGGTGGCACTGGGTGGCTTTTAAGGTCCCTTCCCACCCAAACCGTTCCAGGATTCCATGGCTCTAACCCACTGCAGCCTGGGGAAGGGCCTGCGGGATCCCTGGGATCCCGGTTCCCCACTGCACCCGCCCTCGGGGCGAGGAGGGGAAATGGGAAAAACAGGTGTCTGGCTCCTCTCTGGCTCCGGAACACCGGCCCCGGAGCAGTCGGGAACGAGTTCACCCTTCCCCGCTCACCGCATGCCTCCGCGCGGCTTCCAGCCGCCCCGGGGAAGGGCTGCGAGGCTTCGCCTTCGCTTTCCTGCCCGGAGAGGGCCGGGAGCGCATCCGTCCCCGGCCAACGGAGCTCGGCGGGGCCGGATCGTGGCTGGGGGAAGCCAGGGATGCCGTCAGCCGCTCGGCGTTGCTCCTTCTCCCCTCTCCCGCCAGCTCGTGCGTATCGCCAAGGTGCTGGGGACGGAGGACCTGTACGACTACATCGACAAGTACAACATCGAGCTCGACCCCCGCTTCAACGACATCCTCGGCAGGTGGGTGCGTCCCCGAAACCTCGCGCCTTCCGGAGCCACCAACTGGCCCGGCTCCGGCGGCCGTACTGGCCCGCAGTGTCCCACCTCCCTCCCAGAGCCACCAACTGGCCCAACGCCGGTGGCCATAGTGGCCCGCGGTGTCCCACCTCCCTCCCGGAGCCACCAACTGGCCCGGTGCCGGCGGCCGTACTGGCCCGCAGTGTCCCACCTCCCTCCCGGAGCCACCAACTGGCCCGGCGCCGGTGGCCGTAGTGGCCCGCGGTGTCCCACCTCCCTCCCAGAGCCACCAACTGGCCCAGCTCCAGCAGCCGTAGTGGCCCGCGGTGTCCCACCTCCCTCCCAGAGCCACCAACTGGCCCAGCTCCAGCAGCCGTATTGGCCCGCAGTGTCCAAAACCTCCCTCCCGGAGCCACCAACTGGCCCGGCTCCGGTGGCCGTATTGGCCCACAGGGTCCCACTTTCCTCCTGGAGCCACCAACTGGCCTGGCTCCGGCGGCCGTAGTGGCCCGCGGTGTCCAAAACCTCCCTCCCGGAGGCACCAACTGGCCCGGCTCCGGTGGCCGTAGTGGCCCACGGTGTCCCACCTCCCTCCCGGAGCCACCAACTGGCCCAACACCGGTGGCCGTAGTGGCCCGCGGTGTCCCACCTCCCTCCCGGAGCCACGAAGCGGCCTGGCGCTGGTGGCCGTATTGGTCCGCGGTGTCCAAAACCTTCCTCCCAGAGCCACCAACTGGCCCAGCGCTGGTGGCCGTATTGGCCCACGGTGTCCCACCTCCCTCTCGGAGCCACCAAGTGGCCCAACGCCGGTGGCCATAGTGGCCCGCAGTGTCCCACCTCCCTCCCGGAGCCACCAAGTGGCCCGGCTCCGGTGGCCATAGTGGCCCGCGGTGTCCGGGCGCGGAGAGGGAGAGGGCAGCGCGGGAGGTGAGCCCGATGGCGCGGGGATGGTGATGCTTCTCCTCTTCCTCCTCTTCCTCCTCGTCCTCCTCGTCCTCCTCTTCCTCCTCTTCCTCCTCTTCCTCCTCTTGCTCCTCTTCCTCCTCGTCCTGGCAGACACTCGCGGAAGCGATGGGAGCGTTTCGTGCACAGCGAGAACCAGCACCTCGTCAGCACCGAGGCCCTCGACTTCTTGGACAAGCTGCTGCGTTACGACCACCAGACGCGACTCACCGCCCGGGACGCCATGGAGCACCCCTATTTCTGTACGTGTGTGTCCCCCCCCCCACCACCACCACCCCCCCGGCTCCTCGGGGCCACCCCCGTCCCCCTCCCTTGGCCCTTCCTCTGCCCCCACGACCCACCTCCTCCTCGCCGACGGCGCTCCCGCTCCTTCCTTGTGCCCCCGCGGTGCCGGGGGGTGGGTCGGGGGGGGTGACGAGGCACCTCACTGACACCCTTTGCCTTCCCCACCCCCCCCAACCCCCCCACACCCCCTGCCCTGCCCCAGCTCCTCGGGGGCCACCCCCGTCCCCCTCCCTTGGCCCTTCCTCTGCCCCCATGACCCACCTCCTCCTCGCCGACGGCGCTCCCGCTCCTTCCTTGTGCCCCCGCGGTGCCGGGGGGTGGGTCGGGGGGGGTGACGAGGCACCTCACTGACACCCTTTGCCTTCCCCCCCCCCCCCAACCCCCCCCACACCCGCTGCCCTGCCCCGGCTCCTCGGGGGCCCCCACTGTCCCCCTCCCTTGGCCCTTCCTCTGCCCCCACGACCCACCTCCTCCTCGCCGCCGGCGCTCCCGCTCCTTCCTTGTGCCCCCGCGGTGCCCGGGGGTGGGTCGGGGGGGGTGACAAGGCACCTCACTGACACCCTTTGCCTTCCCCACCCCCCCCAACCCCCCCACACCCCCTGCCCTGCCCCGGCTCCTCGGGGCCACTCCCGTCCCCCTCCCTTGGCCCTTCCTCTGCCCCCACGACCCACCTCCTCCTCACCGACGGTGCTCCCGCTCCTTCCTTGTGCCCCCGCGATGCCGGGGGGGGGGGTGGGGGGGGGGGGGGGGTGACGAGGCACCTCACTGACACCCTTTGCCTTCCCCCCCCCTCCCCAACCCCCCCCACACCCGCTGCCCTGCCCCGGCTCCTCGGGGGCCACCCCCGTCCCCCTCCCTTGGCCCTTCCTCTGCCCCCACGACCCACCTCCTCCTCGCCGACGGCGCTCCCGCTCCTTCCTTGTGCCCCCGCGGTGCCGGGGGGGTGGGTCGGGGGGGGTGACGGTGACGAGGCACCTCACTGACACCCTTTTGCTTCCCCCCCCCACCCCGCAGACCCCATAGCAAAAGACCCAGCAAGGATCGGCACCTCGGCCGCGCTCTCGGCCGCCAACACCCCTGTCAGCTCCTCCAGTATGTTGGCAGGTGAGTGCCGGAGCGCACCGGGGGGGGCTGCGAGACCCCCCCCCAACCCCACCAGGACTGAGCACCCCCCCCCCCACCCCGCCGCGCTCTGAGCTCTCCTGACGCCCCCCCCCCTCCCCTCTCTGTCCCCCCCCCACCACCGCAGGTATTACCTCGCTGTCGGCGTCCCAGCCCATGGGGGGCCTGGCCGCGTCGCCCGTCATCTCCTCGCCCAACGCTTTGGGGTCACCGGTCCCCGCCGCAGCGGCCGCCCAGCCCTGAACTCGCCTCCGGGCCACCGCCGAGGGCCACCGCCGAGGGCCACCACCCAGGGCCACCACCCAGGGCCACCACCCAGGGCCACCGCCGCCGCCTGCCTTGGCCCCGCCGCCCGCTCCCCCTCCGCAAGCCACGGGGCTCCGCGGCCGCCCCGGCCCCCGCGGGGCAGAAACCGGGTTTGGGGGTTCTGGGGGGGGGGGGGGG